>CM048823.1:3291971-3631357 GCA_026586065.1 Dioscorea zingiberensis | reverse complement strand
GCTGGTAGTCTTCAGGCCTGCTCTGGCTGGACCATAAAAAGTAAATTAGATTTAAACAGGGTAAAAGAATCCTCATATTAAAATGTGAAGGCTGATGGTCTTCCCAGAGAACAGGCCATGATACAGGCAGAAGCTTTGCAGATAGATAATGCAACACAGAGAAAATATATGAAATAATCTTGTCAAATACTTCTGAGGAAAGAAAAATTCACATAATTTGTACTAAAACTGCCAAAAAAAAAAAACATACCAGAAAAAGAAGATTGGCACATGACCAAATAACTTTTGTTTCTAGATTTTTCTTATTTAAATAGGTGTCATTACAAGCTAAACCTTACCAAACTTTCAGTATGATATAATGATATATAATGAACACAGATATTAAAAGACAAGTTCCTATGTTCCTGAATTAATGAAAATCATGTATATCAGTTTGTTCAATTATTTGCTAGAAAGGTGCTTGGCCCACATGCTTGCCCTGATGGATAAAACATAACAACATTTACTGTTGCTGTAAAGATTGTGTTATAGGATAGATACCAAGTAAGAAAGATGTAATTACCAATTTACCACCACAGACTGAATAAACTGACTGATAAAACCACAAGTTCAATTAGATCAAGTAGTTAGTAGACTGTGTTGTAAAAAAGTTGGAAGATGACTGCACTAAGCTCAACCAAAGAAATAGTGGATATTTATAGAAGTGCTACAGACTGATCAGTGATATAGCTCAAAAAGTTAGCAAGATCCAGAGAATGAATTGGGTAGTACTTATCATACAGTGTTGGAACCTGAGACACTGACACTGAAACAGAATCCTGTTCTTCTGATCGGATTGATCTAACTAGGCCCAAGAGCTGCAGAAAATTACAAGAAAACTATAAAAATCAGTAATGCATAATTGATGAAAAGAAAGATGTTATTAAAATGCTTGCATGCACAATTTACATAGTAATGTCTCTATACAAAGGATGCAATCAGCATGACCAATGATAAACTAATGAACCTATAAGCCTATTGCTTCTCATCTAATTACTAACAAGGGTAACAAAAGGTACATGCTAGAGTCTTCAAAAAGGTTTTCATTTCTAAGGATTACATCACAGATCACAGATATGAACATGTGATTGCAGATCCATAAAATATGCATTTCAAAACCAGAAAAGAACATTTCAGTTCACAAAAGTCAAAAACGACAAGTATGTGGGTTTAGTTCTTGAAAAAATAGAATATGTGGGAAATTGAATAAAAGATAGCAGGATCAACAAAAATGATTCAGCCTGAACTCAGAAGACAGAAGATGTGAAAAAAGCTCAAAATAATCATCAAAAAACAAAACATATTTCAAAAACATTGTAAATTTGTGAAGATACATATTTAAAAATCTCTATAAGTTATGACTGTTCATCAAACAACTCCCATTAGCATGAACAGATGGGATTCTTTAACTACTTACACTAACACAATATGAAGATTACTCATGAGAAAAGAAAAATAAAGGAAAAAATAAAGAAAAATAAAGAAGATATTAATAAAATCAACAAACCTATGATTAATCAGAAGTTATATCGTTCTTGAATGCTAGGAAGAGATCAATGGCATCAAAGAAAAGCTTAGAGATTCAAAAACATATCAAAAGAGAAGCAGAGGAGGAGAAGAACAATAACATGGATTAAAAATTCTCATCCAAATGCCTAAAACTAAAACTCCAGAAAAACAATCCCTATCATCCATCACAAACCATACTGAATAAAATGATTTCCATGCGATTAATCAACAGAATGAGGAAACGAGATCCATGATCCATGGAAAGAAAGAAGAGCTCAGAGATTCATTGCCTGCAAGGAGAGGATGAGGAGAATCCCAAGGCTCGAGAAGGCTCTGGAGAAGAACGCCATCGTCGCAAGAGAGAGAAGGAGCGAATGGAAGCTCTCTGGGAGTATTTATACCACCATTCTTGCTTGCTGGTTCAGCCATCAGAGCCGTCGATCACTGATCACGATGCACTATTAACGGTCGAGATTGCCTGAACAGCTGTCACGGAATGCTCCTGGCGGGAACTTTAGCCTGATTGCTGAAGTGGATATACGGTTGAGATTTAATCTGTTTCAAAGTTTGTTTTTGATATTTCTAGTTATTATATTATTAAAAGAAATGAGGCAGTTGTAGAAAATTAGTATTTTAAAAATATAAAAATAAGAAAATTATAATGTTTTTTTTGGATAAATTAAGAAATTTTCAGTTTTAAAAAATAACCACATAAGCATTTTTTTATGGTGTTTTTATGTAAGAAAAATAGTCCATAAATGCTTAATAATTTTGTGGTAAAATAAAAGTCAATCTAAATGACCTAAAACATCAAATTTTAAGATAAAAAATTATACAGAAGAACATGTTTAAAAAGAAGGATTCAACTTGCCTGGTTCGGGAGCACATACGCGCTACGGGATGTGCGGGATGCGCCGAATCCTAAAAAGAAAGACCTCCCCGACCGGACCAAATAATTATTTAATATTTTTTTAACATGTTTTTTTAAGTAAAGTGTATAAATCATATTTTTATTTCATTTGATTTAAAAATTGAAGTACATCTCACATAAAAATAAAATAAATTCAACTCAGGTTTCCAAACTATGTCCGGCTCCTCATGCTTATCGAGTCTCCTCCCCAGTTGGTGTGTTGTCCTCGAAAGCCTCGTCGCCTTCGTCAACTCCTCATGAGGGCTCGCTAATTAAGAACTCTAGGTAGCGCTTAACCAGACACTTTGCTACTTCCAGTCTTGGTCTTTTCGTAGTGGGTGCTACATCAAATCAAGATAATATGAGGAAAATTTTTAAGAAAACACATTGTTTATCTTAAAAACATCATTTGTTTTTTTTTTCTCCCCGATATATTCCAAGTGAATGTCATGACTATAGTGTCCCATCCTCCTTTGAGGGTTTTGTGCACCTTGGAGAAGATTACCTTGGTGCCCCATACATCCAACATGTTTTAAGGGTTGGCTTGCATTCCGAACATGATATATAGTCTGAAAGTGATGACTTATGTTGGATGCAAATGGACAAGAGATAAGGAGATGTAGTACAGATTCCTCCCCTATGTTACATAGGAAACATTGCATGCTGTGTTCCCCTCCACTTTTGACTATAAAGGTTATCCAATGTGAGGATCTTATTGTCTATTGCCAACTAGACAAAAAGTTTGACTTTTAGTAGGCATGGTTTCTTCTAAAAACCACCTTTTTGAAGGTTACTTCTTGTACCACTATCCACCCTAAAAGTGTACAGTGACTTAACTAAGAAGTTTTTTTGATGATGTCAGCTTTCATTCCTTCTTCTATCCATCACATGGTTGTCCGGGTGAGGTTCTTGGAGATGTTGTAGAAGCTTGTCTTATTCTTTGGTTGTTTTCTCTACTAGGGCGCTTGGTTTCAGAAGTGATTTACCCCTTTGTATTCGCACCCTAGCATCAATTGATGTGGTGGTCTTGATCACTAGGAGATGAAGACTAGGTAGCCTGTTCAAGGGTAAGAGGCCCTCATTAATACAGTAGTTCATCCAGAGGTTTAGTGTTCTGCCTTGGCCTGCTTTTGCAACAATGTTGGCTAGTATCTTGCCCGCATATCCCTTTCCAGAAATTGGACTCTCTCCTTGGGGCCTTTTTATGGGTGTTTATGAATTCCCCTCTAGAGTATATATATTTGAAGATTTTAAGGAAAATCCCAATCTGTCCATCCTCTATCACCATTTTCCTAGAATGACTCCATTGAGTTCGCGCAGAGATTGAGAATTCCTCATCCCCCTTGTTCTTAAGGTGACATAGTTTACCCCAGTTTACCAAGTGGTATGTGTGTGTCTCCCTATCGAGGCCCTTAGTCCAAAAGAAGTCTCTTCATATAGAGTCAATCTTTTGAATTACTCATTCCGATAATCGATATATGGACATCCAGTATATAGGTATTGTTGACAGGACCAAGTCTAGCCAAATGAGCCTTCCTCCTGGAGAGAGAATTTTTCCTTTCCAAGATGCTAGTCCCCCTCTGATTTTTTCCACTAACTAACCACATTCCAATCATGCTTCTTTGGATGCCCCCCTAGATATTTGATTGGAAAAAAAAGTCGTGCGGTAGTTTAGTATTTGTGTAACTTCTTGTGGAGTGTGTCCCTTACTCTGAACCGGTATGATGGCGTTCTTCGTGAAATTTATACTTAAACCAGAGAAGCCTTCCAACAAGTAGAAGATTACTTTTAGTGTTCGAAAATATTTTTTTAATAGTTAAAATCCCTAAATAAAACTTATGAAAATCACAATCTAAAACCTAAATATATTTCATTAAAATATATATGATCTCCTACCAAAAACAAAGTCACACACAAGACACATTAATCCTAACCATCCTCCACAACAACCAGAACCAGTAAAATTTCACTCTTTCGTGCCCATGCAAAGCCCATGCAAAACCTCCACAAAAACACTTCCCTATCAATCTAAATAAATATGAACAGATCAGTAATCCCTCATACCTTTGTCCATCCTCATGCAATGCAAACAGTACTACTACTACTACTCCTCTTCCAATCTTAATTTCCTTTATATATGTTCCCCTATCCCTTACTGCGTTGCATGAGCTTCCAAATGGATAAAAAACTAAGTGATCTTCTTCCCACCAAGCTCACTGAGACCATCCATGGCTTCCTTCGAAGGTTCATATTCAAAGTCCTTTCCTTCGGCCCGATGCCGAGGCACATCGCCTTTATTCTCGACGGTAACCGGAGATACGGCAAGAAGTGGAACCTCAGTGAAGGAGAAGGCCATGAGAGAGGTTTCTGCAACTTCATGACAATCCTCCTTTACTGCCATGAAATGAGCTTGCAGTGTGTCACTGTCTATGCTTTCAGTATCGATAATTTTAGGCGAAAACCAAGTGAAGTTCAACTTCTGATGAGACTCTTCAAGGGGTAGTTAGAGTCCTTGGTGGAAGACACACACAAGCATGGCTGACAAGCTAGGATAAAGATTGTGTTCATTGGGAGGTTGGAGATGTTGGATGAGTCTTTGAGAGAAGCAGCAAAGAAGCTCATGAAGGCCACTGAGAGAAGAACAAACAGCTTGTTTTGCTTGTTTCTTTGGCTTATACTTCAACTGATGAGATTGTTCATGGAGTTGAGAGGTCATGCATGGAGATCAAAGAAAGAGAAGAAGATGAAGATGAAGATGATGATGAGGATGGGGTGATAAAGTTGGTGGATTTGGAGAGAAGTATGTATTTTGCTGGACAACCAGAGCCTGATGTGCTTGTGAGGACATCAGGGGAGACAAGGTTGAGTAACTTCCTTTTATGGCAAACTAGTTCTTGTCTTCTTTATGCTCCTTTGTGTCTTTGGCCTGAGATTTCTTTTAGGCATCTTGTTTGGGCTGTGCTTAAGTATCAGAGGAGGCATTCTTATCTTGAGGGAGTAAAGAAAAAATTAGTTTGAACTTTAATTGTGCAAGTGTGGTACTGTTCTTGTATTTCCTTTTGTATTTTAATTTTGATTTATATTGTTTGCTAAGTTGTTGAACATGTTTTTTTTATTATTATTATTATTATTATTTCTTATAAAAGGGCCTTATAGTTACTCTTTTGGCAAATTATCTTTTAGTCTCTGGTACTATTTGACACTATTTTTCACTCAAAACACACACTCAAAATACTATTACATTAAAACCTCCCCTACACATCCCCCACATGAGGGATCTGTAATAGCACCTTATATCTTTCATTTATTTAAAAAGATTTAAAAAATTAAATAACTATACTCTTTAACTACAAAACACATCAATTTTCTTACAGTTAATTTGGCATTTCTTGATTGCCCCTAATTGTGTATGTCTCTTTCCGACCTTTTACCATTCTTGCCGGACAATCGGCTCACATATTGTCATCCCTTGGTTGTTAGGTTGAATATGTTGTTAAGTTGCTTGAGTTTGATGTCTAATTAGGTTGATTATTATCATTTTTTTTTTAATTTTTGTTATAGAAGTGGATAAACTATGTTGGTTTTTTCTATAATATAGTTTTATTGAATTTTTCACTTCCAAAATATTTGATTACTTTAGAATTGAACAAATATTTATAGGTTTAAATTCCTAAATTAGTCTTTTTTTTAATTTTTTATAGTAAATAGTGATTTAATTTTTAGATAAATTGAGCCGAGGAGTTCTTGATAATTTATATTAAAATAATCAAGGAATTTAAGAAAAATGGGTAAATAAAAAAATAGCCATATTGATGTTTAATTAGGTGATCATTGTTTTTGTTTTAAGTTTTTCATTATTTTTTTTATAAAGGTGGATAAACTATGTTGGGCTTTTTTTTATACTTTTAATTGTATTTTTCCCCTCCAAAATATTTTATTATCATAAAATTGAAAAAATATTTATAGCTTTAAATTCCTAAATTACTCTTAAACTTTTTTTAGTAATATTGATTTATTTTTAGATATATTGAGCTGATGTGTTTTTGATAATTTTATGTTAAAATAGCCAACTAATTTGGAAAAAAAATAGGTATATAAAAATGGGCAAATTCTTTATTAGTCCCTGGCACTATTTGACACTATTTTTCACCCAAAACACACACATTCAAAATACTATTACACTACACCCCTACCCCCAAGGACCTAGGGAATTTGGTAACTATTCAAGAGATGAATAGTTAATTATTACTATAAAAATAGTGATATTGATTTAATTTAAATATTTTATTAATTTTATATAAAGTAACTAATTTGATAAAAATAGGTACATGAAAAATATAAAATAAAATAAATGGCACAAAACAAAGGGCTTCTTACAAAAGATGTACTTAAATTTTGGAAAATTTTATCTATATATAATGGTTATTGAATTTGTTATAGATTTTATAGTTTAACTTGATTAATACTAATTAAAACAAATACTTTCTTTTTTAATTATATTAATTCAATTAATAGTGAATATTAATTAATGGTTAATCCTTTTATTGACAGTATTAATGATTCTATACATATCTATCTATATTACTAAATGAGAGTAAATCCATTATAAATAATTTTGATTTTAAAAAAATCTAAAAAATCTAAAAAATTAGATTTGTAATTTTATTTTTTTAGAATTTTAGGTTTTTTTAATTTTAAAAATCATAGCAAAATGACATGTTCTAAACCGGTGGTTAACACGAGGGGCATTTGTTATTATATAACTATTATTTTTTAAAAAATCCTGACAAAAGCGACTGACTATTTACTAGTAATTAATCTGATTATGAACATATATATGAGAGACAAAAAAAAAAGGAATCAAAACTGATAATTTAGATTACAAACAAGAAGCAAAGTTCTAATGGTTTACATTCTTTGATGAACATTGCCATTCTAATGGCTTGCATGTTTATGAGAAGCTTTCTTAGACTCTTTTGCTCTGCCTCCAATGGCTTCAATCTGTTCCAGAGTCTCAACAACTGTTTTCATTGAAGGCCGATTTTTCGGGTCAACTGCAATGCAGTTCAGACTGAGCTGAGCTGCCATCAGAGCTCCTCTCGATGAATAATGTCCCTCGAACCGAGGATCCATAAGACGTGCCAGTTTTCGTCGGTCTGAAAGTAATGGTTTCGCCCAATCTACTAAGTTGTGCTGTCCACTGGGTCTGGTCGTGTCAAGTGCTCGCTGACCGGAGAGCATCTCGAGCAGCACCACTCCGAATCCATACACATCACTCTTCACATATAAATGTCCTAATTGACCATAAAAGAGCTCAAGTTACCAAATGCCATAACAACGACAACGCATAGATCACAGATCGACATATTGAACTCGAATCAGAAAGCAGTGAAGAGATAACAGAATCAAAAGCTATATAGCAAGGGTATCGGGTGGTTGGGAGAGATCCTAGGTTCAACACCCAGTGACCCGCAAGATGAGGGCACGTGTGTTCGACACGTTGTCCGCCCCTTACTGGGAGGTGCTTGTCACTTTTGTCAAAAAAAAGCTATATAGCAAGTGGAGGGTTGACAATTCAGAATTGAAAGCAGTATGCTTTTGCTGTTACTAGCAGCAATTCATAGTGGAAGTGCAATTGGTGGTCCACTGATGAATATCACAAAATAGAAGCACATGTAAATCATTACTTCGGTGGAACCAATCATGTCTTCGAAGAAATATATATGTACCTGTAGCAACATACTCCGGTGCTGCGTATCCGTAAGTGCCCATGACACGAGTAGTAACATGAGAGTCTCCGCCGGAAGGTCCATTCTTCGCTAGACCAAAATCAGAGAGTTTCGGGTTGTAGTTCTGAAAAAGAGGAACAAATTAAACTAAGCAATGCATGCTTGAGGAGAATAATGAAATCTGAGATTATAAGGTGAAGGGAAGAACATACGGAGTCGAGAAGGATGTTCGAGGCCTTAAAGTCTCTGTAGATGATTTGTTTCTCTGATGCATGTAAGAATGCAAGTCCTCGAGCCGCACCCAGGGCTATCTTCAGCCTTATGCTCCAGGAAAGTGGAGCTGAATTTCCTGCAGTAATACATACATAATTATAGAAAAAACCGATGGAAATTACGACTTCATTAAAAACAGTTTTCAAACTTAATTACTTCTAAATAGGTGGTTTTCTAAGCTTCCTTTCACCATGAACTCATAGACTAGAAGGAGCTCCTTGTCCTCCCAGCAGTAACCCAAGAGCTTGACGAGATTCGGATGTGAAAGCCGGCCTAAAAAATTGATTTCAGACTGCAATTACAGGATAAAAAATAAATTAGGCCTTCACAGAAGAATACACACCATTTACTAATCAATCGATCATGTTAATAAACCACAATTGAAAACGAAAGGTATAGTAGTATAATAGTTCAGTAAGACCAAGTATAATTGAAATTCAGTATCAGAAGTCTCGATTTCAACTGAAACAAAGACATAACTTTGTCAACCAGGTTGTTGAATATCACTTTCCGCGGTTGTTGAATGACCAAGCATTTGGATCATAAAATATACTATTCTACTTGTAAACCAGGTTAAGCAACAATGGAAGTTGACTATTTGAGATTAATATGCATACATATTTGAGGAAGAAAGAAGATAAGTTTGATTGCCTAATAAAATTAATTTGTTTACTCGAACCTACACTCTTGTGTCACAGATAAGATTGGGAATTTCTCTGCAAATAGTCAGCTAGACTTCTACTGAATTAAAAGCATAAATATGAGGACTAATAATTCTTATCTGTGACGCAAGCTTTTGAATCATAAAAAATAAACCTGAATAGATCATGAAGAAATATACTATTCTACTTGTAAAACAGGTTTAGCAACAATGGAAGTTGACTCTTTGAGATTAATATGCATACATATTTGAGGAAGAAAGAAGATAAGTTTGATAGTCTAAAAAAATTAATTTGCTTACTCGAACCTATACTCCAGCGTCACGGATAAGACCAGGAATTTCTCTGGGAATAATCGGGCTAGACTTCTTCTGAATCAAAGCATAAATATGAGGACTAATAATTCTTAACTAGCAGAAATTGACCACCAGATCAAGTGAAAATACGAAGTCAAAGTCAACTGCTACATAACATCAATTGAACACAAATGCATAGAACAACAAAATGAGAGTAATGTTCTACAGTGAATGGATTCAAGAAATCACCTGCCATTGTTCAAAACCTTGCAAACTCTCGGCGTTCAATTTCTTGATTGCAACAACTATTCCGACGCCGCTTTTAGCAGGATTGAGAGTCTTCTCTTCAACCCATCCTTTGTAGACCCTACCGAAGCCACCTTCACCGAGAATGGCATCAGACTTGAAGTTTCTCGTGGCGCTCTTCAGCTCAGAGAAGCTAAATATGCGAAGGTTCGGGGACTCCAATATCTGACCCTCCGAGCACACTTCATCAGAGCTCAGATCAAAACTGCTACTGATACTTGAAAGCTTCCCAGTGGTTGAAAAACTGCCATTTGCTCGCCTTCTTGAAGCCACTGATGGTAGGATAACAGGACAATCAGTTTATATAACAACTCAGAAAAAAAAAAATCCCCAATTTGAGATAACAATCATGGTTGAAAAGCTAGGGGGGAAAGGGGATTTTGGTTGCAATTCATTAAAGATTGACAAAAATATGCATCAAGGAATAGCATTGAAGATTGACAAGCTTGAAAAAAAAGGAGAGATTTTGGTGGAAATTCTTAATATAGACCACATTGAACTACAATACATCACCAAAAAAATAACAAAACCATAGAACTATTCCACATTTAATGAAGTTTTTCTTCTCAAAATTGGAGCTTTTTGGAGAGAATCAACTGGAATCTTTCTCAAAGGAAATTCTTAATATAGAGCAAATCTAAAAATTACAATACTTAGAATAACAAAACCATAGAACTATTCCACAGTTAATGAAGTTTTTCTTCTCAAAATTTGAGCTTTTGGGAGAGAAGCAACTGGAATCTTTCTCAAAACACATCAATCATGTTGGACATGAGTATTCTGAAATACAGAAACAAGCAAAGCAGATGAAATCCATCCATTTCTATCAATTCAAAACCCATTATATATAAACAAAAGCAAAAAAAGTAACAAAACTTCAACTATTCTTAGTGTAATGAGTGACAAAAACCTGGACTTGAAGCTCTAGTGCTTGTAGGGCTGAAGGACTTAACAGGAGAACCAAAACAGTTCCCCATCTCTCTCTCTCTTTCTCTCTTTGCTCTTTCTCTACCACTCTCTCCCTCCCCCTTTAAATGAAGCTAAGAAGAGTGGAAAGAACAAGGAAAGGATCAAGAAGCTGTGGAAGGGAAGGTGTGACCGTGTGAGAAAGGGTGTACTTATCTTTTGCCAAAGTTTGACTTTTTGCTTTTCAAGTCAACTCCAACATCATAAACAATGAAAGTGCAATTTTTAACTTCGCTGTAAAAGTTGGGACCTTTTCATGCTGCCAACTTTTCCTGCATTTTTTTTTGCCTTTTTTCAAACTCAACAACATTTATTTCATAAGTTTTGTTAATGATTTCATATACTGTTTTTAGAATTAATCAAAAGTAATTAGAGCACACTCATAGGTGTCTTCTCTTCATCTTCTTATGTATGTTTTTACTAAAAAAACTTACTATTTTTTTCTTTGTGAGTAATGTTGTCATATGTCATTAACTAGTAATCTAATCCTAATCACAGTTCGATAATAATTGTTGATCTCAAAATGAACTTTGTTTTAATAAATGTGGAAAGTTGTGCATTCTGAAAGCACAACGTAAAAGCGTGATTTGAATCCTCAACCTCTCTCTTTGTAAGAGAGGAATGAGTTCTTAATTTTTGTGTGAATGTTAGGATTACCGAGATAAAAGCACATTATATCTTCTACACTAATTATACACTAAAGAGGGGCTTTCGACGCTTTCACAAAACTCAGGTATAATGCGGGTCAGGGAAAGGTCGGACACTAATGATACACTATTTCATGTTTTTTTATTGCAAGATTAATAATCATACGCCCTTTATCATACTTAGCTCATCTCTAAAATTTTACTTGCATGCCTTTCAAAGCATTCAATGAGCCAAACATCAAATATGATATTAAAGAGCAAAAAGCAAAGCCAAATTTATAGATATAAAGTGATAATCCAATCTCTAAGAATTATAATCAATTGAGAACTCCTTTGTCATTAGTCTAAAAGAAGCATTTCATTCACAAAGGTCTCTGAATGTAGTCCCATTTCAATGCATTCAAAACTAAATATTTTTATGTTGTTTGTGTCATGGCAAGAGCACTAACACATTCTATTTGTTGAATCTATATACCAACCAATAGCTTGGATAAGCTTGAATGTATTAATTAATCCAAGATTAGAAGAATGGAATAATTAAAATTTAATTAATTAAGCCATATATGTAAGGAAAGATTCTTTTCAATCATTCAATAAGATCTCAACTCTTAATATTTATCAATAAAAGGTTTTTGCCTTTGATAGCATGTGTGCAACATGAGCAAGAACAACAATGTGGATGACAGCAAGGAGTTTGACTGATTGATTTTATATGTATTAACTTGTTATTAAACCACTAATTTAACTCAAAATGTAGCTAAAAAAGTTAGAGATTTTTTGTTTATATGAAAACCATAAAATCACAATTTTTCGCTTCAAAAACAGCTTGTATTCCCATACAACAAAACATAGCGTAGAGACAGCCAAAAAGGTAAATAATAGCTTGCCCTAATAATTGGGTGTTCTACTAGTTGACAGTGTTGGAAGGAGAGTCTTTACAGGTTCATGCTGCTATTCTCATTCCACTTTGCATGCATCTATCAATATGACATACAACACGTTGGTCGAAGGTCTACTAAGTTTAATTTTCTGTCACGGGATTATAGACTAATTTTGATGAGTCCTGATGTGTAGGGTGTTTGTTTTTCTTTTCGCCCTCAAACATGTCATTGTAATAGTATGTTTCTATCTTGGTTCACTACGAACCAAATCCTACTTGTACCAGTGGTTCAACCAGGAACCATTTCATTAAAAAAGGGGTTTATCCACCTTTCCAAAAAAAAGCCGCTTGGATATTTCTTCGTCATTGAGAACAAACTAAAATTATTCGAATTCAACTAGACATAAACTTAAATCTTTTTTTTTAATAAATATCATTTGTTGAGGATGTAAAACATATATATGAAAAGGTTGACTAAAAAGTAAATGAAACATTTAGACTTTTGAGTAAAAGAAAAAGTCAATCATGTGTTGTAAAAATAGATCATGAGGGAAAAAAAAAAGGACAAGGTTAGTAGTAGTACTATGGTTTATGGTTGAAATGCAAAAGTGAACATTGTGTTGATTTAGAGGTTGGAGAAGGAACACTTGTGCAAGTGAAGCAAAGGGATTTCTTGATGATTATTATGTGTAGCACTTTCTAAGTTAAGTGGTTGATGAGTCGACGAGCATTTATGTAAATCAAATCAAATCAAATCAAATCAAATCGAAATTTGTCTAACATGGGAGTTGCTTTCAACAAGGTTGAGAGTGTGTATTGAAATATAATAACTTGATTCGATCTAGCCGACCAAACTAGTGTTCTGGTTTGGTTTGGTGCTCAAGTTTCATTCCCACTGTTACTTTTAACTTTTAAGTAAATGTACTATTAATTTATGAATTATACCTATATATTATTTTTATTCTTAAAAAACAATAATACTAGTTTTAGGTAAAAATAAAAAATTTGGTAAAGATCAAAATTGCTCATTATTATTATTTGGGAAATTTCACTAAACTACATTGTGATTTGCCTCTTTATCAATTAGGTAATACGTGGTTTTGATTTTGGCGTTTTAGATTACCATGCTGATGCGCTAAGGCGTATTGAGTGCAAACCCGTTAAAATTGCTAATGTGGCATTAAAAATATATATATAAAATGATATTTTTACCCCTTATATAAAAGCGCCACTTTAAGACGTCGATGATATTATGTTTTTATATAAGGGATAAAAGGTCATTGTGTATCCTTTTTATCTTAGTATCACGAATTTTAACATGTGTTAGCAACTAATATGCTCACGCACAATGTATGAGTCTTCAAAAGTCTTCAAAGAAAACCATTGACAATAATTGATAAATAGGCAAATCACATGGTAGTTTAGTGAAATTTCCCCTTATTATTATTATTGAAACGAAAAATTGCTCATTATTATTATAATTATTCTAGTGTCCATATTGAATTTTCTAAGTGTAGGGAATTTATTAAAACAAAAAAAAGGCAATTAATTGGGTCTTCTGAAAAGCTCGTTAGAGGTTGTTTTAGATGACCGTTCGGCACTATTGGGAATTTATTTTTATTGATATACTAATTAGAATTTATCATTTCTCTAATAGTATATGAGATAGTTTAGTTATTAAGTGAAAAGTTTGATTTTAAAACTTATGAAAGATAATGTTTTGACTTTTAGGGTTGTCTTTCTTTAAGGTCAATACTGCCTTTGAATTAAGAGCATGGGATCTGTTGGGAGATTTTAACAAGAATTTCTTTGAAGATGCTTGAATGTTTGCTAGTTTCTTTCTATTTAAAAAAGAAGAAATGTTTTAATGTTTTTCAACAAGAATTTCCTAGTAGGGTGCACACAAGTTTCCAAGTGTATGACCTTTGGCATTTTTAAGGTAATATGAATAAAAAAGACAAACAGATTGTCAGTGGAAACTCTTGGGCATTTTTTTCTATATTAGGCTTAATTTTTAAAATATTTATACTTTTTTTTTTAATTTTCGAGAGTTCAAAACCTATTGCAATATATATAAAAAAAAATTTCAATTAATTGTTTGAATGTGCTTTAAAAATATTAAATAAAATGGTTTTGAATTTTATTTATAAAAAAAAGCCACCTATGAATTAAGGCATTTGGTTGACTTCTTAAAAGTTTTTTTAAAAAAATATATATATATTTAAGTGCTTCTTCCTTGGATGAATCTATAGAAGCACTTATAAGGGTATTTTTGTGAAAAAAAAATTGAGGATATTTTCATTTTTAAAGAAAAATATCACATGTTTCTTTTACCTCCAAAAATTATGGAATAAAAAAAGTAAAACTGTTTTTTTTAGTGCTTTTATTGTTATGTATTTTTCAGAATCCAAAACAAAAAAATTGAAAATGCCCCAACGTATTTAATTTATAAAATAAATACTACTTATCCAAAAAATATCTACTTTAATAAATAAATAAACCAAACTTGTTGAGATTCCTTCAAAGATACACCCCAAATCCCAAACTCCACACATCAAAATCCTCACGCGGCACATAAAGACAACACAGATCTCAAAAAGGCGTGAATACCACCATATCGAGAATGCAGCCATCATCCCTCAACCAATGAAGGTCTCCCAAATCGTCTCTCATGATGGCGAATAAGATGCCTAAAAAGGTGATGGGACTAGACCTAGTTCCCAAGGATTTACATAAAGAGAAAAGACCTTAGATTCATAAAAGGGGGATAAGTTCATTCTGATCAACAGACACGTTACTTCTCTACTACTCCTCTCTTCTCTTCTCCGGTGACCCCTAACTAACTTAATTGTCGGAACCGACTTAGGCGTTTAGGCCCTCCCTCATCTCATCTGTGTCAGTTCTTGTTTTTTTTAGGTGAACCATCCGTGAGGGCACCTTCCACATCAACTCCGATGGTGAGGAGAATCTTATCAACCTCAATCAAAACCGGCTTTTATGCTAACAAAACACAACTATATATTAATCTTCCTCCATTTTAAATAAATTATAAAAAAAATTACATAAATGAATTTTATTTCGGATTGACTTGTGTCGACATGGAACAATCAAACAGTAGAGCAGAGAAAGACAGGAACAAAGACAATCTTAATCTTTCTTCAAAGTCCAACACTGTTTTTGACTTTGACTTGAATGACCTGACACCTGTCCTTATTCCATCTTTTTTTGTGGTCACAACAAACACGTACTTGCAGCTGGCAAACGAGGTATCATTTTTTTTTAAAAAAAAATTATCTGATAAAATATAATTCACTTGGCAAACACGCTGGGCATTAGAATAGTATTTATCTGCACACATGGAATACATGACAGAATTGGGAAGTCATTGTTTCTTTTCTTCAATTCCTTGCATGTTCTCATTGCTTTTTCATTATTATTAGTTTTTTTAATTTAAAAATTAAATTTTTAACTGAATAGATGTGATTAGGTGAACGATCAAATTGTTAGCTTAACATCGATAAAAGCTCAAGCTCAGCTTGGAATTTAAAGCTTTCGAGTTGAACCGAGCTTGAGCTTCAAATCAAGCTTAAAATTAATTTCGAGACTAAGGGAGGTGAGCACTTTTCGAAAGTTTGAAATTTGATATTAATATATTAATATATAATATAATATAAATAAATTTTTAATTTCAATTTAAATAGAGTCGGATTCGAGTTTTTAAAATTATAATCGATATCTTAATTTCAAATTAAATCAAACTGAGTTCGGGTTTTTAAAATTAAAATCAAACTTAGCTCAAGCAAATTTATTCGAGTTAATTTCAAGTTCAAGCTTGAGCTGGGCTCAACCCGATCAAACTCAACTTGCTTACATCTTCTAAAATAAACAATAAATTGTGTTAATTTAATAATATTGGGATATTCACTACATCTCTAAATATATATATCAATTAAGGTTTTTTCTTTTGCCTATTCTTATGAATACATCAAATTATCTATTTGATTTGTAAAATATTATGCTTGTTTATATATCCTGAAAATAATTATAAAAAATTACGCTTCTATATTCCCTTTGTTAAACAAGTCAATATACAACTAATAAAATTATTATAATTAATTACTGAGAAATAAAAATTAATCTCGAGATGATGGTGTTGATAATCACGAGAAAAAATTTAATGGTTTCAGTCATTCATTCAGTTTACATATCATTACTCTTAATAACAAATAAATTTTACAGGAGTAAATAATAATATCTAGATCTTACAGGGGTATAAATGTTAAAAACCCTTCTTTATATGCCATAGTCAACGTGGGTGGTGCCTTCTACAGTGTGGTACCCAACGCATCATGCCGAATACTAGAATTAGGTCCCAAGCTTTATATATTGGGTTAAGATTATTCTTGTTATTACTTGTTTATTAAAATGGTACAAGGCTGCGTACCACGAACCCAAAACCAAACATTAGAATCCAAAAACAACACCCTAGAACCTAATGACGGTAAGATACCGTGGGTACAGTGCCCACGGTATTCTAGAATTCACCGTCAACGTGGGGGTGTTTAATACATGACAGAATTGGGAAGTCACTGTTTGTTTTCTTGAATTCCAACTTAGAAGTGGGCCTTGCTTGCATGTTCTCGTAGGCTTTTCACTGTTTCATTCCCCATCCCATTCATTATTATTAGTTTTTTTATTTAAAATTTTAAATTTTAACTGAACAGATGTGATTAGGTGAATGATCAAATTGTTCATGAACATCTTAAGATCGACTCGGTAAAAGCTCAAGCTTAATTCAGAATTTTGAGTTTTCGAATTAAGCCGAACTTGAGCTTCAATTTCGAGTATGAAATTAATTTCAAGATGAGCTCAAGCTAAGCTATGTTCGGAAGTTCAAAATTTGATATTAATATATTCATATATAATATAATAAAAATAAGTTTTTTATTTTAAGTTAAATAGAGTCAAACTCAACTTTTCAAAATTATAATGGAGCTTTTTAATTTTGAGCTAAATCGAACCGAACTCAAGCTTTTAAAATTAAAATCAAGTTTAACTCAAAGAAACTTATTCAAATTGATTTCGACCTGAGCTTAAGCCATGATCCATCAATTAAAAAATCAACTAAATTTCAATTTTTTAAATTTTTATTATTTTAAATTGAAAAAATGAAAGTTTTCATATTGCAAACCACATCAGCTTAAACTTCTATTTTGATAACAGATAAACTTTTCAGAAGTAAATAATAATATCAAGATCTTATAGTGGTATAAATGTTAAAGACCCTTCTTTATATGCCATGGTCCAGCATTTAACTTCAGGATGACGTCAAATACATGTATGGTCAGCATTAAACTTCAGAATGAAGTCAAATATATGGAAAAAATTTACCTATACCTGGTACATTATACCAGGCTAGTAAAAATGCAACAAGTGATGATCAACTCTCTCTGTTCCTACTCAACCTGTAGAACTTTCAAGAAAAAATATATTAAGACTTACCCGTCACTTTTCGTATTTTTACTTTACTGATCCAATCCAACACAGCAAGTCTAGGCGAGAACTACTCCAAATATAGGCAACCTGCTTTTCAACACAAGAAACTATCATTTTAAGGCATGTTTAAACCCCATCGATGCATGCCTGACCACAAATGAAATGATGCAAGAACTGGAAATCAAGCTAGAAAAAAGAACACAAGAATATAAAAAGCAATCCCTTGATTTATGATTTTTGATTCAACAACACTAGCTTGAACGCAATCCACACAGAATAAATCAAATTGGATGCTGATCTCCATCCAAACTGGTCCTATCAAGGTTTGCCAATGTTATATGGCTGATTTGGCAGCTTTATCTATGAAATCCTTTCTTTCTATGAATTTTTTCCTTGTTTCACCTACAAGAGGGAGTGCGCGGAGACCTCCTCAAAGGTGATAATGGAGGACGAGACCTACGGGTAGCGTTCGTTGAAGGTGAGGAAGGTGGAGGAGGGCTGCGAGCATCTTGGACATAGGGCTGTGCAGCAACATGATTCAGGGCCACGACCACGTCACGGATGATGGGGCGGACATGGGGCAGCTCCTGGAGGCACATTGAGGTGATCACAACCAGCTGGTGAAATGCACGTTGAGGATAGCGGCCCTGGAGCAATGGATCAGCAAGTCGGTTGAACCTTCTCCTGTCAGTGAGATATGGGCGCGACTGAAACAAAAGAGCGAGTGGTAGTTTAGGTTTATGAGATAAAAACGGGACACCAATTCAGTATTATATGTATATGTAGAACTGAAAAGTAGAGTATTGTTAATATCATTGGTATCAAACGTCAAGAGTCAAAACCTAATAATCAATGTAAGCATACTGATGATGGTGATCCTGTAAATTGGCATGATGACATGAATTCGCTTGCTCAATGAATTGGAACCACAGTAAATAAATGGTCAATAGCAATCAAGTAATCACCAAGCAAAAGTACTATAGTTTAGGTTTATGACGCAAAAATGGAATCCAAATTTCAGTATCATATGTGCATGTAGAACTGAGAAGTAGAGTATATTAACATCATTTATTTATAATATCAAGAGTCGAAAGCTAAAAAGAACAACCATAACAGTGATCCTGTAAGTCAGCTCTGCATTTATACATTGGCATGATGACATAAAGTTGTTACTTAAGTGTGAAACAATGAATGGAAACTACAGTGCCATGACATTTTAAAAAGCCAGCCTCAATCAAGAAGTCACCGAGCAAAAGTATATATCAGTTTGAGAAAAAAGGGGCAAGCAAAATTATAAATAGTGAATCTCAATAAAGTGATCATAGAACAAAAATTAACTAACGGCTATATGGTTCAGCATTGGCACAGAACTATTCATAACACACACACACACACACACACACACACACACACACACACACACACAGAGAGAGAGAGAGAGAGAGAGAGAGAGAGAGAGAGAGAGAGAGAGAGAGAGAGAGATATGCAATGACATACCCAATTAATTAACTTCTGTTCAGCCCCAGTTTTTGAAGAGTCAAAAGCCTTCCTTCCAGTGATCAACTCCAAGAGAAGCATGCCGAAACTGTAGACATCAGACTTCAGAGTAAGCTTACCGCTCATTGCATAATCTGGAGCACAGTAGCCATAGGTTCCCATAACCCTTGTCGAAACATGAGTATTGTCACCAACAGGTCCGAGTTTTGCCAGTCCAAAATCAGAAAGCTTGGGGTTGAAATCATTGTCCAATAATATGTTTGCCGCTTTCAGGTCACGATAAATAACAGGAGGGTTTGCTACATCATGCAAGTATGTCAGCCCTTCAGCAGCACCAACAGCAATCTTTATTCGAGTGTTCCACTCAAGAGGCTGCTTGTTAGGAGGTAAATCTGAAAATAAGAGTTTTGCATGTAAGTGAAAGATTTAAGAAGAAGTATCCACATGCCAGTATCAAAATAATAACAAGCTCACGTAACAGCTACTAACTTGACCATATAAGAAGAAGTACTTTGTCGGCTACTTCATAATTAAGGTAGCAACAATATAAGGAATAGCTGCCTTCAAGCAAATAAAAACCTTACCTCAAATAGTTTTCTTCAATCCAATTTTCAAAATTATGTAATTACTTACCTTTTCTATTTCAGGATCTCATTGGCAACAACAAAACACAGTAAAAATTGATAGCTCATCTAAATGAGGTGTGTTTTGACTTAGTAATGTTCTATAACTATAATACTTTCAATTCTTTGTATTGTCATAGATAAACCACTAGGTAAATCACTTCTGTAAATAGTCAAATTCCCTTACGTGGCTGCATAGTGTGAAAGGGGCACCAATCATGCATAATTAGTTAGCACAATAGGAAAAGAAAGTAAAAGATGCCTAACTAGACAACAAATTATTACTACTTTATATTCTAACACTAGTTGCAAACTTAAGTCGATGGTGTATGTTATGGGTAAAATACTCAACCACTAGGATGTTGACACGTGGCTTGTGAAGATGCTGACACGTGGCTTGTGAGAGTCTTGGAAGGCAGGTTATTGGGAAACAAAAGAGGGCATAGTATAGAAGAGAGGAGCTTTTAGAGGCTCAGGCTCCCCGATAGGAGCACACGATCCGAGAAACAGGGGAAAGGGCTTTGGATGTTCAGGCTCTCCAACGAGCCCTTCTTAATGAAGCTCTCCAAGGAGTTCTTGCTCTTCTCTTGGACATGAAGCTCTCCAACAAGCTCTTCTCCATGAAGCTCTCCATGGAGCTCTTGCTCTTTTCTTGGTCTCCAACAAGTTTCCCTTCTCCATGAAGCTTTCCATGGAGCTCTTGTTTTTCTCTTGGATATGAAGCTCTCCAACAAGCTCTTCTCCATGAAGCTCATCTTCATGGCTCTATGCCTCCATGCATGACTAAGCTCTTGGCCATGAACCTCATCTCAATGGCTTCATGCCCCCATAAAGCTCATATCATTTTCTTGGCTTCGCCATGAACCTCATCTCAATGGCTTCATGTCAGCCATAAAGCTCATTTTCTTGGCTTCATGCCTCTATGCATGAACAAGCTCTTGGCCATGAAGCTCATCTCAATGTCTTTATGCCTCCATGAAGCTCATCTTAATGGTTTCATGTCTCCATGACTCAAGCTCTTGGCCATGAAGCTCATCTCCATGGCTTCATGCCTCCATTGATGTTGTACTCCCCTCAAAAAGGATTTGGAGTCTTGTAAACATTCTCTACATAGTGGGTTACTTCCCTGATAGAGCACAGTGATTTTTTCCGTGGATTTACAAGGTTTTCCACGTAAATCCGGTGTTAGTCTTTATGTGCAACTTGGATCTCACCCCAGGATCTTTCCTTCCCGCGATGACCAGATGAAACCGATTTTTGCATCAACAATTTATATTGTCAACATGCCAAGGTTAGATCTACCACTTGCTTGCCACTCTATGAAAAGGAATTAATTAGAGGATAGAATGAAAACTGACAAAAGTTAAGCCTATCCACATCTAGATTTAGTACTTAAAGGTCAATTTGTACGTAAATGGTAAACCTCAAAGGTTCTAGTTATACAGTGATACCTAGCTTACTCACATGTTTAAAAAACATCCGAACAGCCTACAACCTTGGTAATTAAGTACCAATTGTATAGACATTCTCACTCAATTTCAAATAAGAAAAGGAAGAGAAATCATAGATTAATAGAAATCAACAAAACAAAAAAACTGGCCTTAAAAACTATGAATACAATGCAAGGGGAATCACCATGCAGATGGTATAAGAGATTCAGAAATATAAAAACACATATGGATAAATTAACTCTTGATCAACCCATACAAGTAATTCATTATTCAAACATCTAAGTATACAAATAAGGTAGCACACCTACAAATCTGCTATTAGTGCCAGTATAGATGACCCTCACATAGACAAGGGGCTTGATGGATAAGTTTCAACATAGGCAAACCTCAGTTGGCTTCCAAATCTACCCTGGATACTAATTACTTTGTATCGTCGTTTAGTCTACTAAGCACCTGAACCAATCAGGATGAATATACATTTATCGATGATAATCAATATTCACGTAACATTTTTAAGAAAACAGCACCATTTCATCATTTTTAGGCTTTTGTGTATTTAATCATGAATCGACATGATTTTTAACAGAATTTGTTTTTTTTTTTTCAACAATGTTGTTGGAAGTCGCCACTCATGCAGCTAGGTGGTCCACGTATATATTTTTCTGACCTGTAACTACCAATGTATTGGTTAATTGCTAAGGTACTAGGCGCACAATTCAACAGTCTACCTAACAACAAATCGACCAATTTGTTTTTAGATGAGTTCACATTTTGTATTCAGAAAAATGTACTTATCCAGGGTTTGTAGGGACTGCTTGTTTCAGAAAAAAAGTTTCCAACCTATCATTTTATATCATTGTTTTTAGGATGAGTTCGCATTTTGTATATATATTTTTTTTTCATTTTCTTGAATATGCTTACCAAGTTGGAAATCATCTTTAAAGTTAGAAAAAAAAAAGTGTGAGATAGATCAAGAAAAGGGAGGATTAGACAAAAGTGTAAGGCAGAGAGAAAGGAGGTCATAAGGTAGTGCAAGATAAAAGACCTAGTGCGGTTGAAAGAGAAAGGTTAGATAGGTAAAAGAAGGGGAAGATGGAGAGAGAAATGAGATAGAGAAATAAAGAAATGTGATTAGATAGAAAGAGCATGGATAATGAGATTGAGAAAGAAAATAATATAAGTTTAGAAAGAAAGAAGGGTTTGTGAGGTAGAAATAGAAATGGTGAAAGAGATGTAGAAAGAAGGACAAAGGTACATAAAAGATGAAATGCAGAAGGCTAGAGAGTGAAATTCAGCAATGGAGTAAGAGTATGGTTTCAAGATTTAGACCAAATGGAACAGCTCAGTTTAAACAAAGCATTCAGATTGCTATTATGACAATTTTAAGGGTTCAAGCAAATTGAGAAAAAATTAAGCTCGAGTGAGGACCCGATCTGGGTAAGGCAAAGAAGTAAAACAGAACAAACAGTCGGACTAAGAAAATTTACATGTTCGAATGCAAGAAAGGACAGAGTAATGGAGGCATGTAAGCAAGTTTGGCTAACTTCAATTAGGTGTGTCATACATCAATGACTATAGCATGATTGAGCATACCATGTTTGGGGAATTAGCTTACAGAAGAGGTGTGACAAGCGAGATTATAATAGTAATTCATAAATTAAGAGGCCAAATTGGTGTATGATCAGAAAAACTAATCCAATGTACCAACATTGTATGAGATGCTCTACTTCACTTGTCCCTGTCCACGTGTCTTTCTCAAGGTACAAAACTACAAACAATAGAATATCACAATTCTAAATTACTTACATTTCCTATGATGATGATGATTTCACAGAGCCAAAAACGGCATTTATCGTTTACCATTTATGCGAGCATACAAGCAATCAGAACAACATTCTAAGTTTGGTTTCATACATAAACCAAACTCACAACCATAAAAAAATAACAATACGTTGCAACGTACACAAACAAGGAATAACAAGGAAATAAACAATTGTTCAGATCTAAAACCAATTAAAAAAGAACTATCCCAAAATAGTTCCCTCTTTCTTTATTCCTCCTGTCACACCAGTATCTAATAGAAATACCATATTATAATATTGAAAACATACTACATTCCAAGTACAAGAACTACAAAGAAAAGAATACAAATCCTAGATTACCAGAACTACAAACAAATCCGGCGATGAAAGTAAACATGCAAAAAAACATAAAAAATAACAGATAACAGTGAAGTGCGGATAGATAGAGATGAGATATTCCATGATCAGCAAAAGCCTGACGTAACAGAATATTACCAAACAAATGATCTTCCAAGCTTCCCTGCGGCATATACTCATAGACCAAGAGCCTCTCATCCCCTTCCGCACAGTATCCGATCAAGTTGACGAGATTGGGATGGCGCAGCACGATCAGCAGCAGAACCTCAACCAAAAACTCTTTGCTCCCCTGCATTCCCTCCCGATTCAACTGCTTGATCGCCACAGCCTAAAAAAACACAATCAAAAACTCAGATCTAAAGAACAAAAACCAAAATAAAAAAATCGATCCTCATTCCTCACCTGACCAGTACTGATACGACCCTTGAAGACCTTCCCAAATCCTCCCTGCCCGATCTGGTTCTCCTCCCTAAAGTTCTGCGTCGCGATCGCCAGATCCCTGAACGTAAAGCTCTGCGCCCCATCCCCATTCGCCCTCCCACCACCCACTCCATTCACATTCTCTGCCCAAAATCCCAAAACCCCTAACAAAACCCTATCCAAAAACAACCAAATCAAAGATAAAGAGAGATAAAATCACCAGTGTCCACCGGGAGCCTCTGCCCATGAGTCCGCGAAGCACCGCTATCCTCGATCCGGCTAATCCTCGATTCCGCATTCCGCCGACCGAAGCAAGAAAAGCAACTCATCCTTCAACCCTAAACACAAAACCAGATCTCTCACCAAAAAACCCTAAACACCTCGAACATGAGAACCTCTCTCTCGCTCTCGCTCTCCCTCTCCCCTCCGCTCTACTCCGGGACGAAGACGAGAAGCGGAGGGGGCGGCGGCATTCTTGGGGAGTAAGCAAGCTCAACTGGGTGGGAGGTATATATATAGAGGGGAAAACCTCGTTTCCATCCAGTGGTTTCCGTTTAAGGCTCCGGTTTGGGCGGTGATCGTTGGGCGTTTCCCGAAGGGGCGATGTGAGGGGAAACGAGGAGCGGGAGGAGATGGCCAGGAGGGGTTGATCTGGCGAAGAGGTTGTTGGTTCTCCGGCGTAATAGAGCATTTGATGGGTTCCATATTGGGAGGGTGCTGGGGGGGCTTGGTTTTGCTCACTGAGAGCGTGCGTTCCCGCGTGGCTCAAATCAATGACCCTGATAGTGACGGGTGGGGATAGGGATCCATCCCTTTTTATACTTTTATTCGATCCGATTCCCAGCTTCTGGATTGGATCAAACCCACTTATTCTTGAATCTTAACCACATCGGATCGGTACGGATTGGGTTGGATTTGGGTTGGATCATGGATAATGTGAGTTGGTTGGAACCCGGTTAGGAGGATTGGTTTGGATCATGATGAGGTGTACATTTGTTCTGAGTCTTTTTGACTGGAACCCGATTAATTTTAACCACGTTGGATCGGATCGGATTGGATTGGGTTGGATCGTGGATGAGATGAGGCATGCGTGACTCGTGAGTGGGTTGAAACCCAGTTACAAGGGTTGGTTTGGATTATGATGAGACGTACATTTGTTCGAATCATTTCCGAGGCTTCTGGAGTGGAATTTGGTTAGTCGTAACCACATTGGATCGGATCGGATTGGATTGGATTGGGTTGGATCGTGGATGACTTGTGAGTGGGTTGGAACCCAATTAGGAGGATTGGGTTGGATGATGATGAGGCGTACTTTTATTTGAATTGCTTTCGAGCCTTTTGGACCGGAATCCGGTTAGTCTTAACCATGTTCGATCGGATCGGATTGGATTGAGTTGGTTCGTGGATGATGAGGCATGCGTGACTCATGAATGGGTTGGAATCCAATTAGGAGGGTTGGGTTGGATTATGATGAGGCGTACTTTTGTTTGAACTGTTTTCGAGCCTTCTGGACTGGAACCTTGTTAGTCTCAACCACATTGGATCAGATCGGATTGGATTGGGTTGAATCGTGGATGATAAGGCATGCATGACTCGTGAATGGGTTGGAACCCAATTAGGTGGTTTGGGTTGGATGATGATGAGGCGTACTTTTGTTTGAATCGCTTCTAAGCCTTCTGGGCTCGAACCCGGTTATTCTTAACCACGTCAGATAGGATCCGATTAGGTTGGGTTGTGTTGGATTGGAGAGTGGGTTGGATCCGAATGGATGTGAGAGATGGTTTGGTTCGTCCAGGTAAATTATTATATATAGGTTTTAATTTTTTTGATTTTTAATTATTGATTTTTAAATGTGGTGTAATAATAATAATTATTACTCTGCATATTTAATTTTAATTTTTTTTAATTAAATGATGAATAATATTTTAAAATTAATAATCAAGAAATTGAAACATTGTCACTTGGATGTGTTAGATGATTAAGAGAAACCCAAAGTAATGAGATTATTTTTGAGAAATAATTTGTTAATTATTTTTCTTTTTTGAAAAATGTTACTATTTTATCGTATTAATGGCACTACTGGAAGTCGAATCACATGCAATTTGTCGATTTTGGTGTGAAAACACTAGGTCTATGAAAGCAATATATATATATATATAGAACTTTCGTGTTTGAGTTGAACGATTATATTGTATGTCATGACTTATTTTTAGTATACGATAAGAGTAAAGATATATAAAATGAATGGATAGCATTGATTCTTGTTTGAAACACTAGGTTTATGAAATATATATGTGCATGTGTGTTTGTGGTATTTTTAGTATAATTGTTAAATATCTTTTTTTGGGAAAAGTTATTTCTTTGTTGTATTAATGTCAATTACCACAAGTCACAGAACATGCAATTTGTCGATGATTGAACTCAAGATTTGTGAAAGCACAAAAAGGAACATTAATTGTATATATATGCCATTTTGTCGCGATGTATATTAAACTTACATCTTTGAGTTGAGCGATCGTATTGTATCTTGTGAGTTAATTTTAGTATAATGTGATGTTACGTAAGGCTCATCGATGTTTTAAATACTAGGATTATGGAATCCTAGTTGGTCTCGGGGCTTATCCCTAGTATGTTATTCTCTCTTAGCTGGTGTTTTTCTGATCTGATGTCATATCCTCAAAGTCATCTCCTTACGGTGTATCCAACTTGTTGTGGGTGAATGATGCAAAGAAGGAACACCAACTCACAAAAAAGAAGAAGAAAAAGAAAAGAGAAGAAGAAAAACTTTATTCAACTTCAGACAAAAACATGATTTTACAATGAAGTATTGTCAGGTATTTAAACTAGAAATCTACAATACATATTAAAAGATCTGACAGAGTCCCACTCTTTACATAACATACTATGACTGAGATTTAATCTCAACCTTATTCATTACAACACCCAATCAATCGACTTTATTTCTTCATCCAACGATTACCTTGACCAATAGCAGCCTTGAAGAGATTCAACTGAATTAATAACTCCAATTAGTACAATTAACAGCTCAACTCTTTCGCTCATCTCAATCTGTTGCTCTTCTTCCTCTCTATTACACAATAGTGAATGCCAAGCTCCTTTTTGCAATTATCACTAACACCCCCAGCTTTAGCCTCTTAGACGTGCACACTACATCAAACCAGGAAAGCATTAAGATATCAATTTTCCTAATGGTTTTAGTGAAAACGCGATGTTTATCATGAAAACATCTTTGGTTCCTTTATTTCCTTATGCTCCAAGTGATTGTCATGACCACTAGGCTCCATCCGAGCCTTTTCTCCTTATTCACCCGTGTTTGGATCATGTTATCGGCCTATAGACCTTGTACGTTATTGGGCTTGCATCCTATACCAAATGATGCCCTTAGTGTGCCTATATACGCACTGAGTAAGGGCATTTACGTGAGGAGGTGTTTCTTGGTCCTATCCGCAGAAAAAGTATCATGATCGATTTTCCTTCCAACCTCTCTTTGCTAGGTTGTCCAGGGTCATGAGCTTGTTATACCAAACTAGTCAGGCAAAGATTTTGATCTTAGTTGGGCAAGGTTGTTTCCAAAACGTTCTTTGCAACTTGCTCTTTAACCACCTATTAAAAAAAAATTTAAAAAATAATGACTTTACCGTAAACCCCTTCTGACAGGTTAGTACCCACTCCCTATCATCCATGTATTTGTGCAATATATATATATATATATATATATATATATATATATATGTGTGTGTGTGTGTGTGTGATATTTTTAGTATAATTATTAAATATCTTTTTTATAGAAAAAGTTACTTCATTGTCGTATTAATGTCACTACCACAAGTTGCATCATATGCAATTTGTGGACTTTGGTGTGAAACTAGAATTTGAAAATCCAAATTTATGGAAGCAAAAAATAAAATTATATATATATATATATATATATATATATATATATATATATATATATATATATATATATATATATAAACACTATAAAAACATTTTTAAAATTATTATTTTTAATTAATGAACAAAAAGTCCCTCCAAATTTTATGAATTCACACATGGTCCACCCAAGTTTGTATATTCCCAGAACAACCCTCATTTTTGCACAAATGGCTTTTCAATCATTCCATTCACTAATGGTGTGATTTTTAGAGTAATATGATGAAAATACCCTTTATGTTGGGAAATGAACTCAAAAACCTAACAAACCCTAGCCTCCCCCGCCGTCCCTTCTCCTCTGGCAACCCCTCCACCCCATAGACCGATGACATCAACTCCCTAGACAAGTCCGACTCCGTCATCACTTTCGCCCTCGCCCTTCGCCCCGTCGACCCCTCGACTCCTACCTCCTCATCGGCCATCTCCGCCAACCCTTCTCCAACTCCGCAGCTATCTCCAAGTTTGTCGAGCTCACTCGCCGACAACGATGGACCCCAACCTCGACTCCCACCTCCCACTCCCACCTTGCCCACGCTCTCTCCCTCATCCCCTCCTCGATCCCGACTCCTCCCTCGCCCTCTTTCGACGGGTTCACCGCCAGCACTGGTTTCACCTCTCCAACGACCTTTAGACCACCTCCTCTCCTCCTCTGATTTCCCCTCCATCCAATCCCTCTTCGCCTACAAAACCCTTGACCAATCACCCTCGATCTCTCTGCCTCCTCTCTCAACTGTAGGGGCATTTTTGAAACTCAGTTACATTTAACTGATGGTATGAAGCTAAAAGATTTAAAAATAAAGGCTATGAAAATGGAGGGACTGTCTGGCAAATGTCAAAGGAATTATTCGGGAAGTTTTGAAACTTTCAAAGACTTATAATTAATTTTCCCTTATTTTTTACAAAACTAAACAATTGAACTTAGTAAATAAACCATTGTCGTGTAGTTTCTGTACACGTGTCATCATTGTAAGAAGCCTCTAATGATGTCCTCTTCTTTTCGGCGTCAAACGAACATCGAGATCGAAGAAGCTATGTGTATAGCAGCGTGGTCATGGCAAGCTCACCATGGATACCAGCTTGTCCTCTTGCTCAACAGGGATGAGTACCATGAAAGGTATGTCTTTTAGGGTTTTCTCGCTTTGCTTCTCGGTTTGATTCATGGTATTGAGTTATGTCTTGTTGATTGGCAGGCCAACAGAAGCAGTGGCGTGGTGGGGAGATGGGGAGAAGAGGATTTTGGGGGGAAGGGATCGGCTTGCTGGAGGTACATGGTTGGGTTGCTCTAAGGATGGGAGGTTGGCGTTTCTCACTAATTTCAGAGAGCCTTGCTCTATCCCTAGTTCTAAGTCCAGGGGGGATTTGCCTGTCAGGTTCTTAAAGGTGATCTCTGATGCTCATTTTAAATGGCCTTGTGATTTCATTAATTTGTTCCTTCTTTAGTGTGATCATTAGGTCGTTCATGGCCATGGAATTGCTCTTTTCTGTTTTGTTTATTTGTTTGTTTTAATTTTTGCATTGTGAGTGTGGATTTTCTGGGTGAATTACTTGATGTTGCCTTTATCTGATTTTTTGAGTGATTATGTTTCATGGAATCATGGGTCTGTGATGATTTTTTTTTTTTTTTTTTATGTTGGGAGTTTTGATTCTTGAGTTCAGTTGTGATAAAGGCATTTCAGCAAACAGGTTGAAAGCATGGAAGAATAGAGAAACAATCAGAGAATTTTTTTTTTAATTTTTTTAATTTTTTCCTCATTGTAGTCTGTTATGTTATGAAGGTTCACGTTGGACCAATTGAATATAAAATAAGAGAAGGGCATTTAAGATGGTTTAGACACATGCGTCGTAGACCCCAAGTGCCCTAGTTAAAAAATGTGATAGTTTAATAATAGGTTGTTAGAGGAAGGGTAGAGGTAGACCTAGGATCACGTGAAGAGTAGTGTCTAAAGATTTACGTATATTAGATATTGAGCCAAATCTTGCTTTTGACAGAGCGATACGGAGATAGAGAATTTATATAGCCGACCCCATCTAGTATGGGATTAAGGTTTAGTTGTTGTTGTTGTAGTCTGTTATGTTATGTTTTCTTCATTCATTCTCCAGTGATTTTCAAACTGGAGGTAAAGATAAGTGAAATTGGAGATTCTGGAGTTGTAGTGCCTTTTTATCACAGGTGCTGGATTGGCCATTTTTATCAAAGGGATGTGAGATGCTTTGAGGTTATGTTAACATGTGGCTATTGTAAATTGTGCCAACTCCAATAGTTTGGCATGATGCATCATTAATCATAAGAGTAGTCCTTTTGTAGAGTTCGTCAAGTGTTGAACTATTCTATGAATTTATATTTTATTTGATCTTCTATACTTCATTGTTTTAAAGTTTACGACAGAAAGAAACCATGTATTATATCCATTAAGTTTATTTTTTGTAACAGAGATGAGAATTTTTTATCAACAGGTGGAAATAGAAGGAATAAAACATTGAGACTAATAATATGCATGATGAGTTGAGGAAATATATGATTAAAGATTAGATGAGAAAAAAGATCGATATATTTGGGTCGTGCGCACCAAAAACTGAATAATAAATATGACTTTGGGCGTATGTGATTCAAGTTGATAGGACTAGAAGTAAAAGTGGAACCAAAAAATGATGTAGGTGGAAGTGAATAAGAAGTTATGTAAGTGCAAAAAATGTACAGGAAACAATATTGGTAGATAAAGGTTAATGAAGTCAAGGATATGTAAAATATTTTCCTCTAGGACCCTTATAGCTGGCCATATTTTTATTTATTTATTTATTTATTATTTATTTATTTTTTTGGAGAGCGAAGGGGAGCCTTGGCACAACGGTAAAGTTGTTGTCATGTGACCAGGAGGTCATGGTTCGAGTCATAGAAACAACCTCTTGCCAAAAAAGTAGGGTAAGTCTGCGTACAATAGACTCAAGCAGGGTAAGTCTACGTACAATATTTTCCTCTAGGACCCTTATAGCTCGCCCTATTTTTTCGGGAAATTGTTTTGTAGCGGTTCACGGGCTATATCAGTTAGCAATAAGTTTTCCCTTCATGGGATGTATATTTCTCTTGCTTAACATTTTGATACATTCATTATGATCTGGAAGCTTCCTTTTATTAACCGAACAATTAGATATTAGTTAATTGAGGCTGGTTTTGTAATTTATGTTGTCGCTCATTGCCGCCCTAAGATGAAAATGTTCACTTGGACTGCAGGTCATTTTCATTCTTGGCAATTTGCTCTTTGTGTGTTGTATTTATTTGTTCATTCCTTCTTTGATGGTACAACACAAGTCCATTTGTTTTGCTTCTTGCATAGGATCATATGTTCTTTGGTTGGGAACTGCATGTTTTTAGCTTTGTTTGGATGAATATAAGTGCACAGTTTTCCTTTCCCACTTGTTTTCTCATCCTTTTTTTTGCCATTTTTGGTTCATTTGTTTTGTAGAGCACGAAGAGTCTGCTTGAGTTTTCCGAGGAAATAGCTAAGGAAGCAGACCAGTACAATGGATTCAATTTGATACTAGTTGATCTTTGCGCAAAAGTCATGGTTTATGTTTCCAACAGGCCAAAGGGAAAGCCCGTAACTGTTCAATTGGTTTCTCCTGGTCTGCATGTACTCTCCAATGCAAATCTAGACACTCCTTGGGACAAGGTGAACAAGTAAATCCCATTACTTCACTTTTTGGTGTTGGCTGCACTAATAATAATCTTTTATGCTGATTCTTTCCCTAAAACTCATCCTTTTGGTTTTCATTTTTTGTATTTTGCTTTCTTATGTTGCAGTTTTCATGACAAGTTAATTTTCTTTATGGTGTATTTCTTGAAGATGAATTTTACTTTTTTCGTTTCATTTAATTGCTTGATGGGTGGGAAGAGTTGAAATGTGTTATATGAAACAAATAATTTATATGACTCAATCATCGATAGTTAGACCGTCATGCTATATGGGAGGGAGTATTGGGCAACGAAAGTTTAACCTATTCATAAGATGAGTGTGGCAAAGATGAGGATGTTAAGGTGGATGAGTGGTTATATAAAATTGGATAAGATTAGAAATGAACAGATCCGCCAGAAGGTGCATGTTACACTAATTGAAGATAAAATAAGAGAAGGGTGTTTAAGATGGTTTGGGCACATGCGTCGTAGACCCCTAGGTGCCCCGGTTCGAAAATGTGATAGTTTAGTAATAGAAGTTTAGAAAAGGGGTAGAGGTAGACCGATGATTATGTAGAGAAAGATAGTGTCTAAAAACCTACGTATATTAGATATTGAGTTGGATCTTCTCTTTGACAGAGCTACATGGAGACAAAGAATTCATATAGCCGACCCCATCTAGTATGGATTAAGGCTTAGTTGTTGTTGTAATCATAGATTGGGTTGGTGCACATGCGGTGAGCATGATGAAGTACCAAAAAATGGTTTTACAGTTTGTTATTTTTAAACATTGTATATTCTTAACATTAAATTGGTAATTGATTAAGTCATTAATAAAAATAAGTCATATTTTTAACTAATAGCGACCTTTCATCATTGCAATTTGCTCCTAAAACTCCTTGGTCCTATATTTGTTTAAAATATAAGCCAATACTAAAGAGAGAAATCATCCTGAATGACATCTTCAGAGGCCAAAAAAGCCATAGAAGAATCAATGCTAAAGTAAGTATTACTGAAAACAGTTTTTGTGTATCAAACCTTTTTCATATAAAAGCCTATGGGCATGAATCCAAGTTGAGCTGAGTACAAGTGTATTTTCTTGCTTTATATGTGCATCAATTCCTCATATCATATTACTTTCTGCCCATGCATAAAAGCTTCTGTATTCATCCTTGAGGCTGATATTGCTGTTAAAATTGCTTTGTCAGAGTGCTTTCTCTGCTAGAATATTTGTCGCATAGTGAAAACTGTTAGCGGTTATTAATCGATACAACGAATTCTTACCACCAGTTTTAATTAGAGACAACAAATACCAAAGAAAAGGAATCGTTGCACTCATTTGATGATAAACCTTTGTTACTGTAAATACAGAATTGTTTCAGCAAACTTTGTCTGCCATTATCTCTTTACTTTTCTCCATTTAGGCACAACGTTTGGGTAAGAATTTCGAGGAGTTACTTATGAAGCAGGAAGGAGAAGTCCATCAGAAAGAGATGATTGAAAAATTGATGCAAGACACTACTAAAGCTGATAGAGATAGGTTGCCTTACACTGGTTGTGATGTTGAGTGGGAACTCGAGTTAAGCTCCATTTTCATTGACATTAACACCAAACAGGTGAGCACATGAACTACTTATACCATTACCATTTTCACGTTCTTCTAAAACCTCTGCCCTTCACCACTCACAGGGCCGCTATGGAACCAGAAGCGCAATTGCTTTATATGTTCGGAAAAATGAGGTGAGTTTATTCGAGAGATACTTGGAGAATGGTCTGTGGAAGGAGCACACTTTTCAATTCCAAATAGAGGTCTGTCATAAAGAAGGATAACAACTTCATCGGAAAAAGGCCACAATACTTGCTGCCTCTGTGTTATTCTTCAAACTCTGTAGTTTGCACAGATATGAATAAAGGGCCTTTCAGGAACACAGTCTGCGGTCTTTCTCGCCGTGAACAATGATGCCAGCATGAAGCTTTTCAACTGAAGAATGAAATGAAGCCGCATTTGTGATCTTCAGATTGAAATCGGTATGTAAAGGCAGTTGTATAATTTCATGATACAGACGTTGTTATGAGGTACTTATGCATCCAAAGAGCGAAAATGAAGCATTTTAATTTGCAAATATCTTGATGGCATTGTAACCACCATTTGTAGGCAGTTACAGAATGTCAGTGGAATCTCAGTGGATGAGATGAATTAAAATTAGTGAGAGAAAAAAAGTTCTAATACTCAATTTAGTCTCTTTATTATACCGAACCGGTTTTTTTTATCTCTCTATTATAATTTGATTTTTTTTTTTTAATCTCTATACTTTTACGAATGAGAAATTTCAATCCCTATGTTATGTTATAATTTGAGTCTTTTTGATCCATGAAGAAATTGAAATTTTTTAATCGTGAAAATATAGAAACCAAAAAGAATCAAATAATAATAAAAGGATCAAAAGGGCCGGTTTGATATAATAGAGGGACTAAATTAGGTATTACACACAAAAAAAAATGTTGCAAGGACTCCTGTAGGAGAAGAACCATTCAAATGATAGATTGAAAGTAAAGTTTGGGCTGAGTTTTTCTTTACTGTTTGGAAATCTTGTTCTTTCTTCGCAGAATCTTGTATTTCACCATTCTGAGGATTTTGAAGAACCATTATACACTGACCAGCTGCAATCCCATGGACATGATCTGAGAAACAACACTCACAATGACATATTCTATATACCTGCCCTAAATATTATATAACCTATAGAATTAAAACAAGGTGACAGAAATAGAAAAGTGTCATAGATGTATTATATAATAAAAAGATACCTAATAAAGTGAAAGAAAAGTTCTTTAGAATGACAGATACGGGAGTGAATGTTGAGCAATTAAAGTTCAATAAATTCAATAAAATGAATGTGGCAGAAATGATGATGTTAGGATGGATTTGTGATCATACAAAATTGGTTAAATTAAAAATGAACACATCTGACAGAACGTGCATGTTACACCAATTGAAGATAAAATAAGAGAATGACGTTTAAGATGGTTTGGACACGTGCATCATAAACCCCTAAGTGCGCCAGTTTGAAAATATGATAGTTTAGAAATAGAAGGTAAAGAAAGGGGTAGAGATAGGCCGAGGATTACATGAAGAGAAATTATATCTAAAAACCTATGTTAATTAGATGTTGAGTCGGATCTTGTCTTTGACATAACTACATAGAGATAAAGAATTTATATAGCCGACCCCGTCTAGTATGGGCTTAAGCTTTAGTTATTGTTGTTTATGTGTGTGTATATATACAGATATATATAATATTTTACCTTAATGAGAAGTGGATTATCTGCTGCGCAGGTGGAGTATGTTACATATGGTCCTCCAACCATTCTTCCAAATGAGAATAAGGTTGCAAATAAAATCTGCATTAAAAAAACAAAAGAATATAATATATATGGTAAAAACCATATTTACTCCCTTTGGAGAATAATCTAACTAATCTTGTTCTCCATCATCAAGAAAAAAAGAAGCATTAATTCCTAGCAATGTGTTTTGGATTAGAAAAGTAACAAAGCAAATTTGATATAAAAAAAAGGCAGTAAAAGAAAAAAAAAACTTCCCCACTTCAATCAAATGATTTCACCAGTAGATCACTTTCATGTTTCATCCAACTCCTGCTAAATAAACTCACTCAAAGTGCAAATTCTAAAGAGAATTTTTTTTTATCACTTTTGTCTAAACAAATAAGGGAAAGAAGAAACAAATCGAATTATTTTTTCCTTTTTTTTCACTAGCCCCTAAATAACCACATCCTTAATCATTTTTAATAAAAATAACACACCACTAATCATTTTTAATAAAATAATAATAATAAGCCAGAGAAGCTCACATCAACAACAAGATTAAGGTCTGTATCTCTGAACCCAAGCTCCTTCACAAGCTCCCTCAAGTGAAGCAAAGGCGTAGATATCTCTGTTACCCACAAGGCTGCCACCAACTCAGCTCCACTCTAAATAAAAAACAAATGATGCTAAGTTTATGTCCAACCATAACAAGCAAATACCCTTTTCACTCACCATTCCATAAAGAAGACATGCTCCAATTCCAGTGATGCTCACAAGGTGATGAACCAGATCGTCCATATGAAGTTGTTTGTTCAAGAAACAACAACCAATGTCATAGATTAGATAGGACAGAGTCACTGCCAATGTTCTCTTCTACAAGCTCCAATGAAGGACATCAGAATCAAAATAGCCTTTATATATATATATATATATATATATATATATATATATACACGAGAAAAGTGAACAAACGGTTTTATTAATACAAAAGAAATTAGTAACATCGAGCAGAATATAAAGGGTGGGATAGAAGTGAAAAATGATCGATATAAAATATAAGCAAAAAAGGAAGAAAAATAAAGAAAATGACTGGCTAGCAGTAGTATCATCCAACTCATCAAGAAAATAAAAAAACTGATACATAGAGAGAGATGGAGAGTAAAGAGGATAAGTATAATTCCATTAAATATAATATGGAAGAAGCAACAAAATCAACATCAAATGAAATACAGTGTAAAGAAGAAAATATGGTAGAAGTGAATAACAACCGGCTAGCAATTTATTGCATCATCCAAATCCTTGCCAGGAAAAACAATGAACTAACAAAAGATACTATTATATATAAACCTGAGAAGGAGAAGAAGGGGAAGCTTGAGGAGACACAGGACAGCTCCAATCTTGAACAGAGAGAGAAGCAAGACAAACTGCCAAGGAAGCATGTATGGTTGAAACTTGAAACCAAACGGCTGCTGAAATTAAAGGAGAAATTGGAGAGTGTTTTTCTGAAGAGGATGAAAGAAGTAGACCATAAGATGATCCCTGAGAATACCAAACTGACAATGGAATCCTCCATTGAAAACTATGTATGAAGGAAAACTATAATAGCATTCTAACAATAAGAGTTGGTTCTTAAATATGAGAAAGTTCAAAAATACTTATAACAATTAAATATGTATATATATATTAAAAAAAGATGTATTTAAAGAATAGTAAATCAACATGTTTCGCTTCTCAAAAAAAGATATGTTCAAATGAGAAATGGAGACTACTAAGGTCTGCATAAGTATTTGCTAGTAATTTAAGTTTTTATGTTTAATATCTTAAGCATAATTGCCATTGTATCTCGAAAAACTCTTTATAAGATTTAGTATAACATACAATTTGGAGTTTTTACTCATTTTCAACTTTTGATTTCGTAATGTTTTTTTTTTCCCTTAAAATTACATAAAACTCAACTTATATAATTAAATAAACACAGAAAAATAAAATTCTTTAAAATATAAAGGATGATAAACTAGTACCAGTAAACATAGCATCAACTTAGATCTGAACCAGAACCAAACACATTAGCTTCTTTTTTAATCTTAATACATCCTTAAATACCCCTAATGCTTGAGGTTACCAACCTCTATTGCATAACTTCTAGTTTGAACTCTCAAATCTTAACCTCAAAAAACTTCACATATTCTATAATTTCCCCCCTTTCATTTAATTCAAACATATGTAGAGAGACACAGAAACCCGAAAGGAAAGCAACAATTTGATTTTCCCACATGGAACTAGCAGATGAGATTGGGAAGATAGGACTTAGGAAGGTGGGTGGCACTTAAATGTAATCTACTGCTCAGTGGAACAGACCAACTTAAACTTGAGTTCCCTTTAAATTTTTTTGCACATATATAGTACAAAACCAACTTATACTTTTTCCTTCAACTTTAAAGATGAACAGGTGGGTAGCTTACAATTCACTGAAAGGGATGGCACTGTGATTTGTGGTTCTCCAAGGGGCTTTCTTGAAAGAGTTGGATAACTCTAGCTTTCATGGAGGTTCCATCACTACAGTTCCATTGGTACCACCTAAACATGCACATGCATATCAGTTAAGCTTCAGATCCAATTCATATCTCATAAATTATTGATATTAATAACTCATGATGTGAACTCAAGAAATTATGGAAGTTTATAATAACTCAAAATCAACGAGTACCTGAACAGAGTATGCCATTGAGGCCAACTTGACAATGCACCAGAATGTTCAGCACGAATTGGCTCAATGCCTAGGCTGCAAAGAGAGGTTTATAGCATTCCAAGAATAACAAAATGAAGCCGAATAAATTTCTAAGCTACATAAAAGTTTCTGATGATCCACAATTGCGGAGAATTTAGAGCAGCACAAAATTGGGTCATACCACAACTGACCATTCACCACAAGAGCACATGTTATATATATATATAGACACACACACACACACTTTGGAAACATGGTTCTTTCAAGCATCATTCAAATTCAAACTACAGCTTTCAAGTTTCATTTCATCAGGACCCATTGAAATCTAACCACTTCCCTTAAATATCCGACAGTTATACAATGGCACAGTTCTTAAGGTAGGAAATGGAGAACTAACTGTGCTGAAGAGAGGAAAAAGATGATAATATAGGAGAAAGCAGTTGGTGATGAGAACAAAAAGATTTTCAAGACAAACAGAAGGTCCAGATCTTGAAATGAGGTCAGTTATCAAATCTGGACCGAGAATGAGACCTGCTTGCTTCATCATGGGTCGACGGAAAAAGCTCCACATACCTGGACCCAATTGTCATCTTATCCTTGCACATTGCCTTTTTGGCCATTTCTACTGATGCAAACTCAACATAAGCCTCTCCAGTAGCCTTCCCATCAGTGCGACATACAATGTGCACACTTTCTTCATTCAGTCGGAACTCTTGTCCGAAAAACTCAACGATCTCTGACTTGGTGACAGAGTATGGAAGTCCACGAAGCTTGAGGACCTGTGTGTGCTCCATTTGGTCCTTGTCTTCACAAATTTTCTTGGAACGAGGAGGAGCATTGTGGTAATAGTCACCGTCATAGAAGGAACCTCCAGGGCTAACCTCCACAGCAACAGCCTGGTAATAGTCATGTTTGTTGCACCTGAAGACCTCAATGTATCTCCGGCCCATGCTTTGTCTGTCTCTCTGAAGAGCAAACTCAGCCTGCATGGGGGATGAGAACACTACAAAGGCCTCACCAGAGAAGCGGCCATTCTTGTTGACAAGGAGGCAGTCCACAATATCCAGGCCTACAAAGAATTTGAGAATATCAAGGTCATCACAGTTAAAAGGGAGGCCCCTCAAGCGGACTACAGGGAAAGGTTGCAGCATGCTGCTACTGATCCCCCCACCATAGCTGCTGCTGCCACTGCTGCTGTAGGATTGGTAATAATTGACACCACCACTGCTCACCCCAGGATACAGGTAAGAATCCAGTTTGCGTGATCTCTTTGAACCAACAACCTCGTGCCCATCTGAGATGCCACTGCTGCTCACTGCGAAGTAGGGATTTGATTCTGTCATTCGTGTTGGCTTCTTTGTACCCTCGTACCCGTCCGAAACCCCCCCGCTTCCCAATATTGCCCTTCACATCATCCAGCATCCCAAAGAAAAAAAGAGAAAACACCCCTTCCACTCAATCCCATTAATAAACAAACTTTATCCCTTTTTTATTTATTCTTTTTAAACTAATTTATCAAATTCTAAAAATATGTAATGAGAAAATATACAAGGAAATACTGAAGAGAGGTATTGCAATAATATGAAATCTCCAACAAAGAAAGAATTTGCAGAAACAAGAATAGCAGGACATATATGATTGTATAAAATATAACAAAAGTCTGTGTCATCTTCAGCACTCTATTATTTTGAAACCTCGTAAACCAAGAATACAACATAGGATGTTAAGTGTGACATATACTAGGTTTACCCACAGCTCTTTATATGGATATCTGGCATGATTATTTGATAGCTTCCATAGCAACCTCTCATTCCTCACCTTTCACATCCATCTCCATTAATCATCTCAATCACAAATGGACACTAATTAAAAAATAGATAACAATTTAAACATTCTTCTAATGATCAAATCATTGTCTACCAAATAAACTCTCTCACCAAACCCCTATTAAATAGAAGCAAGAATTGACTGGCTAACTAATAAACATATGCTTCATAAAGAAAGAATTCTATGCCATGTAACTCTTCAACTCTATGGAAATAATTTCCATTGCAGGTCAATGGAAATAATTTCCATTGCAGGTCAGTGGAAATTATGCAAGGACTGATATCAGAGTGGATCTTTCTGTGTGTATTGGTAGTTTTAATCTCTCAAAGCCCAAGAGACAAAGCATATCAACTACTCGAAAAGTATGGTTAGCACATCACCAATGAATAAGAGAATAGGGCCATATATCTGTGTGTAAAGTAGAATGAGGAGGGAACTTCAGATCTCTCTGTTCCAACAACAAATATTAAATTTTGGTGGTGCTGCAGCTCATTCTCAAGTTTTTTCTTCTCTTTGATTTTAAACCTCTAAATTTGATGATGTCAGTATATATGTATGTACTGGGCATATAGAGCTCCCTCTTTAATAATTCCAATGGAGGGATTGCAGCAACCAACTCATCACAGTCAATTCTATCTATTAACATAACATACTCATTTGATTTGTAAAACAGCTTCCATCAAGTCTCTGAACCTATCCTTTTCCATGTATGCAAGATCAAGGCTTAGTTAATCACCAACCCTTCTATAACTCTTTTATTACCCCAAGAGGTAATGATCCCACAACACACGAACTGCACAGTGTGAAATAACATAAAAACAAACAGACTATTTAAAAAAAATGATGTGAACCCTCCACTCAAGTAACTTCCATCAAACATTGTCATTAGCAGTAAACACATTTTAAAGATTTTTACTTATTTATTTTCAAGCAAGCACCCTAAACCACTAAACTTAGAGGTCCTATAGAAATTCACAATATTTATCCATCAACCTCGGAAGAACCCAAAAGCCATAGAACTCCAGTCAAATCTCTCCTCATCCGTATAAACTTCATCTTAAATGTCACCCCTTCCTCAATCTTACCAACGCTTAAATAAGCATCCCAAGATAACTAATTGATCATTTTTTGGCATATCATATCCAGTATTGTGCATGTAATCCTAAAAGAAATTGTACATTTACTAAAATTATACTCCATATATTACTTTTACTTCAAATATACCTTTAAACATCGAGATCCAGCATACCTCCAAAATAATATTATTCACTTATTACTGCTCGGATTTCATCAAGCATGAATATCGTTTGCAAAAAAAAAATGTGCACAAGAATGGCCACATATCCTTATTTTAAGTCATGGCACCCTCTAATACATCCCATTTTATGTGTTGCTGTCACATATCCTTAATTAGTAATGTCATATGAATGAAAAGAAAAAAATCCTACTTTTTAACCTATTCTGCGCACACATTAATCTCTTAAAAAATTACAAATTATTCGGGGCAACTAACAATTAAAAATTATATTTATTGAGTAATGAGCAAATACACCACCTTAAGGTTCCACCAAGGAACTTAAAGTAAAAGACTAAAACCTATTCATTCTTAATCTAAAACCATCACTTGCCTCCCCATCAACAAGTGGATGATCATGTTTACACCCAAAAGTTTCTCCCCTCTTGATAATTAGACATTCAACCAATTAAAAACCTTGATACATTGATTAGCCACTGTCTTAGTTGGATAAACTATGTGAACATAGTTATAACTGATTAGATCGAATTGGCATGATTGGGATTAATATCATGTCAAATAAATGTATAATCTATTAATCAGCACATCAATTGTGTTAATCTAGGTATTACTGGGGTAAAAACAGAGGTATCTAATTTGGATTTAATCTTCAACACAAGTAACTAAAGTCAAATCAAACCTAATTACTTGATTGATGTAACCTAGGGATAAATTAAAAGCAAAAAAATGAGTCTGTCTAGTAACAGTTTCTAATGATCCATTTCCAGTTTTTGACTGAAACATACCCAACTCGGCAAAATCAATGCTTTTGGCAACAAGCAGGATATCTATAATAATCAGACAAACACTTAAAAACATCAATTTTTACAATAAGCATGAATGAAACTTTTTCCGGATTGAATCTCCGATCATTCTCATATCCAATGAATTCCATTTCACAGATGAGACAAACTTATACTAAAACACAAAAAAGCGGCCAGAAACCCTAACCCTAGATTCAGCATCACAAGAGAAACAGCTCAGGCTCCATAAAAAAAACAACTAGGGCTTGCGATCACAACATAAAAGAAGAAATTCAAGACAAAATGCAATATATGGATGAAAATTCGAAGAAGAAGATGAATCCAGATGAAGATAGGAACGATTGGGTTAGGGTTTGAGCGCTTACCCCTTGGAACCGTACATGGCTTCAATCGGCGAAGGAATCGTGAGAAATGAGAGCGGGGCTTCCGACCGGCGGCTTAAAGCCAACTGGATTTTATTGTTGTTTTTGCAAAATTTCAAAATAGCACCTCAACTTTTAGTATTTATGAATCAGTCCCTCCTTTTCATAAAAGATATAATTTAAAAAATTTGCAGTACTTTAATGAAATGGTAAAAAACAAAAACAAAAAAATATCAAAATTAAATATCATAAATATCTCAATTTATTAAATAATTGAAGAGGATTTTTCTTAAAATTTAAATGAATAAAATAAAATAACTACTAACACTATATTTCAGCCAATGCTATAACAATTTATATACCAAAAAATTTAAGAAAATGTAGCATTTATAGTGAGTAGATTGTTTTGCTTAAATTCTAAATATGAATTATATATATATATATATATATATATATATATATATATATATATATATATATATGTTAGGTCATAAATCGGTTTTGATCCCGATTTCTTCACTAACAGTTGAATTTGTTTGAATTGCGGGACTTAGATCAGTAGAAGAAAGAGTCGAAAGAGAAACATCGGCATTTACATGAAAAAACCTAAGAAATTAGGGAAAAACCACGGTGTTTTCTGATGAAAGCAAATCCACTAATCATTCGTCCAATTACAAAGATTTAGGAGTGGAAATGACAATGAGATAATATGAGAATTGAGAGAGAAAAATGGGAGAGAAATGGGTAGCGCATGGAGGCTCTAAAGTTTTGAATCCTTCAAATGGTCCTCTTCCCTCTCCTTTTATAGGCCTTGGTTGTGAGGAAACTTAACGTCCAAGTCACCATCCACTTGGCCACTTGCATGCCAACTGGATTTTAGGTTATCTCCAGCTCGACGCCAGATGAGTTTCCAATTGAGCGCCAATTGAGGGTCCTTCTATAAGGCTAGTTGGACTTCTAGAGTCTTCTCAAAGCTCTTCCTCTATAGGAGGCTGAGTGGCATATGAGTTTCTGAAATCTTCTCGAAACTCTTCTTCTATGGGAAGCAGAGTAACCAGTGAGCTTACAGAGGCCGAGTATCAAATGAGCTTCTAAATGTTGAGCAGCAGATAGACTTTCAAAGGTTTCTCGAAGCTCTTCTTTCGTGTGAAGCATAATAGCGGGTTGATAGACCTTGGATCCAAGTAAAGGACGTTTATAGCTCTTCCATGTGTCTGGTTGAATGGAAGTTACGTGTCTTTCCACTTTTACCGATATCAATATATATATATATATATATATATATATATATATATATACTCAACATACTTTAGTAAAAATGACTATTATATCCCCACAAAACATTATATATATATATACTCAACATAGTTTAGTAAAAATGACTATTATATCCCCACGAAACATTGATAGTTCCATCATGATTTATAAACTATATATAAACAATTAAAAAGTATGAGGGCAAAATGGCCATTTTAATAAATTTGTTGACAGATGAGTAGTGCGAAAACGTGTAACTTAGAATAACTCAACATCACTCAAATTATTCTCCACTCTCAAATATGAGCATAATTAAAAATAATAAAAAATCATAAAAGTCAGACTATAAAATGTATGATGTGGTTTTTATTTTGTCGGAAAATATTAGGTTTATTTCTTCTCACATTTATCCACATAAAAAAATAATAATCTTAAGGTTTATTTATTGAAATGCGACATTTCATCAAATGACGACAAAATTAAGTACTTTCTAACTAACTCCATAAACTGTAAATTTTGTTTACGACAGAAATAATACCGAATTAACTTGTAATTTAGAATAACTCAACATCACTCAAATTAATCCACTCAAATATGAGTATAATAAAAAGGATTAAAAATACATAAAAATCACACTATAAATTATATGGTGTGGTTTTAGTTTGTCGATAAACCTTAAAGTTTATTTATTCACATACAATATTTCATCAAATGACGACAAAATTATTATTATTTTAACTAACTTCTTAAACTATTAATTTTGTTTATGATAAAAAAAAATACTAAATTTACATGGGATCACTCAAATTATTCTCCACTCGGACATAAACAGTATAAAAAAACATAAAAATCACACTATAAATTATATGGTGTGGTTTTATTTTGTTGGTAAACCTTAAAGTTTATTTATTGACATATATGCGACATTTCATTACATGATGACAAAATTATTATTATTTAACTAACTTCTTAAACTACTAATTTTGTTTACCACAAAAAAATTACCAAATTTATATAGGATAACTTGTCACTCAAATTATTCTCCACTTAAATATAAATAGAATTAAAAAATATATAAAAATCACACTATAAATTATATGGTGTGGATTTATTTTGTCGGTAAACCTTAAAATTTATGTATTGGCATGTGACATTCACCAATTGACGTCAAAATTAATTTTTTTTAACTAACTTCTTAAAATATTAATTCTGTTTACGACAAAAAATACCGAATTTACATGGGATAACTTGTTACTCAAATTTTTCTCCACTCAAATATGAGTAGAATAGCCAATGACTCTTGAGTCAGTCGGTACCCAGGTTCCGTGCCTCAGACCCGGTTGCGGGTTCGAGTGAAGCGGGGGCTCATTTTCGAGGCGTTCCTGTGCATCCGCTATGGATTTATTCCAAGCGTTGTTTGCTGGGATTCGAACCCGGGTGAGCCCGCCCTTTGATTGGTCTTAGCGTGTGGTCACCTGACCACCCGCTCATTCTGTCAAAAATATATATATATATATATGAGTAGAATAAAAAAATACATAAAAATCACACTATAAGTTATATGTTGTGGTTTTATTTTGTCGGTAAATCTTAAAGTTTATTTATTGCCATGCGACATTTTATCAAATGATGACAAAATTATTTTTTTGACTACCTAAACTATTAATTTTGTTACGACAAAAAAATTCCTGATTTACATGGGATAACTTGTCACTCGAATTATTCTCCACTCAGATATAGGTAGAATAAAAAAAAAAAACATAAACATCCCACTAATAATATACGGTGTGGTTTTAGTTTGTCGGTAAACCTTAAAGTTTAGTTATTGACATGCGCATTTCATTTAATGACAACAAAATTAATTTTTTTAAACTAACTTCTTAAATTGTTAATTTTGTTTATGACAAAAAAAAAATACCGAATTTATATGGGATAACTTGTCACTCAAATTATTCTTCACTTAAATATGAGTAGAATAAAAAAAAAACATAAAAATAACACTATAAATTTTATATATATACATATCCTATTGAGATTATTAAAAAAAAAAGTTTAAAATCCATTTTTACTTTTTGAGACATTTATATACAGTTTTTAAAACTAATTATATATTATATGAATTAATATATTCATAAAATTTATATATTTCTAAAGAATTATATATTATATGAATTAATATTTATGGATTTAATTAAGTTATTTTTATTTTGTCCAAACCATTTCAAAAATGTATTTATTAAATAATAATTATTATTATTTAAATATTTAAGGTTTTTAATGAATTTACTAAAAATTTAAAAATAAAATATTTTTTTAATGAGAATTAGAAACGAATTTTCTTGTTCGTTTCTAATTTTAGAACGGATTTTAAAAGCCATTTATAATTAGAAACAGATTTCTATTCCGTTTATAATAGTAGAAATGGATTAAAAATCCATTTCTAAATAGAAATGGATTAAAAATGGAGTTAAAATCCGTTTCTAAATTTAAAACGGATAACAAATCCGTTTCTATGTTAGAAACGGATCTAAAATTCGTTTCTAAGCCATTGATTCCGTCTCTAAATTTCCATTTCTAATCCATCAAATTCTTGTAGTGTTCGTCGGTAAACCTTAAAGTTTATTTATTGACATGTGACATTTCATCAAATGACGACAAAATTATTTATTTTTTAACTAACTTCTTAAATTGTTAATTTTGTTTATGACAAAAAAATACTGAACTTACGTGGGATAACTTGTCACTCGAATTATTCTCCACTTAAATACGAGTAGCATAAAAGAAAGAAAACATAAAGATCACACAATAAATTATATGGTGTGGTTTTAGTTTGTCGGTAAACCTTAAAGTTTATTTATTGACATGCTACATTTCATCAAACGACAAAATTAATTTTTAACTAACTTCTTAAATTGTTAATTTTGTTTACGACAAAAAAATACCGAATTTATGTGGATAACTTGTAACTCAAATTATTATCTACTCAAATATGAGTAGACTAAAAAATAAAAATAAAAATCACACTATAAATTATATGGTGCGGTTTTAGTTTGTCGATAAACCTTAAAGTTTATTTATTGACATGCGACATTTCATCAAATGACGACAAAATTATTTTTTTTTTAACTAACTTCTTAAATTGTTAATTTTGTTTACGACAAAAAAAAAACTGAATTTACATGAGATAACTTGTCACTCAAATTACTCTCAACTTAAATACGAGTAGAATAAAAAATAAAAAAAAAATAACACTATAAATTATATGGTGTGGTTTTAGTTCGTTGGTAAACCTTAAAGTTTATTTATTGACATGCGACATTTCATCAAACGACGACAAAATTATTTATTTTTTTAACTAACTTCTTTAACTGTTAATTTTGTTTATGACAAAAAAATACCGAACTTATGTGGGATAACTTGTCACTCGAATTATTCTCCACTTAAATACGAGTAGCATAAAAAAACACATAAAGATCACACTATAAATTATATGATGTGGTTTTAGTTTGTCGGTAAACCTTAAAGTTTATTTATTGACATGCAACATTTCATCAAACGACAAAATTAATATTTTTTTAACTAACTTCTTAAATTGTTAATTTTGTTTACGACAAAAAAAAATATCGAATTTATGTGGATAACTTGTCACTCAAATTATTATCTACTCAAATATTAGTAGACTAAAAAAATAAAATAAAAATCACACTATAAATTATATGGTGCGGTTTTAGTTTGTCGATAAACCTTAAAGTTTATTTATTGACATGCGACATTTCATCAAATGACGACAAAATTATTTATTTTTTAACTAACTTCTTAGGTTGTTAATTTTGTTAACGACAAAAAAATACAGAATTTACATGAGATAACTTGTCACTCAAATTATTCTCCACTCAATTAAGAGTAGACTAAAAAAAATACATAAAAATCACACTATAAATTATACAGTGCGGTTTTAGTTTGTCGGTAAACCTTAAAATTTATTTATTGACATGCGACATTTTATCAAATGACGACAAAATCAAATACTTCTTAACTAACTCCTCGAGATGTTAATTTTGTTTACGACAAAAAAAATACTGAATTTATTTTTACATGCAGTAAACACATCACATGCAAACTCAACAAATAAAATTTATCAGCGGTTTGCATTAGACTTGGGCTTATATATAAGGTTCATAAAATAATATATTTTTATTTTTTAATTTAAAATAAAATAAATATGTGAATGTTTTTTTTTTGAATAAGGGGATAAACCCCACCCAACCCAGATAGGACATGGGCAGGAAGGACCATCACGTGAGTTAAGCCAACCCACGTGACTAAAGTCCTGCTGACGACTCCACCACAAAGGATTGAACTCAGTTCTACTACGCGGATCTGGAGGGACCTTTCTGCGCTAGACCTCTCGGCCTTTGGCAATACGTGAATGTTTTAAATTTAGAAATTAAATAATTTTTATTTATCTGATAATAATAATTTTTCTATTTCAGACATGGGCCATAGATTCCGGCGAGAAACGGGGGCCCATCACCATGATTCCGGCCCGTTCCCATTCGTCTACGCACGTAGCTACGCTGCTCCGCGGGATACCAGACCAGTTCTCAAACTAAAACAGGACACAACCGTGATTTCCAGAATTAAGAGGGCTACCACAGGGGCATTCTCCACATGTCAAAGATCCAAGGGTTCTCTGTATAAATATCTCGTACACGTGGCGGCCATCCATCGCACTGAATTCTAATAGAGGAAGCATTAGGCGGCTTTAGACAATAGAGAAGGACCCCAAGAAACACAACCGAGAGAACTAGTTCTCTTTGATTGGCAATAGAGAGGAGCGAGAGCCAATGGGGTGTGACTACCAGGATCGCTGACGTGTCACCCAAATTCAAATCCGCGCCCGAAACCCCCCAATTCGTTTATCTCCCTTCGATCAAGTGATCGGGTTTTGATTTGCCACTCCCACGCCCCCTCGCTTCTCCTTCTTATCCCCCCGCACCCTAACACGATCCCCCACAACGCTAGCCCCCTCTTCTCCTCCTCGCTTTCCCTTTTGCTCTCCTAACCCTAACCCTAAGGTGATTCTCCTCATCTGGCATCGATTTCCTTCGATTACCGGTGGTTTTTTAGCGGTTTCTGACGGATCTGGTCGGTTTCTTTGCAGTTCTCGCGATGAAAGGTGGGAAATCGAAGGCGGAGACCAAGAAGGCCGACAGCAAGTAAGTTCTCGATCGATCTTTGGTTTTTTGGTTTGGATCTGGTGATCGGCGATCTGAGGGTTTCGTTTTGGTTTTTGGATCTAGGTTGTCGATTAAGAAGAAGGAAACCAAGCCGAAGCCCAAGCCGACAAAGAAGGAGAAGGCCGGGAAGGACCCTAACAAGCCTAAGAGGCCCCCTAGCGCTTTCTTTGTCTTCATGTACTCCCGAACGCTGGTTATCCGTTTATTTAATTCAGTTTTCTTCGATTTTTCGCTTGTTTTTTATCTTCTGGGTTTGATTTCACCAGGGAGGAGTTCAGGAAGACATACAAGGAGAAGCACCCTAACGTTAACAAAGTCGCCGTTGTATGTCCCCGATCTCCCATCCAGATCTCCGATTCATTCTTTTTCCCCTATTTTTCCGTTTTAATCGGAGCTAATATTCATCCATTAATTCCAACTAGATCGGCAAAGCTGGTGGCGAGAAGTGGAAATCCCTGACCACTGCTGTGCGTTTCTCCCTAATTACACCCTCTCATCCACTAATTCCAATCCTATCTACAACCAATTATGTATGTTATTCTTCATTTTTTCAGGAGAAAGCCCCCTATGAAGCAAGGGCAGCCAAGCTGAAGACCGAATATGGCAAAAAGATGGATGCCTATAACAAGCAGGCAAGCAAATCTCCCCCTTTTAATATATCCAAAACTCTTGCAATCAATCCCTACTTAATTAAATCAATTGCTTGTTATCATCAGGCCGAGAGTGGCAACAACGCTGCTGATGAAGAAGAGGAGACATCTGATAAGTCCAAGTCTGAGATCAATGATGATGAGGACGACGAGAGTGGCGAGGTGACTTCTTCTTCTTCTTCTGTGATTCATGCGATTTAATCCGAAATAATTACAAGTATTAATATTTATCTGTTGATTGTTTGGCAGGAGGAGGATGATGACGAGTGAAGCAAACCGGAAGTGGGCTTGTTTACCACTTGTTGTGGCTATTCTTAGGTTTCATGAAAAGAAAGGATAGTAGAATTAGTTAGAAAGTAGAATCTGAATCTTTGCCTTTTTTTCCTTAATGTTTTTCATCTTTTGCTGGGAAAAATCATATATCCCTTCTTCTCTCTTGTTGGATGATGGGCTGCCTCTTAAGGGGATTATGTTTTGGAAGGGGTGGGGAAGGTGCTGTTATATGGCCTTGATGGCTGCATTTGTACTTAAAAAATCTATCCTTCTGACTAATTCTACTTGGGGGTTTGGCTTTCATGACTGTTTCTATATGCTATTGTGGTTGCTTGCTGCTTATTGCTTTCCTTTTCATCTCCTGTTATTGTCTTCTAGTGCCCTATTCTTAATGGTGGTTTACCTTCATTGTTTGCTGTTTTTATATTCTTGAAGCTTTGCCAATGTCTGTTGCATTGTCATTTATCTTAGCAGAGGCAGGTGCAGGTTGTTAGTTAATTGTTGTTTTGACATTTGTTATATTTATGGTTTTCTGATGTGTTATGAGAGGATATTGGAATGTTGTTGTGATTAGCTATTTGGCAATGGTGTTTATGAAGTGATTTTATTCTGTAATTGACCTGAGTGAGTTTATAGGCTTGACAAGTATTCTCTGTTAAGTGTTATTCAGTACTTTCATTTATGGATTAATGTAAGTGGTTTATTCTTGTTTATCAAAAAAAGGGAAAAGAAAAGATTTGCTATTTTGTGTCTTGATGAATGATCCAATACTGTTGTGAGAACTTATCTTTGTTTGTTTCTGTTTGTTTGATTATTTAGGTTTTGTATTGTTTGCTCTTAATTCATATTCTGCTCTTTGCCAAACATAAACATAGGTGCTCAAGGTAGGAATTATGTTGGTTCAAATCATCTCCCGAGTTCATCTGTACAAGCTTCTTCCGTGAATAAACATTTCTTTCAAACACTGAAATCATCTGGTGTGTTGGGTCTTCAACATATTTGATTTGTTGTTGAATCGGGAAATTTATTTGATCGGCTGAGGTCTGTACTAGCTTCTGCTATGAAATAAACGTTTCTTTTTGTTGACTAAGGCCATAAAGACCCCCACTCACGGGAACAGGCAGGGACGTGGCCAACGGCGTCGCGGAGTAAACTCACGCGATCGCTCCTGACCCCTCATCATGCGTGTACAAGACAAACACGAAATAAATTTCATGGCCTTGGTCCTTGCCCGTCCCAATAATGGGGCCTGGGTTCGATCCCGGGACCTTGTTCAAGGAGAACACACCAAACGCACGGGACCCGAGTAGTTTTACCGCCAGGCTATGAGCTTTCAAACACTGAAATCATCTGCTGTGTTGTGCCCTGTACATATTTAATTTGTTGTTGAATTGGGAAATGTACGGTGTACCACCCAATGATTAATGTAAAACTTGTGGATGAAATTAAAATTAGTTTTAATTCTGTGTTGATAGTAAATAGGAAATTTCAGAAATGTGGTTTACATAGAGAAAGGGAATGTTATTATAGATATATCACCCGTGAAGTATTTATCCAGGTTCATAATTCGGATCAGAACGCAAACATTTAATAACATAGAAAAATCAGGGTAACCTACTTATGGTGATCATGATCATCGCCCGTATGTTAAACAACGTTAAAGCAACATCCTTTGTCACTGATACTGCTAGGGCTCTTAGCTCGCGCGCTCATATGGCAGCTCCTTCGTCCCCTCCGAGCAAATGCCTGCTTGTCACTGGCGCACCCGTAAGCAATTCATCGAATACTTCTCTCTTCCTTTTCCTCTTCTTCATGGTGACTGACTGTGGGATTGGGCATTGGGCAGGGAGTGGGAAAGACCACTCTGGTGACGCGAGTGCTCGAGAGCCTCAGAGCATCTCACCCCAACCTCAACATCCGTGGTTTTTACACACGTATGTCATACCTTTTCATTGACGCATTTCACCGAACACCTTTCGGGTGCGAACACTTGAGCGCTTAATTATTGGTGTTTTTGCCTGTCGTTCAGGGGAGATTAGAGAAGGTCCTGAGAGGGTGGGTTTCGAAGTTGTCACACTTGATGGTAGGCGGGGGCCACTCGCTTCCACCAAGGTTTCGCGGTCTGTTTTCTCGCATTTGTCTTTATGATTTAGTTTGGGACACAATTTGGCAGTGAAAAAAAGCTTACAAATTTTGAACTTTTCTAGACTTTTGTAGTTCTATTTCGTATTAAACCAACTTTTTATTTCACTGGTCCATTGTTAGTGTTCTACTCTTGTTGATTTTTGAAACAGTTTGTCATAGATAACTAGAATTATCATTTGTAGACTGACTATGAAGCCATTTATGTTGAATAAAGCAATTTTTAGTATGTGTGTTTTGATAGTGTTGAACTTGAAATGGTGATCATGGAGCCACCCCTCATAAAGGATATTTGAGTTATACTGGTTATTATTGTCCTTGCTCTCTGTGTTTATTTAAAAACATATGTAAGCTTAGAGAAGTATCATTAGGAAGGCGGCAATTTGATGGCCTTATAAAATGTTGTTTTGGTATCTCTAATTGTTATTTTTGGATTTCAGCTTATGAAAATAGGGAAACCATGAGAAAGTTGCACTTAGTTTAGGTTTCTTTGATGTGAGGGTTTTGTTACTTGACTCTTTACTAAGTCCTGTTTATAAACAAGTGTAGAATGCATTGATGTCATCTCATGAGTTTTGCTTTTAATAGGGTCTGACGGTATGATTTTTGTGAGCATTTTCTGATTTTATTTTCTTTTTGGTGTTATAATTGAGAAAAGTGTTATGCACGTTACCCATGGACTAATTCAGCATCCATTACCTTTGATTATTCTTCTAACCATATTCTTTTGTCCTTTGGCGAACCCTATATAAGTTTCAAAATCAGATCAGGTGTGCTATAATGCAATTTCAAAAAGTTTATGTTCCTTGTAATCAAATCAAGGTCTTTTCTAGTATCCAACAAGAAGATGGTGGTGAATTTTTGTGATAAGTTGACATGCTTATTCATTTCCTCTTTATATCTTCAACACGGTAGATCACCTTCGTTTTTTTCTTTTCCATTCCCTTTTTTTTTGTTGTTTTTCAGAACAGCAGAAAGGGAACTTGAACTTGGTTGACACTTTTCATTGTTTTTAATAATGAGATCTTGGACTCACTGGTTATGGTCAAAGAAATATATGGTCCAACAAGTTCAATGTGCTAAATGAATGGAAGGAGGTAGTGTTAAAAGCCCTGGAGCTGTCAACATCCGAAGACAATTATCTTGGTGCACTTTCTTGAGTGACAAAATGAGGAATAATAGGTCGACATTTCTCTGTTTCTTTTCTTCTAAGTATGTTTGTCTCATCCATGAGCATATGGGTCTATGCAATCACTTTGTTTGGGACTTATTTCTTTCTTTGGTGGATATAGGAAACAGCCTGTCGCTTTTCAATCTTTCATGGGTGTAGGGAAACTCTGTGCATGTGTTTTGGCATATTTCTATCTTTGATTGGTGTAGGAAAACTCTGTGCATGTGTTTAGGCTTGTGTGTTGCTTCTAGGAACACATTGTGTGGGTATGTGTTTGGCTAGGGTGGGGAGCATGTGTTATTTATTCATTTATGTTGCATAAACTCCCCAAAGCTAGAGTTCCATGCTGGGTGATGGATTTGATTTCCTTTTATGTAATTGTCACATAAACACCATAGATCTAGAGATCTGTTTTGTTTTGGATGTTGAATTGTGTGATTTTCTTGTGTGAAGATGGACGTGGATGCTTGAGTGACAAATGACTTCATGTTTTTTTTTACTGATCCACCTGTCTTATATATTTTTGTGGTGAGTCATATTGTACTCACACCATCCATTTTTGTTTTGTATAATCTCATGTGGCCCTTAAAATATAATTTGTTATAGACAAGGTTCTATTTATTATAAATTTCAAACACACTAGTACTGAATACTGAAATAAGTATGCTATACATGGTGCCCCTTTTAATTACATTTGATGGTCCTGAAATGCTGTGACTATTTATATCTATTTCTATGAAAAGGCCGCCAGTATGAGTGGGATTTCATGTGCCTTGGTTGGTTGGTTTTACTTCTCCATTTAGTAAAGTACAGGAAGAAATTTGCTTTAATTGAAAATTCATTATTGATTCAGTTAATTAGAGCACAGTACCTATTTTAAAGAACATTTTTTCCATAAAGATGGATTTTACATGTCTAACCTTTCAAAGATCTATTTTAGACTTAATTCTGTGAATGGCGCTTCCCTCATTCATTTGCCTGTTCGGGGATATCACACAGTTCTGGTTGCTTTTCAATCTCTCGTACTTTCTCTATATCTTGTTATTCTGATACCCCTGTTGTGGATTTTCTGATGTATAAGCTGACAGGGGCTTGCATGGTTAACAATATGATTGCAAATCCAATGTCAGTGGTATCTGTGTAACTACTAACTTGCCATTTTTACACTATAAAGCGATGTTGCAAGCTATTATTTATTTATTTATTTTGAACCAGTTTAAATATTTCTGGATTCAATGATTGTTTATTCTGTAATTGCAGCCAAGAATCTCTCAGATGGCCCAGTGTTGGGAAATACAAAGTAGATGTGGCTTCATTTGAGTCATTGGCATTGCCTGAGTTACAGGTTAGTAGGTTTTGGAATTTAACATATATATAGCTTCTGGAAGCATGCAAGTGGTGAATTGTTTTCATCAATTAGGTTAAAGAAGGTACAGATCTTTTCATTATTGATGAAGTGGGGAAAATGGAGCTATTCAGTCCATCATTTTTGCCGGCTGTTCTAAATGTCCTGGAATCCAACATCCCGTTATTAGCCTCCATACCTATACCTAAATTTGGACGTGATATTCCTGGAGGTAAGATAACACACTCCATTTCAAATCAAAGCCTTACAAATTTATAACCTAGCTATTATTCGTGTGTTCAAATTCAAGGCTTCTCATACTAGTTTCCAAGTTTGGCAACTGTTCATTCTATCATGTCTATTTTGAATACTATATTACAGTGCCTGGAGAAATCCTGTTTTGCATTAGAAACTCCTGTCAACTTTCTTCAGCTACCCGGCATTCAGTTTTTAATATTTTCCATCTTCTATTCCAAATTTAACACTTAATAATTTACAAGTTATGATTAAGTTGCGTGCGATTCGTTAAGTTCTTTTTCTATCGAAAATTCTGATGATCAGGGAGTTCTATCTGTTGCAAAAATACAAAAAAGCAGAGAAACTACTCTTTTCAGCATTCCGACTTTATTAAGCCAATACTTTCAGTAAACAATCTTGTGTTACTTTAAATTGAATATTCAGCGAAATCACTTTGATTATATCATATATATATATATATGATCTTGTTACTGAATGTTACTACGAACCGATAACAATTTGTTTTGCTTTTCAGTTGCCAGGTTAAGGAACCATCCAGGAGCTTCAGTATTCACCCTTAACACAGAAATCAGAGATGCATTAAGGGAAGATATATACACCCAGCTGGTTAACTTGTTCCCCAAATCTTGATGCTCCATCCCACAGTTCTCATAGTTTACATGAGAATCGTCGTATTATTTCTCTGAAATTACAATGCTTGTTACATGATAATGTGATGTGTGGCTTGTGTTTCCGATCGGAAAATTCTAGTTTAGACAGGTTCATTGGATATGTGTTGCTTGTTGTGTTGCAATGAGATGTAAGATCAATTGTTCAGTGTCTTTGTTGCCATTGTTGCTTATTCAATGGTTTGGTACAATTCATTGCCATGTATTGCTTTGAGATTTGATGATAGAAGTACAGCTGTGAACGGGCAGAGCTTGCTCGGGCTGGGCCCAGCTCAAGCTCAAAATTAGTTTGAATAAATTTACTCGAGTTCGGCTTGATTTTAATTTCAAACGCTTGAGCTCGGTTTGACTTAGTTTGAAATTAAAAATTTATTTATAAGTTAATATTTATTAATATTTATATTATATATTAATATTACTTTCAAGCTTTCGACATGAGTTGTCGATCTCGAGTTGTTCATGAACAACTTGATCATTTGACAACCCTAGATAGAAGCCTCGTATGTATTAATGTTGGTATATCAATTCTATCATACTCTTCATTAAAATTCACAGTATAATATCTTTAGGTTCCTCCTCCATATTTTTAGGTATCATAATCAAAGACTCGTACTTAAAAATGTATATTTTTGTACCTAACCTAAAGTTATGTTGTGGATTTTAATGCTAGGAAAATTGCATATACATCCCCACAAAAGTTGGTACTTGTTTGTAAGCCCCTTACATGGACACCATGAACTAATATTATTTTGTGAAAATCAACTTAAAATTTTTATTAAAAAAATAATTTTGTAGAGAATACAGAAAGAGTAAAACAATTTTTTAATGAAAAATTTAAGTTTATTTTTAACCAGGCAGGAATACTAAAACTATATGCAAAAAACCCAACAACTTGAAAGAATTAATTACAATCAAAAGTTCTTTCTTTTTATTGAGAAAATTGTATGTGTACCCTCAAAAGTCAAAACTATCTTAATTGTATATATACCCTAGAAAAACGAGGAATACTTGCATGGACCCGGGCTCACCTATCTCTAGGTGAGCCCGGTCCATTATGCTATTTAGAGGATGTTTTAAGTATTTTCAACCGTACGGATGGGAAGATCATCGAAAAATAAACTAGCATATCAATTTTCATATAATTTTGTGACCGTTTGGTCCTCCCACTTAATGGTTGAAATTTTATAGAAATTTTAACGGTTCAGATTTTTAGAATTTCAACGGTCACAAAATTACATGAAAATGGATATGCTAGTTTATTTTTCGATGATCTTCCCATCCGTACGGTTGGAAATACTTAAAACATCTTCTTAAATTCAGTAATGGAGGGGCTCACAAGATAGGTGGAGGGTCCATATAAGTTTTTGCCTAGAAAAACCATAATTATAATTTATAGGTATGCCTTCAATCCGTGTCTACCCCGGTATGGCTTCTACGCTGAACTCCAATCTCCTTTTGATGAGGTCGTCCGCTGCCTTTAGTTTTGCTCGTTTCGAGGGATGGGTAAAATAATTGATTTCCTGAATTAGATTGTTTTTTTTTTAAAACATATTCTATTCCTTTCGATACAGATGCTCCACCTAATGGTTTGGATTGAAAATCTTGCAATTATAATATTTTAACAAACTCTTACAAAGATAGAGCTTATGATGGAACCCACTTATCTTCTTAGACACATTGCTAGTTAATCAAGAGCCAGACATGACTCAACGTGGTTTGATCATGAGATAAATTAAGATAAAGATAGAATAGTTATCACTTTTGGACCACAATAGGAAACACTTTAATTTAATTTTGGGACCATGTTTAAAGCCATTCCCTTGAGAGTTGACACTTGTTATATAGATATTATTAGGCCAAGACTTCAACTCATAAAAGATGGTGAGTTAAAGGTGTTCCCATGCTGTTCTTCATGCTAAGCTTGGTGTGTCTCCTTCTTGACCATTCTTTACAACCAAAACTTAATGTCTCTTTCTCTGTCAAAAAAAAAAAAAAAAACTTAATGTCTCTTTTCTTTGAAATCATTCACCATATTAAATTCTTTATAATATCTTGATTTGATTCAATGATTTTGTCCAAACATCCACACTTGGAAGCAGCACAGAACCTGATCAAAAGAAGCCTGGAGTTCACTAGTGAGAGTCCAAAGAGTCACGATGATGATGACAAAGCCTTGAAAAATAATATGCCAAAAGGGAGACGATGCATCTAGCAAGTACACACCCCACATCCGGCTTTACTTATTTTACATGCTTACACTCTTGTAAACCCGTTGTTTAAATTTTACTAACTTATTTTCAAATTAACATAAATAATAGTGGTTTATCCACCTTATTAAAAAAACAATAAATTTAATGCCTCCATTGTCATAATTTTGTCTTTGAATTAGGATATTCTCCCTTCTCATAATTTTGTCTTTGAATTAGGATATATATATATATTTTTTATCACATATCTCTTTTATAATTTTGTTACACATGATGTTGTAAGTTATCTTATATATGTATAATATATTTATTACATTTAAATTTTTTTATACAAATAATTTTTGGTGATCCGTGTTTTACTTATTTTATTTTATTTTAATGTAGTCCATATTCTTTTTCTCATAGGCTAAAATTGGATGTTTGATAGGAGGATTTGAGAAGCTAGATTTTGTTAAAGTTTTGTATACATTATCTTTTTAACTTTGTCGTCTAGCCCGAATTTTTAAGTAGCTTATAAGTTTATAATTTTGTCCATTGAACTTGTATTTTAAATTTAGTTGCAACGTGAACCCTTGGTTTATTTCATCATCCTCCAATAGTTCAATTGCTAACTTAACATTAAATACGAGAGAAATGCTATTCGTCATGACGAAATGAAACGAAACCGTTGGATGTATCTCATGATGGACGTGTTAATGATCTTGACGCACATCTAATGGTTCGTGCCACTGTTTCGTGTCATTTTCATCTTTCAAGTTTAAGCATAAATTTGCATAAATAAAGATAATTATATATCAAGTAGTATACACATATATGAACATGTGTAAACAAACATATACCAAAAGAACAAATAATGAGGAGGAGGGGAAGAGAAATTCAAGAACATATTGAGTGGCTACCTTTTGGAAGTTTATATGAAGAAATGAGAGATGTAAACATCTTTATGTGTCTTCTTTCTTTTGGAATAGCATGGTTTTTTAAGGATGGGACTTGAAAGAACCTCCAATATAGTCCCACCATGTGATTGCAATAGTGGCTTACACCTTAGGATTCTTTTCCATTTCTAAGATCATGCTACATCAATGCCTTTCAAATCCTTAGATTTATTATTAACTTTATTTAGAGTGAAATGAACATTTGAGCATGTAGTGTGGAATCATAACAAAATAAGTTAATATGAGTCACCTTTTAATTATTCATAATTCTCACTTTCGAGAAATTCATCTTGTTCTTAATCTTTAAAAACATTATATCTAATATTATTCATATTGATTTGAGGGTTAGATTCAATTTTTATTAGATGAGAGGAATGATCTTTTTTTTAAATAGTTTAAAGAGTATTTGTGAACTCTTTGCATATAAGAGTACAATTTAAAGACAAAAACTTTTTCGGTTTAATTGATTTCAATTAAGAGTAATTGAGAAATTCTTCAATAATCACTTAAAAAAAAGGTGGAAATAGTACAATTCCTAGGGGATTACAAAAATAGTGCGATAACACATGAACACGCTCTTGCATGCCCTAGGTGCACAAGTGGTAACTACTTGGAAGTCGCCTTTTTTCTGTAAATCTACTCTGATAAACTCCAGGCTCCTCTTGAAGAACAACTCCACTAGTAAAAGCTTTATTTCATTTAGTTGATTGAGTTGCATGAAATCAATAAGTAAGATAACACAGGAACAAACAATTGCAAATGAAAAGCGAAACTCACACCGGGCGTGGCCTCACATTTCAAGGAGGAACTAATGAACCATCACATCACATGCTAGTCCATATTATTTTTTGCCCAATAAAGGATCCTATTTACCAAAACTGGTTATGTAATCTCTGGCACTGTTTTTATTTTTGAATAAAAGAATGTGGTTTATCCACTTTATAAAAAAAAATTACACAGAAACAAACTCCTATATGCCCTAGGTAGATATTAACAACTCAAAGTCATCTATGTTCTCTTCCTCTCAAAGGGCTATAGATCTACGCTAATAAACTTCCCGCTTATCTTGACGAATAACTCCACCAAAAAAAGTTTTATTCGTTTAACTGATTGAGCTACATCAAATCGAGAAGAAAAAAGAAAATTTATTTTTTATTCTATATTTTTATCCCAAATATATATACGTCATTTATTAATATTATATTTAATAAATAAATTAAAAAAATGACCACATGAGAGTTTCTCAAGCCGAAAGGCCTGTTCTCAGGGTGAGACAAACTTAAGTTGACAGGGTGGTGACGATACCGCGGCAACGAACAAAGAACTAGCGAATTCCAGTGCATCGTTTCACTAAAGCGCGCCAAATGGAAGCTCGACGTGCTGAAAAGTAACTACCAACCAACCTCCCTTTCGTCTTTTTGCTGTAACTCCAAACCCTAACCCTAGGTTATACTTTTCCAAAACAACCAATCTCCCATGAATTCACTCCCTCCGAATCTCCAATCTGGTAAAAGACTAGCCTTTGCGCTTTCTCCGCCTACTAAAAGCTCCCGCTTTTCACCATTTCCACACTGGATACCTCCTCCTCCTCTTTCTCATCCTCCTCCTTTGGGTAAGGCTTCATTGCTGTTGAATTTGAGGTTGGAGATGAATTGGCTGTGATTTGTACTCTTTTCTTTCTTTATTTTTAGTGTTTGGTTGTTGTTTTGATTGGTGGTCTGTTTAATTGATTGTTGGAGACGAAAAAGTTGGGGGCTTTGGGATGTTTCTTTTGATGTAAGTCTGGGATCTGATGAGGTTTCTATGGTTGTTTGTTTGAATCTTGTTCTGATCTTTGGAGAAAAAGGTCAACCTGGTCAGTTGATCAGTTGATCCTTTTCTTCTAATATTGACCTTCATGTGTTTGTGGAATTGTGTGTTTGGTGTTTATTTAACTTTAGATCAGGAAGTCATGTTTCATTGTATTTTGGATTAGGATTGTAATTGATAATGACCTCATCTTGATGTTTTTGACAATCATTTGTAGAGAATTTTGTTTGAGTTTGGTCATTTAGGTTGAACTTTAAGGTTTGACCTGATGAAAATTTGGGGTTGAGTGATGAGATGAAAGGAAGAGAAGAGAAAATTATATCAATGCATCATCTTAGGCATCTTGTTTTTATTGTTCAAAGAAACACAGGGGACATACCTTTAATGCAAAGGTTTTTCTTATCAGAGTACTCTTCTTTGGTTTTGCAGGGAAAGACACAATCATTTGATTCTAATTGTGTTGGTTGTGGAAGAGTTTGAGCTATTTCCCATGGGGTGAAGCATTAGTTTTGTACAATTCTTGTCTTTGTAGCAGTCCCAAAACCAATGGCAGGCATATTACAATTTTTTGACTTCAATCAAGCTAGCACTTCCAGAAAGTTATTTGCGCACAAAAAACACAATGACGGTGAGAACCACGAGGATATAATTGATCAATATGTCTCCTCTGAAGTTGTACGAATCATTTCTGGTAGTTCTCTTCTTAGACACATTGCAATGCCATGTTACTTTGATTCTCTTCTCAATAGGTCTTGAAGCTCCTAGGAATAGCCTGGAATTTCCCATGGAGGCATCTCAGAATTATCATATCATTCATGAAGATATTCCAGTAAGCAAGTTAATTTATTTTTTTCCTTCTAGATTTTATTTATTTATTTATTTATTTTTTTGTTTTTGTTTTTTTTTTTTTGCTGAAAAGGCTGCCTAATCAACAATCATATATTGAATCTGGTTGATTGATTTCCAGTTCATAAGGTCCCACAAAACACCATTATTCTTTCCTATATTATTCACTGTATGCCTTTTGTGTTCCTTTCTAATCAAAAGAATAAAGAATATGAAGATCAAAACTAACAGTTATTATTTATGAAATACAGTGAAAACATCACAACATATCTAAAGTCTTTCTCCAGTCTTTACTCTAATTAGATAAATAGAGGCTCCTTATCTTTGACACTAAGAAATGATAACTACCGTTATTCTGTCCATTTATTTGTTATAAACTGAAATATCTGCTTGTAATTTTCAATTTTCTACGATTAATCATCACATTTGGTTCCTGTTGGTGTACAACATATTGAACATTTTTCATTTTTGTTTCATGAGTTATGCCAAATAAATCTGATAATTTAACAGAAAATACCAACACATCCATCTCCTTGAAAGGGACTTTGCAAACACAGTTCATTAATGTTGCATTGCATGACTTTTAACTATTATACATTCTCTGGTGATTTTGATATAAGGATTTTGGTGTTTACTGTTAAAAGGCACTGACTACAGCCTTCCATATTTTTGAATGAAGTACTCTTGTCAGGTGAAGCAGCCACCCTCCAAGATGAACCCTTCTGCAAATGGAGCTCCTATGAAAAAGTTAATTGATGAGGAGATGTCAAACAAAACAAAGGCCAAACACAATACTCCCAGTGTGGTTGCCCGATTGATGGGCATGGAAGCATTACCATCTGAGACAACTGCGGGTGCCCCTTCAGTAGAATCAAACAGTGAGCAACCGAGAAATAATATGGTGAAAACTGAGTTAATTCATGTTTCATCAACTCATCATACTTCTGGCAGCTCAACATCTTTCAAACAAAATAAGAAAGAGTTGGTTCCTTTTGATACAAAGCTAGATTCCAGCCAAACCACCAAGAGCTCAAGGATGACAAAACCACAGCCCCGTGAACATCCCCAAGAAGAGCTACTTCAGAAATTTAAGAAGGAATTTGAGGCATGGCAAGCATCCAAGTCACAAGAGCGTTCTCGGATCCTTGATCTGGATAGTAGTCATCAACAGCTTAAGGAGAATGTAATTATTGCACAGAAAAATCTCACAAAGGAGAAAATGGCAAGATACATGGATGCTAAGAGAACTTCTATGGGTGAGATATCCAATGATCATCTTTCAATGAATAGACCCAAATTTCATGCACGCCAAGGTTCTGGATTTCATCATGAAGTTCATACTGGTAAACAACCTCGTTCGAACTTGAAAGATGACCAGCAGTTACGGAGCAGAAAAAGACTTACAGTGTTGAGCACTTGCCTATCTCTAAATTTGAAGAGAAATGGGACAGAACTTCTTCACCTACAAGGATAGTGGTTTTGAAACCAACTTCTGAGAGTGATGAAATTGAAGAGTCTTGGTTTGGTACATCTGGGATTGCAGAAAAGGATGACAGCATGGAGAACTTCCTTCAAGAGGTAAAGGAAAGGCTGAGGCTTGAAATTCAAGGGAAGTCCAGAAACACCACAAGTGCTGCTAGAGGAAATGCCTCCAAGATTTCATTAAATGAGAGGCCAACGGACACAAAACATGTTGCCCGGCATATTGCAAAGCAAATAAGAGAAAGTGTTACTAGAGACCTTGGAACAACATTGCTGCGATCAGAGTCAACGAGGTCCCACAGAAGTGAAATTCAGTGTAATGAACCAGACTCTCCAGAGTTCATCAATAAGGACACAAGAAGAATCTTGTCAGAGAGACTGAAGAATGTACTTAAATGTGAAGCAGATGTTCAGAATCCATTGGGCCACAAAAGACGGTCAGGGACCACTCTCACTATGCCCGAAGGGTTGAGAATGCAACAGATAACTGAATTCTCAAAGTCAGGGAAAAAGGTGAGCTACTGGGAAGAGAAAAACTCTATGGCTGAATCAAAAACCCACTCTTTTAGACGTGAACGGGAGATTGCAATGGCATTTGATGACAAGGAATTATTGTCACCAAGGAACCTCATCAGATCTTTTTCTGCTCCAGTAACTGGAACAGCATTTGCGAAACTTCTTCTAGAAGATCAGCATGCACTTACTGGGGCTCACATACGGAGAAAGCACGAAGCATCAGAACAGAATTCACCAAAAGTGAGGAAAAACAAGAAGGATGGTTTCAGTCTTAAAGGCAAAGTTTCAAACTTGAAACAGAATCTCAGTCTTAAAGGGAAGCTGTTTGGGAAGAAAATGCAGCCTGTAGACAAATCAGGTGCCAATGAGTTTGAACCTTTGAAGCCTATTGTTACTGTACCATCAGTTGTGAGGAATCTTGGATTTGTGCAGGCAAGTTTATCATCAGATAAGCATCTTGTTTTTCTCAGCTAACAATGTCAAATTGCATTGTTTTCTAATTGGTCTTTGACATTCAATTTATTTGGCCTCAGGACAATTACACTGAGGTACCACCAAGCCCAGCATCATTGTCTAGCAGCCCCTCACGATGACTTCTCTAGGCCAGGTCATCCAAGTCCTGTATCACCATTGAGGCTCCTTTTATTGAAGACCCACATTCATCCTATGTCTCTGCTGAATTTAGTTTAGAATTTCCTGGTATGAAAGTTTTATCTGCCATTTTCACCTATGTGCTTGTTTTTATGTTATTACCAGTTATCTACTTCTTCCACATAATTATTGTGTTGTCATTCAATGCACACATGAATAGATAGGAATCATGTAAGTTGGATTTTTGGCTAACCCTTCATTCAAGATATCACAACTTGGACAGAAACTTCATTTGAAGACATATTATAGCATGAAGGAGTCATGGATATGAACACTTAATGGTATCAATGAAAGCAATTTTAGTATTTCTCTCTTCTTCAGCCCCAGATTACCATGTATTTCTCACAAAAAGCTATATTGCACAACTTTCAATGAAGATCACTCATGTAGTTTACATGCCTAAACGATTCAATATCACTCATGTGATAAATACATTTTGAACCAAGATGCTTGCCATGCTAGTTTATTGGCATATAACTGTCTTTCTCTTGGAGCTCACAAGTACCATGATGTGATACATTTATAGTTAAGATACGTTTGACACTCCTGCTAACATTTTCGTTTCATCTCCGACAGAGCTGGCAACTCTATCAGAACAAGCTGAGAACAGTGGACAAGTGGATGTTGAAATTGTAGAAAAGCCGAGTGAGGATGAAACATTTGAGGGAGCAGTTGAGGTTGAAGGCCACGTAGGATCTTATATAAGAGACATCCTTCTTGCCGCTGGACTTTACGAGGGTGAGGCCTTTAACCGAACTTTTCTAAGGTGGGATGCACTCACAAAGCCAATTCCTATATGGGTGTTTGATGAAGTTGAGGAAACATACAGTAAAAATGAGAGAGAAGATAACAGTGAATGTCTCAAATGTTGCTGTGCTGAAACGGATATAGGCCACAAAATGCTATTTGATTTACTAAATGAGGCATTGCCACAGGTATTAACAATGCGAGTGATTGGTTCCTCATTCAAGAGATGCCTTGCAGGTCCCCCAACTGTGCCTAGAGGGAAAAAACTCTTAGATAATCTATGGCATCAGATCAAGATGTATTCAAACCCACCACTGGATGAATCACATTCTCTGGATGACATGATGATCAGGGACTTGAAGATGACTCCCTGGTCCAGTTTATCTCATGAGGACATCGACTCCATGGGAAGAGAAATGGAGATGGTGATCATAGCCGAGTTGATAGACGAGTTTGTGTGTGAAATGTGTTGTTAGTTGTGTGTTCAGGTAGATAATGTTTTGTTCTTCTTCTTCTTCTTTTATCACTGCTGCATTGATGCACCAATTTTCAATCTCTGCACAAAGATCAAACATGTGTGCATCAATGTTGGCATTAGTGAGGTGTACATGATGTTCAGAACCCTTGAGAAACAGATTTGTTATTCATTTGGCCATGGATCAGAGCTCAATAATGGAAAATTATATTCTTTTGTTTGTTGTACATGTTTGTTCAAGCTGACCAAACTGTTCATTCTGCTTTTGCATGTTTGAGTGATATTCAACCAAGCTAGTATGAATGTTCATGCTACCATCTCCTCATTTTTTTTTATTATTCTCCATGGTTTGTTGCATACAAGGATTGGTAATGCCTGTCTTCTTATGTCCAATTGCCGAATGAACTGATTCTCTTTGATCTTCTCAATTAACTTATAATATATATTTTTTTTCCTGCTGACTATAATTACATTTTTTATAATGGTTGCTGGTTAAGACTTTTAACTTTTTATATATATTAGAATATAAAACTATATGCTATATTTGTCCCCTTCTATATTTAAATGATTGTAGTCAATTTTTTGATTTAGTTTTTTAATTTCTCTATAACATCATCTATATTTAATTTTTTATTTTTCTATAATAACTGCCGGCACCATGTGACCGGACGGAAATATCCATATATCTAACTATATGTACCGCATAATTTCACTTCTTAATTTATGAGTGAATGTGATTTATCTATTTTTTTCAAAAAAAATTTAAATCTTTTGTACTTAAGTATCAGTCTTCTTAATTTAGTTGCAATATATTTTTAATATAGGTATAATCCTCAAAATAGTCCCTCTATTTTAACAAGATGGCCCTTTTAGTCCATTTAATATAATTTGAGCTTTTTCTCTCCCCCTATTTTTTGAGTTTGGTCTATTAAATCTCTCTATCAAACAGGAGTTAAATTTCCCATTAACTTAAGTTGACGTGGTTTTTTGTAATATAAAAATATTATTTTAAAAATAAGAAAATAATAAAAAAGTAATAAAATGAGCACCAGGTTCATATTTAAACGATGATAAAGGATCCAAACCCGTTAGTCCACCATTACCTCCTCGAACACAACAAAGAGAAGTGGTATCACATCATCATCTTCTTCCATACATCTCCAAATGCAACAAACCCTAATTCTGACTTTCATGGTGTTTTCAATCTGACATCTCTCTCTCTCTATCTGTTATTGTTGGAGCCACACCGACGCCTTATAGTCCTAGGTCTTCTTTTATTCGGAGATACCATTTATCCACAAACACTGAAGTTCCACAGAGGTCACACATAAGATAAAATAGAGCGGATTGTACCTTCAATATACACAGCTAACTACCCATATCGAGATTCTATAGGGGCCTATTTGTAAGAAAGCCATTTTTTAAAATTTTAAAAAGTAAAAGAAAAAACAATCATATTGACAGGTGCGTGACGGCAGGAGTGGTGGAAGTGGGGACCACCACTCCTGAATTTATATTTAAATTTAAATATAAATATAAATTTTATAAATTTTATATTTATAATTTATTATATTTTATAAAAAAAATTAATTTCAATTTTTTTAATGAATTTAAGTTTTTATAAATAATATTAAACTGATCTCATTTTTTTTAAATAGTGGATATATCATATTTATTAAATTTAAAAATAGACTCCTAACTTAGGTAAACCTAGTATAAAATAGTTATATGTTTTTTATACATTGGAAGATTATATTTTTTAAATTTTAATTAAAGATTTTGATGAATTTTTTTTTTTTTATAAGGAATTGTGTTGGACTTGGGAATAATTCTTAGGGATAACCCTCAATCAAACACAACCTACAGTTCTTATAATTTGTTGTGTTGTTATATTTGACCCTTATCTTCTTCAGAGTTTGTATTATTTGGTCCTACTTCTCTAATGAGTGATAGACTATTTTTTGCGATGGCATGAGTGATAGACTATTCTTTGTGATGGCTTGCATCAGTGGTAAATTCGGCTTCTTGGTTTTATGTACCGCCTAATTTTAAAATTTTGAATTTATCCGAACATGTGGTTACCTATTACGGGAGCAAAACCCAAAAAGGAGGACTGGAGGGGACTCATTGAGAGGATCCGCAGAAGGATGGCCAGCTGGAAAGGTCGCTTCCTATTGATGGGAGGCCGGGTAGCTCTGCTCAATGCCGTTCTCACCACCATCCCCACCTATTGGATGTCACGGTTCAAGCTACCAGAATGGGTAATACGAAAAATCGAAGGCATCAGGCGAGACTTCATTTGGAGGGGGGCAGATCAGAACCCTAAAGCTTATCGGCTGGTAAATTGGCAAAGATTATGTAGACCTAAGGACCAGGGAGGATGGGGCATTATAAACCTGAAAATATTCAATGAAGCGCTCCTGGGCAAATGGTGGTGGAGACTCCATGGGGAAGAATCGCGTCTCTGTAAAAGAGTACTAGCAACAAAATACTTCAGAAATACACAAATAAATCCCTATCAAGAACTACCAAGACAATGCTCCACATTCTGGAAGGACATCATGGAACAGATGGACTGTACCATGAGCAACAACACAGTGAACATAGGTAGGGGAACACATATCAATTTTTGGAAGGAACACGGTTGGAAGGACAAGCACCGATATACGCCTACCCGGATTTACAACCAATGATAAAAAATATAAACTTATCGGTGGAACACGCGCGACAACAACTACTAGAAGGAACATCAATCCTCCTGCCTGGACCTCTTACACCTGAGGGGGTAAGACAGCTTCACTCTCTCTCGCAATATCTACTCAACCAAGAGGAGGATCGAATAGACACCAGAACATGGAACGGTACCTTCACAGTCAAGTCTCTGTACACTTTCAAAGTGGACAGGGGACTCAGAAGTCCGTTGGGGCCCAGCTTCTGGAAAACCCCATGCCCCCCGAAAGTCAAACACTTTGCGTGGTTAGCATGGGATGACAAAATACTAACTTTGCGCAATCTAGTAAAAAGGAACTGGAATGGGGAACGGACCATGTGTTACCTATGCGATGCAGAGGAAGAAACAACGACACACCTACTATTGCAATGCCCTTACTCCAACCAAATATGGGAACATTTTTGCCACCTAACTGGACACCAAGAACTTCCAAAACAAATTGGAGACCTATGGGGAAACAATCCTATCTCAAGACATATGGAGAAGCATGACAGGCCTGCATTGAATCCACTAGTGATAGCGATCGTATGGAGTATATGGAACGAGAGAAATCGGAGATGTTTTCAAGCGAAACAACTTGTTCCCACGAAACTGATCCGATCTATCGACTTCCTGATATTATCATGGTATGACATTGTGAATCACAATAGAAGATCGCAGGTAGCACCCGTGGAAACAATCGCTAAGCGAAGTCTGGAGGCCACAAGGGAAGCTGCAACCGGGACGCAACGCACAACTAACGCCCACTTCAAAGATGAGGAACCCGTGGAGCAAGCAATCTACGAAAGGCTGGACATTCACCTCCCGGACCTTGCAACCACCAGCGGTACGAGGAAGCCACACCCACCTGAAGGAGGCTTCAGCAACGACGAGGCAACGTGAAGGGCACGATCCAGGCAACCAACATTGCTACAGTTGATGCTGGCTATAATTCTTTCCCTTGCTGGAGTTTCCATGCCCTATCGAAACAGAGAAAGTGATGTGGGACACGAGCCCAGCTGATCCCCTAGGAGGACAAGTCGCCTTGGACTCAGTGGGATCAACACAGGAGGGGGACACAAGTGAGCTTACACCTGGACGAATCTCTGAAGCCAAAAAAAAAAAAAAACCGGAAAGTTGGATCCAATAAAGATGCCCTACCGGGAAGTTAACAACTCCGGAAAGTCGGATCCGAAAAGGATGCCCTACCGGGAAAGTGAATAACTCCGGAAAGTCGGATCCGAAAATGATGCCCTACCGGCCGAAAAGTCGGATCCAAAATGGATGCCCTACCGGGAATAAAGGAAAAGGAAGTGACTTGGCAACAGAGATAGTTAAAAAGGTGATAGCAATAGCTTGCCCCTGAAACTGTGTGTCCTACTAGAAGCTAGGGAGGAATGTCTGACCTTCCGGATTTGACTGGCACCCGTAACCCACGCTACAGATCCTTATCTATATGGCATGGAATATTCCAGTGGAAAGTCCTTGTGGCTACGTCAGCCTATGTATACAACGGTTACCTGGATGTACACCTGCGCCCCGGAGCTACCTCTTCACATACAGGCGGTCTACCCCTGTCATGCTTATCGTAGTTAGGGCAATGGGCCACTCCCACTATGATATCGAAACTATATGTAACACTGGTTCACAAAGAACTCTTTTATCAATAAACGTGGTTTATCCACCTTCATCAAAAAAAAAAAAGAAAAAAAAAAGACAAACATGCGGTTACCCATTCTCCTATTTAATAAATAAAATATATGTATTTAATATAATAAAAGTTATTTTCATCCCTAAATCCAAAACAATATAAATTTTTTTCAATTAATAGCGCGTGATGATGACCGACCAATTCAAATATAAAATTCGTTGTATTTCTTATATTAAAGAAAGACCTCAGCGTTCCTTGACTATTATTAGTAAATGTTTTCAATTTTAAATATTGCAAATTGTTATATTAAAAAAAGTAAGTTTGACACGAAACAAAATTAATTAATTTTTTAAAATAAAATAAATTATTTTGTCTTATTTTTTTTAAAAAATTACCTATAGATCTCTGATATTATTTTTAAAACCTTAAAATCAAATATATATATATAATATTAAATAATAAATAAATTTTTTTAAATTTTTTAAAATAATTAAGATATTATCTATGATTACTAAAGACGACAAAGACAGGTGAGAAAAATAAAGTCTAAAAATATTAAATTAAAAGAAAAAAAAAGCACAAAAAGGAGAAGTTTTCAAAAGACGCGTCTAGAGATTTCTGGTGCTCGCTTGGTGATAAAGGAAAGTTGTGTGAATAGATTTCTCACTTTCCTAGCAATTCAAAAGCGATTCAGGTACGAAATTTCTCAGCTTCTTCTATAATAATCTCTCTTTTTATGCTTAGATCTCTGCTGGTTTCCTTCGTGGTTTTGTTTCACATCGATTAGGAGAACTATTTGGTAGGGTTAACCACCTTGGGTTGTAGATCTGTTTGATTTGTGATGGTTTTTCATCATCGTTCCTTTTTGTTGTGTGAAATAGTTATGGATCTGTTCTTTTAGCTTCTTTTTGTAGATTTAATTCTTGCTCATCTCTAGGAACTGAGAGATTTTCATATTATTCAGTTCAATAGTTATTAAATTAGAGACGACGTTTTCTTGTGGATTAGATAGGTTGGAAATTGAACAATTTTGGATAAAGTTTGTTCAGATCAGTGAAAACTGGTGGTGGGAATGCAAAATTGTACTTTTTTTTAGGGATCTTGGAGGAAAATGAACTTAAAAGTATGGAAATTGGTTTTATCAATATTATGCATGGGAAATTGGAGGAGGAAATGAGCCTTGGCGCGACGGTTAAGTTATTGCCATGTGATTTGGAGATCATGTGTTTGGGTCGTGGAAATTGCCTCTTACAAAAAAAAAAAAAAGCAGAGTAAGTATACAATAGACCCAAGTGGTCCGATACTTCTCCGGATCCTGTGCATAGCGGGAGCTTTGTAGCACCGGGGGCTACCCTTCTTTGTAATTGGAGAACAGAGTTGCTGGAAATGGTTATTTGTTTGGGTTGTGCCTCATGGGATGCAGGGAAGAGAAGTCTGATGCACAATATAACTTAGTGGTTGTTTGATATGTAGAAAATGTTAACTATTTGGATTTTCATTGGGCAAATTAAGTAAATGAACTTTAGGATTGTGGAGCATCTGATTATTTAGGAATTTTTGTATATTTTAGGAGGTGAGGAGAGATTTCCCAATATGAAGGTAGTATAAAAGAATTACTCTATGCAGCTTGTTATCTGTGAAGTTGAATGTTTGTGATGATGATACATGTTGAACAATTTTTGATGGTTTTGTGGTTTCAATTACACAACTAGTTTAGGTAAATGAGAAGTAGTGTAATCATCGATGTCAACATCTGGTGAACTTGAAGGTATATGTAGGTAAAGTTCAAATCATCATAAGTATAAACATGTTTAGTTTGAACTAGTTTCTATTACGTGTTTATTATATGTCATCTTGCCAAAACCAACCATATGGCAATCAGAAAGGTTTGATTATATCAGTTGAACTGGTTTTAAGGACTTTGACCATACGTATCCAGTTCGAAACTGAGTCAAATTTGGAACTCATTCCTTGTTGTTTCATATGTTGTTATTTCTATCTTTTACCCTATCACATCCCTTTGCTTTTGATCCCTTTTACATTCCATTGGTGTTCTGTGCTAAAAATTATCTTTTTATCACCAGGAACAGCAGATCACTATGAGTCGACCACATGATGGGCAATGGGCGTTTTTTCATTGGAATCCTTTCCGCGCCATCCTTCCAAAGAGATCTTATCAATCTCCAGAGCTTCTCTCCATGTTACATTCTTTTGAGCAACAATTGGCAGAAGGCTTAAGGAAGCTCAAGCCAGAGGATAAGGCAGATGTCCTTAGTTTACCATGGATGAGGAAGGCTGTGGAAACCTTGTCCGAGACACATGATAATATCAAAACCCTAATCACTGACCTCAAGTTTCCTTCTTATGACTGGGATGAGAAATGGATAGAAATGTATTTGGATGATAGTGTGAAATTGCTTGATATTTGCATTGCGCTAATTTCAGAGATAGCCCGACTTGATCAAGGTCAGCTCTTGCTTCAGTACAGCTTGCACCTCTTGGATGCGTCAAACAAATACCCTGCCGAAAAAGCCAAGAAAGCTTATTCTTGTCTTCACGATTGGATGCAAAAGGTCAGCTCAAGGAATCCAAAGCTTGAAACCTGCTCCACTGCACTTCAGAGCCTCAAAGGAACTCTTTTTGTTGGAAAGACTAAAAACACGGACAAAGGGAAAATACTAGAAAGAGCTATGTACGGGGTGAAGGTTGTGACCGTATTTATCTGCAGTCTTCTCTTATCAGCATTTTCTGGTTGCTCAAAACTTCTGCTGCTGGACTTGCAAGTTCCTAATAAGTTCTTGTGGGCTGAGGCATTCGCCGACTTGCAAGCTTATGTGAACAGAGAGGTCCCGAGTCTATTCTCATCTGGAAAGGTGGTAATACCTAGAGATGTAGAAGCTGTCAAAACAGCAGTGGAAAAGTTGCATATCTTGAATCATTTCAAGTGCGATAAGGAAGCACTAGTTCTTGAGATTCACCAGGAGGAAACACAACCACTGGTGAAGAACACTGCCCAAGTAGAAGATCAAACTTCGCAGGAAATCATTTCAGACTTGGCTAAAAGTGCAGATGCTCTTGACAACGGTTTAGATCTTCTATCAAAGCAAGTGAATACCTTTTTCGAATCTGTTTTATCAGGCCGTGATGCTTTGCTTTGTAATCTAAGAGCCCCTGATGTTACAACCGACAAGCTCAACACCAACTAGAGGTGGGTACTTGGCTGTGCTTGGCACCACTCTTTCCGTGCCTATGTTGGGGTTGTGGTTTGAGGACCTCGGCATGGTACTGCCTAAATGAGTGCCCGGGGCTGGGCACCTGGGCGTGCCCGGTGCTAGCGGGGTCATGCTCCGTACTGGGCCAGGCGTTCAACTCTAGGTACTCATTTTAGATAGTACCATGTGGAGGTCTCAGAACTGTGACCGCGGCTGGCACAAGCCAGGCCTGTGCCAGGCCAGCCCTATTCCTACCTCTAATAGCAGCATGCTATGAATGTATCAAGATGCATGTATTTCCAGTTCTCTTGTTTGTCTTTGTAGGTTATCTTCCTCTCGCCTTATAATGTTTGTGGAATCACTCACTACCAACAGGATCTGTTAGTATCCTAATTGGTGTGTTCTTATCAAATTATCTATACCTATAGATGTAAAATGTTCACTAGTAAGTGCCATGTTATATTGTAATATCTGTGTGAAACACTATGCTTAGAAAGAAAAGTTTATCTTTTGAATGCTATGTTTGTTATCTATTTCATTACTGTTTCTGTATCACTAGATTATACAAGATACAATAATTCTGTATCATCGACAAATCGACCAAACTTAAAAGTATCAACTCAAGTCCAAATTAAACCATGAAAATCATTGGTTAAACTCATGTTTCCTGCCAACTGATGATACACTAATGTGTTACATGTCCTCCAGGAATGATGTCAACCCAATTAATTCTTCTAGAAATTTTAGTCAATGTTTTCTTGTAGACAGATACCGACTAATTAAATGAATCACACAAATAAGTCTAAACAGAAAGAAAAGTAAGCAGTTGAAACATGAGAATAGAATTGAATTGAACCTCTCTATCACAGCCCACCATTACTGACTAACAAATTAAACACATCCCATTCCTCACTCCATTCAAAACAGTTATATATTTCCTTCTTTTAATAATGTATTATAAAGAGGACAGTTATTTGACTAGAATTATTCAAATTTTTACTATTTTATTAAAAAAAAATCCATGTTAATAACTTAATATTATATAAATTATTACATAAAACAATCTCTTATAAATAAAGTGCTAGTTCACTCAAACACTAAACAAGAACAAACAATGGAACTTTGGCTCTTCATCCTCATCACCATCTCCTTCTTCATCACCTTCTTCTTTTTCTTCAGATCATCAAATAACAAGAAGAACAAGAAGAAGCTACCACCTGGGCCTCTCTCAGTCCCAATCCTCGGAAGCCTTCTATGGCTCCGAAGATCTCCAGCGGATATAGAATCCGTGCTCCGAGATCTGCACTCCAAGTACGGCCCCATCTTCACCGTCCACGTGGGCTCCCGCCCCTTCATCTTCATCCTCGACCGTTCCCTCGCCCACAAGGTCCTCATCGAGCACGGCGCCGTCTTCTCCGACCGCCCTCCGCCGCCGCCGGCCACCCGCTTCCTCAGCATGAACCAGCACAACGTCTCCAGCTCCCCCTACGGCCCTCTCTGGCGCCTCCTCCGCCGCAACCTCATCTCCGAGATCCTCCACCCCTCTCGCGTCAAGCTCTTCTCCCACGGCCGCGAGTGGGTCCTCGATCTCCTCATCTCCAAGCTCCACCTCCAATCCTCCTCCGTCGTCACCGCCATGGACTCCTTCCGATTCGCCATGTTCTCCTTGCTCATCCTCATGTGCTTCGGAGAGAAGCTCGGCGAAGACGACATCAAGGCCATCGAGTCCGCCCAGCGCGATCTCCTCCTCTACGCCAGCAAGCTCAACGTCTTCTCCTTCGCTCCCGCCATAACCAAACACCTCTTCCGCCACCGTTGGACCACCGCCTTCGAGATGAGAAGAAGGCAGAAGGAGCTCTACACTCCATTGATGACTGCCAAGAAGGAGCACAAAAACACTTCTATCAATCCTTCTGTCGATGATCCTCAAGGCGACAGATACGTCTACTCTTACTTAGACTCCTTGCTTGACATCAAACTCGCTGATGAAAACTGCAGGTATCAGAAATAACTGATAGTCTCATATCAATTAATTTAATAAATTTAGAAAATTTGGATTTGAATATATAAGTTTTTTCAGAGCATTGACGGATGATGAGTTAGTGGTGCTATGTTCGGAGTTTCTTAATGCCGGAACGGATACTACCGCGACGGCATTGGAATGGATCATGGCGAATGTGGTGAAGTACCCGAATGTGCAAGCGAAGATGAGGGAGGAGATAGAGAGAGTTGCCGGGGATGGTAGTGAGGTGATCAAGGAGGAGGAGTTGCAAAGGATGGTGTATGTTAAGGCGGTGGTGATGGAGGGGTTGCGGAGGCACCCTCCGGCACATCTTGTGCTACCGCACTCGGTGTCGGAGGAGATTGTGGTGGAAGGATATGTGATTCCGAAGAATGCATCGATCAATTTTGGAGTTGCGGAGATGGGTTGGGATGGGAAGGTTTGGGAGAAGCCGATGGAGTTTAGGCCGGAGAGGTTTGTGGAGGAGGGAGTGGATGTTACTGGGAGTAGAGAGATCAAGATGATGCCTTTTGGAGTTGGGAGGAGGATTTGTCCGGGATTGGGGTTGGCCGTGTTGCATCTTGAATACTTTGTGGCCAATTTGGTTAGAGAGTTTGAGTGGAGAGAAGTGGAGGGAGAGGAGGTTGATTTGGCTGAGAAGCCTGAATTCACTGTTGTTATGAAGCATCCTTTACGTGCGCGCATCATTCCACGCCGCAGTGCAGCCGCGCGCGCATGATGGGTGGTGATCCTTGGGCATATGAGCGCGCATTGGCTTGTGTTTCGGTTTCGGTTGGTGTTATGTTATTGTTTAGATATAATTAGGAGATGTGTTATGAAGTGATTTGAGTTAATAAGAGTTGGTTTAAATCTTCTATCAAAGCAAGTGAATACTTTTTTCGAATCTGTTTTAACTGGTCGTGATGCTTTGCTTTGTAAACTAAGTGCCCCTGATGTTACAACCGATAAGCTCAACACCAACTAGAGGTGGGTACTTGGCTGTGCTTGTCACCACCCTATCCGTGCCTATGTTGGGGTTGTGGTTTGAGGACCTCGGCATGGTACTGCCTAAATGAGTGCCCGGGGCTGGGCACCTGGGCTATCCCGGTGCTAGCGATGGCATGCTCCGCACTGGGCCAGGCGTTCAACTCTAGGTACTCATTTTAGATAGTACCATGTGGAGGTCTCGGAACTGTAGGTTATCTTCCTCTCGCCTTATAATGTTTGTAGAATCACAACCAACAGGATCTGTTAGTATCCTAATTGCTGTGTTCTTATCAAATTATCTATACCTATAGATGTAAAACGTTCACTAGTAAGTGCCATGTTATATTGTAATATCTGTGAGAAACACTTTGCTTAGGAAGAAAAGTTTATATTTTGAATGCTATGTTTGTTATCTATTTCATTACTGTTTCTGTATCACTAGATATACAAGATACAATAATTATGTATCATCGGCAAATCGACCAAACTTAAAAGTATCAACTCAAGTCCAAATTAAGCCATGAAAATCATTGGTTAAACTCATCATTCTTGCCAACTGATGATACACTAATGTGGAGGCATTAGTTACATGTCTTCTAGGAATGATGCCAACCCAATAAATTCTTGGTCTAATATCCAATTTAGTCTCTCTATTATTTTAATCCTATTATAAATTGAGCATCTTTAGTCCCTCTACTTTCAAGATTGTAAAAATCCAGTCCCTAAAAGCATATATACAAAGACTAAAAGATATATACATAGGGACCAAAAAAGCCTATGGGAGGGCATTGGCCTGTCCCTCACCAGGGAAGTGGCACCACGGGGACCTCCAGGAGCGGACTTTGAGGACGATGCAGACGAAGAACACCTCCCCCACACTACGTGGGATGGGCCCGAGGGCACGACACGCACCTGGTGACTTGAATGTCACCAACTAACCGCTCAAGGGCCCAACCAGGGATTCATCCAGGAATCCCAACTTGGTCCATGTATTTATTACCATTTCACCAATAATAAATGAAAGTGGTTTATCCACTATTTTGAAAAAAAAAAAGACTCAATTTATAATGAAGGGACTAAAAGTGGCGGTTTGATATAACACATGGATTAAATTAGATATTAAACCTTAATTCTTCTAGAAATTTTAGTCAATGTCTTATTGCAGACAGATACCTACTAATTAAATGAATCACACAAATAAGTCTAAACAGAAAGAAAAGTAAGTAGTTGAAACATGAGAATAGAATTGAATTGAACCTCTCTATCAATTGTATTATAAAGAGGACAATCATTTGACTAGAATGCAAAACAAATACCAAAAAAAAATCCATGTTAATATTATATAAATTATAATATAAAACAATCTCTTATAAATAAAGTGCCAGTTCACTCAAACACTAAACAAGACCAAACAATGGAACTTTGGCTCTTCATCCTCATCACCATCTCATTCTTCATCACCTTCTTCTTTTTCTTCAGATCATCAAATAACAAGAAGAACAAGAAGAAGCTACCACCTGGGCCTCTCTCAGTCCCAATCCTCGGAAGCCTTCTATGGCTCCGAAGATCTCCAGCGGATATAGAATCCGTGCTCCGAGATCTGCACTCCAAGTACGGTCCCATCTTCACCCGTCCCACGTGGGCTCCGCCCCTTCATCTTCATTCTTGACGTTCCCTCGCCCACAAGGTCCTCATGAGCCTGGCGCCCGTCTTCTCCGACCGCCCTTACGCCGCCCGTCGGCCACCCGCTTCCTCGGCATGAACCCGGCCTAGCGTCTCCGGCTCCCCTCGGCCCTCTGGCGCCTCCTCCGCCCGCAATCTCATCTCCGAGATCCTCCACCCCTCTCGCGTCAAGCTCTTCTCCCACGGCCGCGAGTGGGTCCTCGATCTCCTCCTCTCCAAGCTCCACCTCCAATCCTCCTCCGTCGTCACCGCTTATGGACTCCTTTTGCGCCATGTTCTCCTTGCTCGTCCTCATGTGCTTCGGCGAGAAGCTCGGCGAAGACGCCATCAAGGCCATCGAGTCCGCCCAACGCGATCTCCTCCTCTACACCAGCAAGCTCAACGTCTTCTCCTTCGCTCCCGCCATAACCAAACACCTCTTCCGCCACCGTTGGACCACCGCCTTCGAGATGAGAAGAAGGCAGAAGGAGCTCTACACTCCATTGATGACTGCCAAGAAGGAGCACAAAAACACTTCTATCAATCCTTCTGTCGATGATCCTCAAGGCGACAGATACGTCTACTCTTACTTAGACTCCTTGCTTGACATCAAACTCGCTGATGAAAACTGCAGGTATCGGAAATAACTGATAGTCTCATATCAATTAATTTAATAAATTTAGAAAATTTGGATTTGAATATATAAGTTTTTTCAGAGCATTGACGGATGATGAGTTAGTGGTGCTTTGCTCGGAGTTTCTTAGCAATGGAACGGAAACTACCGTGACGGCATTGGAATGGATCATGGCGAGTGTAGTGAAGTACCCGAATGTGCAAGCGAAGATGAGAGAGGAGATAGAGAGAGTTGCCGAGGATGGTAGTGAGGTGATCAAGGAGGAGGAGTTGCAAAGGATGGTGTATGTTAAGGCAGTGGTGATGGAGGGGTTGCGGAGGCACCCTCCGGCGCATCTTGTGCTACCGCACTCGGTGTCGGAGGAGATTGTGGTGGAAGGATATGTGATTCCGAAGAATGCATCGATCAATTTTGGAGTTGCGGAGATGGGTTGGGATGGGAAGGTTTGGGAGAAGCCGATGGAGTTTAGGCCGGAGAGGTTTGTGGAGGAGGGAGTGGATGTTACTGGGAGTAGAGAGATCAAAATGATGCCTTTTGGAGTTGGGAGGAGGATTTGTCCGGGATTGGGGTTGGCCGTGTTGCATCTTGAATACTTTGTGGCCAATTTGGTTAGAGAGTTTGAGTGGAGAGAAGTGGAGGGAGAGGAGGTTGATTTGGCTGTGAAGCCTGAATTCACTGTTGTTATGAAGCATCCTTTGCTTGTAGCGCATCATTCCAGCGCCATGATGCGATACTTAGCGCATGATGGGTGGTGATCCTTGGACGTATGAGCGCACATGGGCTTGTGTTTCGGTTTGGGTTGGTGTTATGTTATTGTTTAGATATAACTAAGAGATGTGTTTTGAAGTGATTTGAGTTAATAAGAGTTGGTGAAGTTGCTTATTTATAAATGGAATTTTTGCATATATATAGTCATGTAATAATCTTCTTCGTTCGTAGGTTCTTATAAATTATTTATGTTTGTGTGTATATATTTTTATGTGAGTAAAAAAATGATATTATATGTTACACGGTAAAATGGTCAACCTCTAGGATACTGACATGTGGCACAAAGATGAAGGTAAGGGGAGATATCTTGCAAAACACACCACCAGGACATGGGTTAGAGATTTTACGGGCCCACCACCATTGAGTGAGATCTCTTGGGAGGATTTCATGGGTTCATTGCGGGGAGACACCCATGGCTTGACTTGGGTGTAAGGGTACGGAACCTGAGGAGAGGGGGGCAGATCTCTTGAGAAAAAGGAAGAAAACGAGAGGAAAAGAGAAAAGGAGGCTCAGAGGGTCATCATCTTCTCCGTGACCTCCAAGCAAAAGCTCCAAGGAAAGACTCCAAGCGCTCCATGGCCAGATCTCTCTCTCAAAGGTTTCAAGCCCCCATGGCCGACCCTCTCTTTCCAAGGATTGAAGCTCCCTCCAAGAGCTACTAGCACTCTCCAAGCCCTCATGGCTGATCCCTTTTGTACTTTGCATGGGACTGGTGAGCCCTCTATACTTCGTACGAGGCCCCCTTCCCTTCTCTACTTTATATGAGGCCAACAAGCCCTTCTATACTATATAAGGCCTGTGAGCCACCATATATGGATGATGTTATACTCTCCAAGAGGATTTGAGGTCTTGTACTCAACCTGTGTTGTAGCTCGTGGTTTTTCCTCTGACTCACGGGGTTTTCCATGTATATCAAGTGTCTTCTCCTATCTATGCTTGGATGCCTGGTTCTTCTCTCTACGATCTAATTCCCTCTACTATAAATCTTTGACTGTTAGCCAAGATCAGTGTCGATCCCTAGGCTATACCATTTTTCCCGTTAACAGTTTGGTACCTTCTGTGGGGATATATCAAGAAGCTATGTCAGCTATGGCTGACCAATAGTCCCCCCACGGGGCCAAGCGTACGCGCTTGTACTCAAAGTCCCTCGATAAGGGCTAAGCTCCTAAGCTCTTTCTTATTTAAAAGCTTGTTTACGATAAGGGTCGAGCTCTCAAGCTCATTATTATCTTAAAAGTCCCTTCACGATAAGTGTTGAGGTCCTGAGCTCGTTCTCATCTTAAAATCCCATAAGTATAAGTGTTGAGCTCCCAAGCTCAATCTCAGCCCCTACGAGAGGGGCCTCGATCTCAGTCCCCATGAGAGTAGCCTAGATCTCGGTCCCCACGAGAGCGACCTGATCTCAGCCCCCATGAGAGCGGCCCTGATCTCGTCCTCCGCAAGAGTGGCCCAGATCTTGACTTCGACTTCGACTTCGACCCCCACATTTTTTTTTTGACAAGGGCAACAAGCGCCCCCCGATGGATCAGTCAAATACGGCGTGCACAAGGACTCGATTTACCCTGGGTTTCACACAATGCAACTTATTTACCACCCTAAGGTTTTACACAACATGCACTTTTTATCATCCGGTCTACTACTAGCCAACACGGAGAATACTCCCGTGCTTGCATGGGCTACCCCACTGTGTTACCCACGCCCTACGCCCACACCTTGCTCTAGCGGGGATTCGACCCTGGGACTTTCGTAGGTCGAATCCCTTATGCAAGGGACTTATGCCGCTAGACCAAGAGTTCTTTGGCATTGAAGGACATTTTGATATTGGATAAATTGACCAAATGACAATGAAAAGCGACCCAAACAATCCTTTTTTTTTTCTTTTGAGAACGAGGACAAGTCAGTCATACACCTACCCATTCGCAAGGAGTATTTGGGGGCATTTTTACAATCCATTCGGGATCACCAGAAGACCATAATCAATACTAAATCTTAGGGCCACGATGACAATTATATGTAGACTTTGGATAGAAAGGAATTAAAGATATTTTCAAGATAAACAATGTGTTTCTCTAAAATGATTCTTGATTTTGAATTTCTTATGCTATTTTCATTTGATTCAACACGTGTCTAAGATGCTAAAATTAGTAGTGGTTGAATTTTTGGGTGAAACGGAGTTTGACTTTCAATTGGGAGGATTCAGTGTAATCCACAAGCAAAGAAGCTTTTGAGGATGATATGCCCGAGCAGCTAAGCCCTAGCAACTAGGTCATCTATTTACCCCCATTGAGGCCTTCTATTTTCCCCATGGTTTTCTTTAATCCAAGAGACAATATCATCTTAACTCTAGAAAATGAGATTGAACTAGACCTAATCAAAGCATCCTTAAAAAAACATTTGGAAACTCTTGGAACATTATTACGGTTCCATAATCACTACTAGGAAGTTACAGGGGAGAACCATCCCGATCCCTCGGCCAGAGTAGAAGGAACCCCAGAAAAGGCAGGAGAAGATGCACTAGATAACCCCACCTAATGAACCCTAGGTGGTGCAAACATCGGCACTGAGACCAAGAGGCAGGCCAGGAAAAAATAACATGATCGACGCCATACCCCCACTATGTAAGGGTTGCACAACCTTACAACTCTTTTGTAAACACCTAGTCCATCCAAGAATCTATGTAATACCTTAAGGCCGCGTTTGGTATGCAGGATAAGATAGGATTATTATTTTGGATTGGATGGGATGGTATAGGATAGGATGTGATATTATAATAATATCTTGTGTTTGGTAGTGCTGGATTAGAAAACTGTATTAGAAATCTTGTGTTTGGTGGATGTCAGATAGAACTATTTCATTGTTTATATTTTAATATTAATTCAATAAATATGGTTTATCCACTTTTCCAAAATAATCTAGGCCATCTATGCACTAGATCTTTGTGACTCCTTTGTTTGCACTCATATTCAAATATATGTAAATTGCAACTTTTTAATTTTTAATAAAATATAAATTATCTATTTTTATTATAAAATAAATATATTTTTAGAAACTATTAATGTTTGTATCTATTAACATTCTCTTATTAAAAAAATAATTTATATCCAAATTTCTCTTAAAATACATATACTCAATAATTTTCTTGGCTTTTCACATACAAATACATATACATATAGATACATATATATTCATATTTTATTTATTATTTTTATTTTTGGTTTACCAATCTTCTTGTTCTTTTTCAAATGGTGTAATACCCTAAATGGTCCATATGGTTTTCCAAAAATACCTTTTTAGTTCTTCTATTATTTTTTGTCCTCCTTTTATTATTTATTTTGAGAAAAACAAATCCCTCCCTCTAATGTCACTCAGTCTTCCGTCCAAATGGATCCCTCCACCACCATCTCCGCCATCACTGTCAGCAACGACGTCTCCTTCAACCTCCCATCCGCCCTCCCTGTCCTCCTCTCTCTCTCTCTGCTCCTCCCTCTCCAATCTCCTCATCCCCATGTCCACCCCCCTCTCCTTCTCCACCATCATAGACCCCTTCCCCCATTCCCAAGCTTTCTAGTTTCTTCAACCAGTCCCTTGTCTCCGGTCAGCCTCCTCCCCCTCCTCCGCTTCCTCTCTGACTCCTCTCCCCTCATGCTCAATCTCTACCCTTCTCGACAACACCCTCTTCCACCCCCTCCCTCCGTCCCAGGACAAGTTGATAAAGCCAATGATTCCTTTCACATCAATAAAAACTTTACTTTCCTACATCCCGATCAGCTTTGCCAATCCGAAAGTTTTGGAACCATTTCTTCAGTCAGTAGGATGTTTGTGAGCTAGAAAAACAAACAATTATTCTTAGACAATGTTTTACGTGCTAAAAACCATGAATGTATGAGCATTCAGTACATACCTTGATGTCTCCATATATGTCACACCCCGAACCGAATTGGGACGTCGGCAGATCGGCCGCACACATGTGGGGATGGGCCCCACTGCGTATGCAAGGCCTCATAACCTGTTTACAATTACTACAAATAACTGAATAATATGAATTTATTGGTAATACTCATATGTTCGATTCAACATCTAATATAATCTAACAAATTGGCGAAGTCTATGAAAATAAATCAGTACAATTTAATTTATTATATACACTAGAGAAAATCCCTAAGACCCTAAGGATAAATTCAGGCTCTGGACATCTCATCTACCCACCGACTAGCTACTCCTCGTGATCTGAAAAAAAGGTCCAGAGATTAATGAGCTTGGGAGCTCAGTAAGTACCCACTAAAAACAGTGAACCATGCAGTGTTTTAAGATAATAAGTAAAAGTGGAACAAAAACAGCAAAAGGAAAAAAAAGGATTCATAAATAACTCAATAATTTGCAAAAGTTATAGTGTCTGAAGTTATCATACAAACAATTTAGAAATAGTTCAATAAATTCATCAGAAATACAATCTCCAAAAGTATCATAAAAATAAATTATCAGTAAGTTTGTTTTGTAGCAAAACACTAGAGTCTCCCAAACTTTCTATGACCACTAATAACCCCAGTAATACAGATTGAGAAACATAATTATTATAACCGCAAAGACGGGGAAGCGAAGCAGAAAAGTCGCTATTGTGGCCGAGGACGACGGGTTGAACTAGTTCATAACAGATACGTGTCGACACGGTCAATGTTTAACCCCCATTGACGAAGGTCAGAACACAGACAGTTTGGAGACGTACTCGAAAATCAGGATAAATATCGCAGGAAAAATAAGTCATGTAATCAGAATCGGAGAGTATGTCAAGCAAGCAAATGTCAATAGTTCTAAACCGAACATACATGCATGGTTCAGTTTTGTACAGAAAGTAGATCGATTACAGTTTCTTTGAAATGTCAGATAAAATCAATATATAATTTAAGTTATAATAACAAAAATAATTTCTACAAGTTGATAAGAAAAACCTTGCTTAATTTAGGTGGAATACTTACCTCCAAACTTCAATTTAATCCAACTGTATCTCAGACCCGTTGTATCCGTAATAGGATCTTGATAGCCTACTACTCAAAACCCGGTCAACTGAGGGGAAGATCTGAGAGAGGGAAGAGAGTAGAAACTCCTATCATCTAAACCCTCTGTTATGTTTGCAGAGAGGAAGAATCAGAAGAATTAGGGTTACAGATGAGGGCGGCGGTGTGAGGATTAAATACAGAGATTCATAACAGTTTTTTTTTTAAAAAAAATTAAGATTATGTTTTTATTTTTATTTTCTCAACCGTTTTAAGATAAGGTCTTTGACTAAATCATTAAGAAACATAAATATCAGCCCACTTTGCTTTTTAGTCCTTACTATTTTAAATAATTACGTATAACCCTTGGGTGGGTTATTACAATATATATGAACAATAAATCCATCAGGGTTAGTGTGAAGAAACGTTAGAGCAAGAGCACAATATTTCAATATCTTGATTCTTGTATCCCATAAAAACTGTATCATCTCTGTAATGTTTGTTATACACCATAGTTAGATTCATTTATGAACAAAGCAAGTAGTAGTGTATGTATTGAATTTGTTAAGAAATTACTCAAGAGTTTGTGAGCAAGGTTTACAGTACTAATACTCATAAACCAAGTACTGTTCCTCGTCTTCGACACAACATCCAAAGAGAGAGACAAGATTAGGATGACGAATCCTTGATAAGCCTTTGACTTCCCTTGTGAATGAATCAGACATGGCAGTCTTGTAGATATGTTTTATTGCCACAAGTTGGCCACTGGGGAGAACACCTTGGTACATTGTGCCATCACTTCATGCTCCAAGTGCGACACAAGATGGTGGAGAAGGAAGGGGTTGATGACTGGAGAAAAGAGACTGGTTGAAGAAAGCTTGGGGGTCATGATGGTGGAGAAAGAGAGGGAGTGGAGATGGGGATGGAGAGATTGGAGAGGAAGGAGCGAAGGGAGAGGAGGGCCAGGAGGAGGACGGGGAGGGTGAAGGAAGTCGTCACGGACAGTGATGGCGGAGATATGGGTGGTGGGGTGGACGTGGTAATAATAAAATAAGTCACATCAGCCATCCGGATAGAAAAGCTGACGGGGGACTTATTTTTCCGAAAATAAATAATAAAAGGATTTCATGAGGATAAAAAATAATAGACGGATTAAAAAGATATTTTTGATAAACCAAATAGACAATCCAACAATGCACCCAGTCCACATTAGCTAGGAGCGGAATTTGGGTCGATATTATCGACGGAGGACAATCACAAACTATGTATTCTTAATCCTGATCTACCTAGCAATGTAAACCTATTATCATGATTAAATAAAACGTGATTTATCCACCTTTTCAAAAAAAAAAAAAAAATTTAGAGTATTACATTTTTTTTCAAATCATCCAAACACTAAACAACTGGAAGCTGCCACCCGGGCACCCGGGCACCCGGGTCTCTCTTACATTCCAATCTTTGGGAGCCAAACACCATCACATTTTCAATCCATCTCTCTTTCATCTTATCACAATACCAACCACAGCCTACAGCCTACGATTCCTAATCCCTGACTAACAAATGAAACCCAACCCATTCTCACTCAATTCAAAACAAACAACAACAACAATTACTCACTCAATTCACAACAAACAAACAAACAACAACAACCAGTACAACCATCTCTTATTATAAAATATAAAAAGTACATCAATTTTCCCCGCTCATGACTTCGAGCATAAACTCTAATATGTTAATGATATTATACAAAACATCTCTTATAAATAAAGTGCCAGTTCACTCACCTCCTCCACGTCCAAAATCTAAGAAAAACATGGAACTTTGCCTCTTCATCATTCTCACCATCTCCCTCTTCATCACCTTCTTCTTCTTCTTCTTCACTAAGAACAAGAAGAAGCTACCACCTGGGCCTCTCTTAGTCCCAATCCTCGGAAGCCTTCTATGGCTCCGAAGATCCCCGGCGGATATAGTATCCATCCTCCGATATCTGCACTCCCAGTACGGCCACATCTTCACCGTCCACATTGGCTCCCACCCATTCATCTTCATCTTTGACCGTTCCCTCGCCCACAAGGTCCTCATTGAGCATGGCTCCGTCTTCTCGGACCGCCCTTTGCCGCCGCCGGCCATCCGCTTCCTCAGCATGAACCAGCAAACCGTCACCAGCTCTCCCTACGGCCCTCTCTGGCGCCTCCTCCGCCGCAACCTCATCTCCGAGATCCTCAACCCCTCTCGCGTCAAGCTCTTCGCCCACAGCCGCGAATGGGTCCTCCATCTCCTCCTCTCCAAGCTCCACCTCCAATCCTCCTCCGGCCGAGCCGTCGTCACCGCCATGGACTCCTTACGCTTCGCCATGTTCTCCTTGCTTGTCCTCATGTGCTTCGGCGAGAAGCTCGATGAAGACGCCATCAAGGACATCGAGTTTGCCCAGCGCGAACTCCTCCTCTACGCCGGCAAGCTCAATGTCTTCTCCATCGCTCCCATTATAACAAAACGCCTCTTCCGCCACCGATTTACCACAGCCTTCGAGATGATAAGAAGGCAGAAGGAACTCTACACTCCATTGCTGACTGCCAGGAAGGAGCACAAGAAGACTCATATCAATCCTGCTGTTGATGATCCTCATGGCGGCAGATTCATCTGCTCTTACTTAGATTCCTTGCTCGACATCAAACTCCCCGATGAAAACTGCAGGTATCAGAAATAACTGATAGTCTCATATCAATTAATTTAACAAAAAATTTGGATTTGAACATAAAAGATTTTTCAGAGCACTGACGGATGATGAGTTGATGGTGCTATGCTCTGAGTTTATTAATGCTGGAACTGATACTACTGCGACGGCATTGGAATGGATCATGGCGAATGTAGTGAAGTACCCGGATGTGCAAGCGAAGATGAGGGAGGAGATAGAGAGAGTAGCGGGGGATCGTAGTGAGGGAATTAAGGAGGAGGAGTTGCAGAAGATGCCGTATTTGAAGGCAGTGGTGATGGAAGGGTTGCGGAGGCACCCGCCGGGGCATCTTGTGCTGCCGCACTCGGTGTCGGAGGAGATTGTGGTGGACGGATATGTGATCCCGAAGAATGCGACGATCAATTTTGGAGTTGCGGCGATGGGTTGGGATGAGAAGGTTTGGGAGAAACCGATGGAGTTTAGGCCGGAGAGGTTTTTGGATGAGGGAGTGGATGTTACTGGGAGTAGAGAGATCAAGATGATGCCTTTTGGAGTTGGGAGGAGGATTTGTCCGGGATTGGGGTTATCCCTGTTGCATCTGGAGTACTTTGTGGCCAATTTGGTTAGAGAGTTTGAGTGGAGAGAAGCGGAGGGAGAGGAGATTGATTTGGCTGAGAAGCCTGAGTTCACTGTTGTTATGAAGAATTCTATGCGCGCGCGCATCATTCCGCGCCACAGTGCAGCCGCGCGCGCATGATGCATGGTGATCCTTGGGCGTATGAGCGCGCGTGTGTGCTTGTGTTTCGGTTTCAGATGGTGTTTTGTGGTTTGAAGTGATTTGAGTTAATACAAGTGTCGTTGGTGTGGGTTTGCTTATGTTTGGTTTCGGCTGGTGTTACTTGTTTTGAAGTGATTTTAGTTAATAAGAGTTGATTTGAGTGTGCTTATTTATAAATGGAATTTATATATACACACACATATATAGTCATGTAATAATCTCATTTGTTTATAGATGCTTATAAATTATTGATGTTTGTATGTATATATGTTTATATGTGAGTAAAAAAAATGTTATTATATTTTTTTAATCAAAATATTTTTTATGGATAATTAAGAAATGATTTTAACTAATGTGAGGTTTTGTAAGTTTGTTTATTTATAAATGAGATTTTTTTGTGTATGTGTCCGGAAATTTAGGATATGGCTCAAGATAGGGAACTTTGAAAAGGACTAATACTTCTTCTTCTTTTTTTTTTTTAAATGGGATAAATTATATTTCTTTATTAAAAATAGAAAGTAATACAGTTTTACAGAGATAGTCCCTTATTGGACCGAGTTTTACATATAGAGTGTCGTAATCCCTGATTGGCGTGACCCGACGGGCACGGTAGGCTCTTCATCCTCGAAGTCTGCACTTGGGACCGCCTTTGGTCCTCTCATGTAATGGTGAGGCTGTGTCTGATGAGGGCGACCATAGGCTATAATTGAGTTTGTTGGGTGACATGGGCATTGTCGAACCAGGAGAGGAAGAGGAAGTCGATATGGGACCCAACTAATACTTCTAGAACCAACAACTTTAGTTTATATATATATATATATATATATAATATACTCAGAGAGTAAAATTTTTGCCTGAGCTCTGATCAATTTTATAATTATGTGCATTTTTATATTTCTATGAAATATACATATAATTTATCAAATATTTATAAAAAACAAACACTGATTATAATATGGGTTTTTGCTTGCATATCTTGGTAAAAGTTAAGAATTGCTTAAATATTTTTTTAAAAATATATTTACTTATATATCCTTATAAATAAACTTTTTTATTATTATTTATATACTACTATGTTTAAGTTGACATTTGATGATGCCAAAATAACGAACGGAGTAGTAGAAATTACTAAAATAAGTCCCTAAAGGAGAAAGATGATATTTTTGGGCTCGTGGAGAGTCTATAAGAGACTCAGTTCTGAAAATTTAGGAGGAGCCATTGTGAGAGATTCTCCGAGAGGTAGGAGATTGTGGTCATCAATCAATTTGAAAAGTATGTTTTTTTTTCTGTTGTCGTGATGAGTGATAAGAGAGTTATACTCATATTTTTTTCCTCTTTTAGTGCATTATTCTTCTCCGAACTAGGCCCCCAGACGTAGACTTAGAAGTCGAATTGGGTTGCCAATCCTTTGTGCCTACTCTCTTCCTTAATTCACTGTGTAGTTGCATGCGCTTTTTAGAATCATTGAGAGACAATTGTCGTGAGTGTCACACATTTCATTGCAACTTGATCTTGTCTGAACTTACAATTAGGTTTTACCTATGTTAAACTCAAAATTCTATTGGATATATAAATAATAAAATATATTTTATATGGGTAAAATAAATATTAATTTTATGAGCAGTGATATTATCCCAATGTGACTTCCTGATTAAGTTTCTTGAAATCATCTGAATCATCCATTTGATCTCAAGATGATCAACAACATTATTTGGAGATGACATGTATGACTGAGATCATTTCGGGAAACTTCTTCGTGAAGTTTAGTCGGGACGTTTATCATTACTACGGTATTTTTATATAAAAATTTAAACAAATACATACTTTTCTAGATGCATGTCTCATTTATTTTAATAGTTTATGTCTATTTCGTCTCCGTTGCCTTCTTGACTAACCAACGACTAAAACTCAATCCATTCCTCACTCCATTCAAACCAACACCTCCAAGACTAATTGAAATGAAAAAACAAAAACAAAAAAAAAATCTCTTATAAATCAAAAGCAAGTTCACAATTCACTCAACAATTGAACATGGAACTTTGGCTTTTCATCCTCATCACCATCTCCTTCTTCATCCCCTTCCTCTTCTTCTTCAAATCATCAAACCCTAAGAACACCAAGAAGCTACCACCCGGGCCTCTCTTCATTCCCATTCTCGGCAGCCTTCTATGGCTCCGAGGAACACCATCCCATTTCCAATCCATCCTCCACGATCTGCACACCAAGTACGGCCCCATCTTCACCGTCCACGTGGGTTCCCACCCCTTCATCTACATCCTCGACCGTTCCCTCGCCCACAAGCTCCTCATCGAGCACGGCGCCGTCTTCTCCGACCGCCCTCCGCCGCGACCGGCCGCCCGCTTCCCCGGCATGAACCAGCTCACCATCTCCAGATCCCCCTACGGCCCTCTCTGGCGCCTCCTCCGCCGAAACCTCATCTCCGAGATCCTCCACCCCTCTCGCGTCAAGCTCTTCGCCCCTGCCCGCCAATGGGTCCTCGATCTCCTCCTCTCCAAGCTCCACCTCCAATCCTCCTCCGGCGTCGTCGCCCCCATGGATTCCTTCCGATTCGCCATGTTCTCCTTGCTCGTCCTCATGTGCTTCGGCGAGAAGCTCGGCGAAGACGCCATCAAGGACATCGACTCCGCCCAGCGCGATCTCATCCTCTATCTCAACAAGCTCGAGCTCTTCAACATCGCTCCGAGTATAACCAAGCACCTGTTTCGCCGCCGATGGAAAACAGTCTTCGAGTTGAGAAGAAGGCTGAGGGATCTCTTCACTCCATTGATAACATCCAGAAAGCAGCACAAGATCAAAAACAGTGATATCAATGATCATCAGAGATTCATCCACTCCTACTTAGACTCCTTGCTCCATATCAACCTCCAGGAAGAAGGCGGCAGGTATCACAAATAAGTAATATTCTCAAGTCAATTAATTCAATAAATTTGATTTTAAATATATATATATATATATATATATATTTGATAAATATGAATAAATTATTTTATTGGGCAGTAGACGCACACATCTCGACATTAGTATGATATTGTCCGTTTTAAACAAATTAAAACCCTTATGTTTTGTTTTTAGACTCAACCTCAAAGATTTCATATTAATGAAGATTGGTCCACACTATGAAAACCTCTTTTCTTTCCCTCTCTAGATTATTATTTTTAAATAATAGCATGCTTCATATAAATGTGTTGATGACAGAAAACTGAGTGACGAAGAATTAGTATCATTGTGCTCGGAGTTTCTTAATGCTGGAACGGCGACGACTGCGACGGCATTGGAATGGATTATGGCGAATGTAGTGAAGTACCCGAATGTGCAAGCGAAGATGAGGGAGGAGATAGAGAGAGTTGCCGGGGATGGTAGTGAGGTGATCTAGGAGGAGGAGTTGCAGAGGATGGTTTATGTGAAGGCGGTGGTGATGGAGGGGTTGCGGAGGCACCCGCCAGTGCATCTTGTGCTACCGCATGCGGTGACGGAAGAGATTGTGGTGGATGGATATGTGATTCCGAAGAATGTGACGATCAATTTTGGAGTTGCGGAGATGGGTTGGGATGAGAAGGTTTGGGAGAAGCCGATGGAGTTTAGGCCAGAAAGGTTTGTGGAGGAGGGAGTGGATGTTACTGGGTGTAGAGAGATCAAGATGATGCCTTTTGGAGTTGGGAGGAGGATTTGTCCGGGATTGGGATTGGCTGTGTTGCATCTTGAGTACTTTGTTGCCAATTTTTTTTTTTTTTGGTTACAGAAGAGCTCAGAGAGCTAGCATGTCAGCATATCCTTCAGTTCTAAAACAAGGCTTTGAATCCTCATAGGCATTTCCTTGGTGTCTCTGAATTTCCAGCTTCTTCCAGTGTTTCTGGCCAGCTTTGCTAACTGGTCCGCTGCTTTGTTGGTTTCTCTTGGCAAGTGAGTGATCTCCCAGCTATGCATTTTCTCCAGTAGTCTTCTACAATCTTCAGTTGTAGCTTTGGTGTTCCAGCATGTATCCTCTTTCCCTTGATGCAGCATTCTCACCAGTCCTATGTTATCAGTATGGATGATTGCAAGATTGCTGCCCATTTCTGTCAGAATCTCCAGTCCTTTCCTGATAGCCTTCAATTCAGCATCAATACTTGAGCACGCTGCTTCGGTTGTTGCTCCTGCATTGCACAAACGACCTCTATTAGTCATTATAATGTAGCCTAATCCTGCATCACTCACCTGGTTTAGCCATGAACCATCAGTGAAAAGCATGTGTTCATGCTGTTGTTGGTTCCATCTCCTTTGTCTCAGGTTGCTAATCTCTTCAATGGGGAGGTTTCTTTGTAGGTATTCTTCAGCTGCAAAGATCCCCTTCTTGGCCACCATCTGTGATGTGCATTGCTTCCTTTTGAATACTTTGTTGCATCTTGATTTCCAAACCCTCGCCAAAAGTACATTTGCTAATATAGAAATTTCAAGTTTGGTTAATTGATGGTTTCCCAGTAGGCTGTTTGTCATCCATGTCCCCTCCTGGAGACTATCAGTGGCTATGTTCCAATTACATAGGAAACCATCCATCTGGACTTCCTCCCATGTAATCCTTGCCCATCTGCATGTTTGGAATAGGTGGTGGCAGTCTTCCCTGTCAATAAAGCACATTGGGCATGGGTCATTTGGCCCTGCATTCCTGTTATATAGCATGTGATTTGTTGGAAGGCAGTTGTGAAAAAATTTCCACAGGAAAATTTTCACCCTTGGAGCTACCTCTAGCTTCCAAAGGGTCCTCCAACCACTCCATGTGTCAGCTCCAGCTCTGTCACCATTAGATTCATATATAGAAGCTGTAAGAGATCTCCCACCTTTATGACTTTTCCAAAACCATTCCCTTTTTTCCAAGTCCCAGTTGATATAACAGTTGCATATCAATTGAGCCACAGAGGGAGGGAACAGTTCATACAGCAGCTCCTCATCCCAATTACTCTCACTGGTCAAATTAAATACTTGTAGGTGAGTTAGTTCAAAATCCATGTTGAAAAAGGTAGGTTTATAATGTAGAGGGGTATCAAAGAGCCAACAGTCCATCAGTATAGAGTCAGTAGCAAGAATGTTGTTTGAATCTAAGTGTTTCCTCAGTGTGACTATGTTTTTCTGCAGTGTTCTGAAAATATGTGAAGCCTTGGTGGTTGTCTTGGGATTCCAGGGGTCAATCTTCCCATATTTAAACACCATTAGATGAATCCAATTCTTATCTTCTAAGTTGATTAGATCAAGTGTGTGTTTGGCTAGGAGTGCAGCTTTCATCTTTTTTAGGTCTTTCACCCCCAGGCCTCCCTCAGCTTTTGGTTGACAAATAGTATTCCAACCAATGAGATGGATACCACCACTGTTGCTATCACTGCCCCATATGAACTTCCTCACAAGTCTAGAGATTTTTTCCAAAATTGTGTCATAGATGGCATAAGTATTGAGTCCATAAATAGGCATTGACATAATGGTAGAGTTGGCAAGGGTGAGCCTACCTGCCATAGATAGATTTTTCTTCCTCCAATGTGCTAATTTCCTTTCTACAGAATGGACAAGTGGATCAAAGTAGCTCATTGGGATTCTATTTGGGGAAATCCAACAACCTAGGTATTTAAAGGGGAATTGTCCTTGTTTTATGGCCAGGATTTGGAGGATGGATTTCCTTAGTTTCATGTTGAATCTTGAGGGAAAGAAGACCTCTGATTTTTTTAAGTTTGCTCTTTGGCCTGTCAATCTGGAGTATGTCTGTAGGCAGAGAATTATAGTTCTGGCATTTTTCCTGGAAGCTCTACAACACATAAGCAAGTCATCAGCATAAAGTATGTGGTTTATGGACATCGACTCTGTGATTTTAATGCCAGACATCAGGTTGAGTTATTCTGCTTTGTTGAGAAGGTTAGACAGGATTTGTGAGACAAGAATGAATAGGTATGGGGATATAGGATCACCTTGTCTTATTCCAGCCTCAGGCTTAACCCACCTTCCAACTCTACCATTAATGATGAAAGAAAAAGTGGGGGACTCAATACAAGCCTTAATCCATGTTATCCAAAGACTTGGGAAGTTCATTTTTGAGAGGACTGCAACAATGACATCCCACCTCAAGATGTCATAGGCCTTCTCCATGTCTATCTTTGTTAGCATCATCGGGAGTTCATGGGTATTATGCTCTAATGAGTGTGCAATTTCTTGTGTGAGAAATATGTTGTCATATATGCTCCTACCTTGTACAAATGCAGCTTGTTCTAGACCTACCAGGTTATTAAGAATTGGTTTGAGTCTAGAAACTAGAATCTTGGTGATAATTTTGTAATTGACATTACAAAGGGATATTGGTCTATAATCTTGTACAGTTTGGGGAAATTCTTTTTTGGGGATTAAACAAATATGTGTTTGGTTCCAACTATTGGGTAATGTGCCTTGTTGAAAAAAGTGTGAGATTGCTCTATATATTGATTCACCTATAATGTGCCAATGAACTTTAAAAAATTCAGCGTTCATGCCATTGGGACCAGGTGCCTTACTGTGATCGCATCGGAAAGCCGCGATTACTTTGTGTACCTCTTGTCTTGTTAGGGGTCTCAACAGCTCTGTTCTTTGATCTTCAGTGAGCTTAGGAAGATCATCAGGGAGGGCATTGAGGAGGTCAGAGGAATGCCAATTACTGTTGTTTTTCCACAGGTTTTTGTAGAAATTTATAAATTGCTCCTCAATTGCTTCTGGATCAGTTATTACTTCATTAAATTATGTGCTGATTTGATTGATTTTGTTTGCTCTTCTATGTTGCCTAGTCACTTGATGGAAGTATTTTGTATTGTTGTCCCCATTTTTAAGCCAATTGGTTCTTGCTTTTTGGGCCCACAGGGAGGTACTCTGTCTCATTAGTGCTTGGTGTTTGTTATATAGGGATCTAAGTTTGGGCCAGTCAGAGAGCTCTAGATGTCCATTGCTGTCCTGTACTTCCATCCTTTCAATTTCCTTCTCTATTGATTTAATTTGAACTTCTAAACCAGTACTTGATCCTCTACATTTCTTAATCAGATCCTTCTTTAGATTGTTAATCCTATGGCTGAAGTCATGTAGAGGATTTGAGAAATTAGTTTGTTTCCAGATCTCCTCTACACTTCTCTTACATTCTGGGTTTTCTATCCATTGGTTTTCAAATCTGAATGGCTTATGGGTTCTAGGTTTTTGAGTTGTGTAATCTAATAGCAATGGCCAATGATCAGAGCTGTTTCTGTTTAGTTTGTTAACCTGGTATTGGACTACAACTTCAGACCAGATTTCATTAGCAAGGAAGCGATCTAATCTGGCCCAAATTCTAGCAGTTCCCCTTTGATTGTTGCACCAGGTATAGGAAGGATCTAAGGTGAATAGTTCTGCTAGGTTGTTGTCAGCTAGGAAGGTATTGAATTGTTTGGATTTTATTCCTAACCTAGTATCCCCTGAACCTCCTCTTCTGTCCTCAGGTCTTCTGATAGCATTAAAGTCACCAGCAATGAGCCAAGGCTTTTGGATTGTGGATAACCTCGATAGTTCTTGCCATACTTTCTTCTGTGCTGCAGCTAGTTGACTATTGTAGACAATGGACAAGATCCAATTTGTTTCATTTTCAAGTGTTATGATGAGGTGTAAGACATACCTGGAGATCATCACAGGCGAGACAATGCCCAGATTCCTCCTCCAAAGTGTGATTATACCACCTGAGTATCCCTTGGCCGGGATAGCTGCCCAGTCCCAGGTTCTTTCAAATCGCTTGCAAATTTTTATGATTCGAAGTCCATCCGCTCTGGTTTCTACAAGGCAGAGTACAGATAAATTTAAATTGTTCAACATCCATTGGATTCTATTACCCGTTTCCAAACCCGATGCCCCTCTGCAGTTCCAGTGGAGGACTCGCATCATAAACCGGTTTGGCCTTGGTGTGTCTCTTCCTGCTCAATTCGACCCTTCTTTGGGTGATGATAGTGTTCCATGGAGTTTCTCTTTCCACTAGTCTCGGTGCGGTCCTCTGGTATTGCTTCAACGTCCATACCCTCTCCTGGATCTGGAGGTTCCTCCATTTCCATGAGCTCGTCCCTCTTCTGTCTTTCATTCCCATTTCCTTCAAGGGCACCTGCAAAATCATTTACAAATGCAAAATGAGATTTTTGGGATGAAGATGGTATTATTGATAACTCATTATTAGGTTCATTTTTATTTTCATAGTTCTCCCTGTTTAATGAAGTCATTAATCTTAAGGGTGGTGAGACTTCTGTATCATCATGTGGGCCCTCCATTTGCTTTTCAATTGAATAGTCCAGCAAATATTGGTTTGCCCTTACAGTGCCACAGTGATAGGTGTGATTGTAGCCTCCTCTGCCTCCACGTGTTGCTCTACTTGCCACATATCGGTCAACTTTCCCTTGTGTTGACTTCAGCTCCAAGTTGCCCCGAGTGTCATCAAGCTGCCCCTCAAATGAATCGGTTTCTTTTTCATTTCTTTGAAAATTGCCTCTAGGTCTTGCACCTTTTCCTCCACGACCCGAGTCTTTGGTGTGTGTTCTTGTTGACACGTGGTTGTGCCCTGTCACCTCTGCCAGTCGACCGTTCGAGACGTGTTCCAGTGTATTTGCAGCCTGCTCTTCTGACACGTTCTGGAGGACCTCGAATCTGGTGCCCATCGTCTTCCTCCCAACTTCATCACCGGAGCTCCGACGAGAGAAATTCTGGGTCCGACCTCTTCTTGAATATCCCTTGGTCATCCATGCTCCAAATCGTCCTTTGTCCTCCTTCAGTTCATCCACTTGCATTGTTGATTTGCTCTGTTCATCTCCCTCAGGGGGTTCTGTATTCCGGTGAGAAGGCCCAGCATCCTCGGTTGCGATTCCTTTCCCTTTCGGGTCCGGGTGTACCAGCCGAGGTCCATCCCTCTCCTCACGGCTCCCAGTTGTCTCCTGAGGGCATTTATCCTGCGAGTGGCCAATGATTCCACATGTGTAACAGAAGATCGGGAGACGTTCGTATACAGCAGCGACGAAGACCGAAGCCGAAGAAAACGGTTTTTTAACCCAGGTCCCTCGCCGGAGTGGTTTGTCTAATTCTATTTCCACACAAACTCTGGCATATCTCCCTCGATGTGTCGTCGTTGTTTCCACTTCGTTCTGGACCTCGTATGTTTTATCATCCACTTTGTTGCCAATTTGATTAGAGAGTTTGAGTGGAAAGGAGTGGCGGGAGAGGAGGTTGATTTGGCTGAGAAGCCTGGGGGCCTCGTTGCCATGAAACATGCCTTGCGCGTGCATTTGGTACCGCGTGGCAGTGCGCGCGTGATGTGATTGCGCGGTCTCGCATGCGCAGATGGGCTTTTATTTGGTGAGTTTGTTTATTTATAAATAAATTTTTACTGTATGTATTAATAAACATTTGCGTATAGCGAGTAGTTATATATTTAGTATATATAGTCATATAATGATCCTAATGTTTGTGTGTACATCTGTATGATTATTAAGAAAATTGTTATTTTAGTAAGAATAATAAGAGTAGTTATAAGTTTGGTTTTTTTGTAAATGGGATTTTTGTGTGTGTGTGTGTGTTACATAAAGAAAAGATTTCTTGCATGCCTCTGCAAAAGTATGTATATATTTAAATATCCATAAAAAAAAATCTTATATACCCTTGTCATCAGATATCTTCTATTAGAATTTTGAGATTTATCCATAATTAAAAACTACCCATAGTTATAAATATCTAAGATATCCTTAATTTTTAAACGGCATTAAAGTAATTTTGAATTTATAAACAAGGGGTATATTAGCAAAAACACTCCATTCATTAGTATGACATCATTAAGGGATTAACCACTAGGATATATAAGTAAAATAACAATAATTTGTTGCAGTATGCAACAAATATAATTTTTTGTATATACATTTAAACAATTCCAAACTCTTACGGGGCCATGCAATCAAAAATCCCTTAAATAAACTCTTATAGATTCTTAGAACTATTAATGTTTGCGTGTGTATGTGTATATGATTAGTGTTTGTTAATGCAAATATCCACACTTCGTTGAAATTTGAACGGATCTTGATCAATAAGAAATATGGATTGAAGATGATGGGAATTCTTCTATCTTTTTTAAAGACAGGTCGGTCATGGTATTGATTCTCTTTCCAATTTGTGTCAATCGCTTAGATCAATAACTCCTTTTAGGATCGGTTCTCGCGTACACAACCTTGTTTTAAAAGAAAAAAGAACCATGAGAGAAACGGAATCCGAGTACTCGTGCTCGGAGGGAGGGGGGGCTCTCTGATTTTCAAGTTAGAATTCAGAGAGAGAGAGAGAGAGAGAGAGCTTAGGAGAATGAGGGAGAGAGAGAGGTTTATTCCCTTAATGTCTCATCCCCTTAGGGTATTCAAGATCTCCTTTTATAGCTCATTGACCGAACTCACCAGATATTGGGGCCAATTGATTATCCAAGTTTCTGCCTTAATAGACTGAATTTTGCAACATGTCCATTTGAATTTCATGGATATTTTTCTCCATAACACTTACCCCCCCCCCCCCCCCCCCTCCCCCACCCACCCACCCAACTCTCTAGGTTGACCTGCCTTTGGTTAGATGCAATTAGGGCTGTAAAACGATCAACCCCCCAACTCTCTAGGTTGACCTGCCTTTGGTTAGATGCAATTAGGGCTGTAAAACGATCAAGCTATTCGCGAGCAGCTTGAGCTCAGTAAAAGCTCGAGTTCGACTCGGAATTTCGAACTTTCGAGCCGAGCTCGAGCCGAGCCAAGCTCGATCGAGCTCGGCTCGAAAGCTCGAAATTATATTTTAATATATATATTATATAATATATTATAATATTATAATATTTTATATTATATTTATGTTTTTAATAGTTAATAAAAATCAACCATTGGATCTTTGATCCAAAGGCTCACATCATCTTGTGTTAAAATTAGAAACCGTGGATAGAAGCCAAAAGGCCCCAAACCCCACCCCAATGTCCAGCCGCTACCCTCCACCCACCACCCTCCTTCTCCAGTCGGACCAGTCCACGACCGTGACCAGCGTCCACCCTCCACCTCCACGCCGGAGTCTCCAAGTCTCCGACACCACGCATTCGTGTCCCTTAACGCTGCAGAAGCGTGCGGTTCCACCGTGATCGCGACGCCCATCGGCCAAGGCCCACCTACCCATGGCTACTTGGCGTCCACAAAGCTCACGCGTCCACAAGTTTACAGCCCTATCCACAGCCACAGGTTTGTCTAAACTGATTCTGTGAATCACTCATTCCAACTTTTATTTTTATTTTTTATAATGCTAATGTTTTAACTGTTTTGTCAATTTGTAGGGATGTCAACCCCTATTTCTCAACAACCAATTGCAAGTGTTAATGGGTTAGAATTTCAACAAGAAGAACAAAATGAAGAAGTAGAAGTGGAACATGGTGAACAGATTTGAAACGAGGTCGGAAAAAGATTTCAAAAGTTTGGGATGTCTTTTAGGTAATTGAAGAAAAAGAGCATAATTTCTTTGTTAAAAAGCACAAATGCAAGCATTGCCACCGAAAGTATATTATTTCTAAATCGGGCACCACGACCCACCTCAAAAGACATTTAATGGAATGTCCATTTATAAGAATGTTACAACAAAGCAAAGCACCATCAATTTTCTACCAATCGAAAATGATTTTGAAGGCATGTCATCATATGTTTCTTACCCTTCTACTTCTTTTGACATGATGAAAATTAGAGACATCATTACAAAGATGGTTATAGTACATGAATATCCTTTCAACATGGTAGAACATGTTTGGTTCAATGTATTATTGAAGACAATGAATCCACAATATGAGAGAATATCAAGAAATACAATAAAAAATGATTATATGAAAATGTATGAACATGAGAGAGAGAAATTAATCAAGACTCTCAAGAAAGTTGATAGGATTTCCCTCACATCCGACACTTGGACTTGTAATCAAACTATTGGATATATGTGCTTGACTATTCATTTTATTGATTCCAATTTGAAGCTACAAAAAAAGGATTATTAGTTTTTATGAGTTGGAGCCACCACACACCGGTCTTGTTATTTCGGATGCAATTTTTTATTATCTTCTTGAATGGGGGATCCAAGATAAGATTTCTACAACTATTTTGGATAATGCATCAAGTAATGATGTTGTTGCTAGACATTTGAAGTCTAATTTTGAATCTAAAGGCAAATTTCATTTCAAGGGAAAGTTTTTTCATATTCGTTGTTATACACATATTAAATTTGATGGTTCAAGATGGCCTTAAGGAGATTGAAGAAGTAATCTACAAAATACGAGAAAGTGTCAAGTATTTGAAAAAGTCACCGGGCCGGTTGCATAGATTTGGTGAAATTGCTAGACAATTAAACATATGTACAAACAAGGGTTTGTGCATTGATGTTCCAACTCGTTGGAACTCTACTTATAATATGATTGATGGTGCTATTGTTTTCTAATCAGTTTTTGATTAATATGCCGTTAGGGATGCCAATTATAAGTGGTTGCCATTATTTGATGATTGGGAAAAAGCCAAAAAAATTGTTGAATTTCTTGAAGTGTTTCATGATGTTACTCATATTTTATCTGGAATTGTGTATCCTACAGCTAATTTATTTCTACCAGAGATATGGAAAGTAAAAGAAGTACTTGATTCACATGCAAAGTCTTCTGATTACTTCATGCAAAGAATGACATTGTTAATGCGTGGTAAATTTGATAAATATTGGGGTGATTGCAATATGTTTATGACAATTTCAGCGGTGCTTGATCCAAGATATAAAATGAGGTTGATTAATTTTTGCTTTCATAGAATTTATTTATATTCTGAGAGTGAAAGAAACATTCTTGAAGTTAAACAAAATCTTTGGGAGATATATGAAATGTATGCAACTGAGCAAGCCTTCCTTTCTACTTCAGATGGTACACATCATGGAATTAGAAATATTTCAATGGCATCTTCAAGCAACACATGTGGCTCTTATGATAAAAAGCATAAAAGCAAAGGTAGATCAGAGTTTGATGAATTTATAAAACAGAATGATACTTTACAACCTATGAAAAATGAGTTGGAGATTTATTTGGAAGAAGATGTTGTGAGATTTAGTGTTGAGGTTGATTCTACATTTGATATTTTGGGTTGGTGGAATGTTAATGTTGTGAAATTTCATATTCTTTCAAAGATGGCTCTTGATGTATTTCAGTACCTGTTGCTACATTAGCCTCAGAGTTTGCATTCAGTGCTGGAGGTAGAGTGTCAGACAAATATCAAAGTTCTCTTGCTCCTAAGACAGTTGATGCACTAGTTTGTACTTCGGATTGGCTTAGAGCCGAGCATGGAAATATGAAATCCAAGGTAAAAATTTCAATTGTTTTCAATTTATTTATATCATTACTTTTAATTTCTATAACTTATCTTTATTGTTTTTGTTTTTATTTTTGTTGTAAAATGAAAAGGAAGAAGATGAACTTTGGATAAAGATTCCTGAAAGTAATTAATGTTTCTTGTGATTATGTTAGAAGGTATAATTAATTTATAACTAAAGCACTTTTGTTATTAGTATGCCTTATTTTGTATTTATTATTATGTTTTAGTAATCTTTATGTTTTTCTTTATTAGAATCAAAGGGTAGATGATCAACTTGGTTATTGGTTTGTATGGTAGAAGGTATGATTATATAGTTTTAAGTTTGAACTTTAACACTATTATTTGATTAGTTTTCTAATTTATGATTAATTTATTTTTTTTTAGTGGCTATTGGATGATCAAGATGAAGCTTGCAAGTTACAAGTTTATAAATGATCAAGTCTTCAAGATCAACACATCATCAAGCTCTTTATGTCATCAACTTTTAAGTGTTTGGTTTATGATATTTAAATTTGACTATTGATGATTTATGAATTTGTAATGTTCATGAACTAAGTTGCTCTTTAAAGTATTTTGATAGATTATAAACTTTATCATGTGTTTTAGTATTTGTGTTGTGTTAAATATAATATAGGTAAAAAAGACACTTGGATGTTTGGGTAGGTAAATAGATTGATTAATTGTGAATTTTACAAACTTTGTCTTGTGTTTTAGTATTTTGATAGATTATAAACTTTGCCATTTGTTTTAGTAGTTTTGTTGTATTAAATATAATATAGGTAAAAAAAACACTTTGATAATTGGATCTTGGATGTTTGGGTTGGTAAATCGATTGATTCATTGTGAATTTTACATTGATGTTTAAAAGATCGTATTTTCATTAAAAATATTTTTTGTTTATATTTATATCTATGAGAATTGAGAATCGATTTTTAAATTTCTCTTTTATTTCGAGCTAAATCGAGCCGAGCTCGAGCTTTCGAAAGTAAAATCAAGCCGAGCTCGAGCCAACATATTCGAGCTAATTTCGAGCTCGAGCTCGAGCTAGCCTATTTCAAGCCGATTTCGAGCTGGGCCCAGCCCGATCAAGCTCGGCTCGTTTACAGCCTTAGATGCAGTCTAGGGAGTTCAATCTTTGGTCGGAACATGGTCATATTAGAAAGGCCACTTTAGTTGCTTGGTCATGAAGTGTCTTCTTTGGTGAAACCGAGCAGGCAGGGTCACCAATCGTGCTGTCTGAGGAGCTGAGGAGGGTTTTAAGATCTTTAAGGAGATCATTCTCGTACATCTAGAGTTGGACATTTTCACTCTAGACTTCGAGGGAGCCCTCCAATATCTTTCCCTCGACCCAGACAATGATGTAGGTTGGACCAAACTTGAAGTTGAGCCTGGTGTTGCGAACTCAACTGAAGCTGAGACACCTCAGTCTACTCTTCTAGAATAACTATTTTATATTTTGTATATTTTTTTGTCTTTTCACTTGGAAACTTACAAAACTTCATTCAATTAATAAAGAAATTAAGTTTGACTTACTTTGCCCATTTTTATTTCTTTGCATGAATACGTTGTTCTTCATCTACCCGAACTGGTCCAGCTTTTCTTTGAAATTTTACTAAGAGTTCAACTTTTCTAGTTATCGACTTTGGGACTTAACTCCCACAAGCTCTTGTAGGCTTTTAATCTTCTGCCCAGTGAGAGTTGAAATAATATAGTCTCTTAGACTTTGGTGACTCATGTCTCTGAACCGCGGATATGTGTAAGCAACTTATCTTCGTGAGTACGGACAAGGTAGAGATGAGTTGCATCGTGTGAAGGATGGAGACAATAAGTTCCTTCAGGTCTTCTTCCTAACTTCTGAAAAAATACCAAAAACAAACAAATCCTATAAGCTTTGAGGATTCGTTTGATTAAACCCTAGAAAGGATGAAGACGATATGGCTCCAAAAGGATCAATATCGTGCCCTGAAAAGGGTCATCCGAGTCGAGGTCTTGAGGGTTTTAGCAATCAGTCTCTACGTACCCTAAAAGGGGATGGGGACGGGGATGATCTGATTCTTAGGGAACGAATTTGTGTTGTGGTCCTAAAGGTTTTAGAGATTTGTCTCTGCGTGCCCTGAAAGGGGGTTGGGACAATCTAATTCCTAAGGACTGAATCTGTGTCGAGATCGTGAGAGTTTTAGCAATCAATCTTTGTGTTCCCTGAAAGGGGACGTGGATGATATGATCCCTCATGATCGAATTCGTGCCCTTAAAAGAATGCTCTGAAAAGGGTTGAATGATCTAGCCCTAAAAAGGGTCATCCATATCGAGGTTTTGAGGGTTTTAGCTATCAGTTTCTTCGTGTCCTGAAAGGGGACGGGAATGATCTAATCCCTAAGGACAAAATCCATGTCGAGATCCTAAGAGTTTTAGCGATTAGTCTTTGTGTGCCCTTAAAGGGGATAGGGGTGATCTTATCCCTCAAGACCGAATTTGTGCCCTGGTCAAATAGTTGAGCCTTTAAGAAGGACGAGGAGTTCATACATGCACTAACGATCTTTCTGTTAGGCTCTAAAATGAGCAGAAACTCTTGAGCTTAGGCTTTAGCCAATGATTATCAAATGACACATGCAAAATGGTGATGAATTGACTTCAAGAAAAGTCTTAAAGCAATCATTGATAATAATTTCTCAGATGCTAGGCATGGAATGGTCTTTCAAGAAGTTTTCCCCCCCAAATCCATTATCTTATATATGTCGGGTAGGACAACCTCTGTAATAGTATAGGGTCCTTCTGAGAATATGATGTCAGTCGAGCTTCAGTTATCAATAAGGACACATCTGACCTCGAAATTGGTGATCGTAACAGTTATCACCAGAACATCATTGTGGAGCTTATGGATTCCCTCGAGGTTGTTGTAAGAGAAAGTAATAGGTTGTATGGCTCGGGGTTTCTTCCTCGATTGATATGCTCGGGTAAACATCCAAGTATAATTTTCCGCTTTGAGCTTATACTGTCACTTATGTTGGCAAGGCCTCCAACAATTTAATGAATAACTCTAGCAGGAGGTCCACTTCCTTTTGGAGAAGCCAGACCTTTCTTTTGTAGGTCATGCTGAAGATACTGGGAGAGGTGTTCTTATTGAGTTAGGTCTTCAATTTCATCTTCCAAGTATAATATCATGACCCTGATTTTGATGGAATCTATAATATTTCCCCATATCTTTTATGCCGGCAATGAATTTCATTTTGATGAGCCACTTAACTATCCTCTGATATGGATCTGCATCCTCATATTGACTGCGTTTAACAGGGCATAGTTGCAAAAACAACTACTTCTTTGCTATGAGTGAGCTTAAATTATGACAATTTGGTTGTAAGTGAGCTAAAATTAAACTAAATATTCAAACCATAAAGAGAATGCATACCAATCCTCGGTATCTATTATTATTATCAGTTATGAGTTCCTAATGTTTTCAATCCATTTATTGAACTCTCTTGAATGTTAAGGCCCTTCATCATAAATTCATGGATATATATTTTATCGAGTCAAAATTTAATTTTGTAATTTATGATTTAAACGTTCAAATGAAGGAGAAACATGCAAGTATATATCTTCATACCTTATGGTCCTCATCTTTGAATAATAAATATCTAATACAAAGTATTGAAGGATCTACAAGTCAAATGCATTAATTGTTTTTCTTTTTTTATAAGGATGTCTTTCGCTTGAAGATGTTCAAACCTCCTGTGAGGGAAGCCCATATCTTTAAGTATCTTGACTTACACCCAAATTTATATATTCTTATTAATTTTCTATCTTTTAAATTTTTATTCTTTAAAGCAGCTTGATTTGGGATAAAAACATTATAATCATATGATTAATTTGTTTTCAAAATACATATTCATTTGTGTTAGTGCTAAAACCAATTTCTTCTTGAGATTAGATCTTGGTTTCGGCCAACAGTTGTGACTTGTATTTGTTCGGACGAATGCAGATGGCGACTGAAGGAAATCGTTCATGGTTACTGGTGGTTAGGATACTTGCACTGAGGGGAGAGACTTGTCAGAGCTGGCCTTATGCCCTGGTTTAACTCCGACGATCAAATTAGTAAGAATAAATCTGGAGGTGGAAGAAAGGTTTTAGTTTCTCTTGTTACCTGCCTTCTCAGTTTCTTTCCTCTTCCCCATGTCTTGACTTCTCAGCTAGCTTTCTATCAAGAGGGAGAGTTCAGGATGGGGATCCGGGTCAACCGAACAAGCGCTGGAGATGTCTCCGCGTGCTTGGTCTAGACCGGTCTGGCAAACGTTGGAGATACTTCCGCGTGCCTGGTCTAGACCAGTTGCATAGACCCCTAGAATGCTGCCATGTGTTCGACCAAATATACCCATATCAATTTGTAAATGTTGTTAAAACTTAAAATGTAAAATAAGTGAAATATAGACCCATGAAGTCTATATAAAATTTTATTTTATAAATTTTAACTATTTTCCAACCATCGTTAAATGATAATGACAAGTTCATTTGACTTAATTAATAGGGTATATGTATAAGAATCAAAACTTCACAAAAGTATATATATGAAAAGAGAAACTTTATATTATTCAAAAAAAAAAGAAGAGAAACTTTATACAAGTAAATGTTTGTATGTATGTATGTATGTATGTATGGATTAAGGTAAAATAAACTTAAGAAAAGTTAAGAGATCAAAGAAACAGATATGGTTTAAGGAAAGGCAGATGTTAATTAATAAGTGTGGGAATTAAGGCAAGGGCATGTGAGGGTGTTTGGTTTGTAGCATGGTGGTGGCATACTCCATTATTTAGGAAACATTGGAAGGGATAAGGTTTTTAGAAGGCAAGAGTGATGAGTGATCTCTACTTGAAAGCTGTAAAGCTGCTCCAACAACACCTCCATCACCAACTTTTGTGACCTTCAAGCCTTTACTACCACCCTACATTCATAAATATTTATATATCACATGCCTATGACTCAAGACAATCACCCTAAAAATTAATTAAATGTCAAATTGCTCCGAGGTTACTTAATACATAGGATTTTTAAAAACTAATATTTATAAAAAATTAGCAAAAAGAATGATGGATTATATATATATATATATATATATATATATTTGATATTGTATGTTTTTTTAATAATTTATATATAATCTCGAGTTTTGATTCAAATGTGTATGTAGTGTAACGAATTCACAAAGAAAGTTGATACCTCACTTTTTTTTCATAAAGCACGTTTGAGGATTAAAAGCATGTCTAAAGCTTGTTTCTAGTGGTTTTTCTCATAATTATCAGAAGTGGATAGGACCGTTAGTTTGACCGGTTAAACTGATAAATCGGTCATGGAACTGGTCTGATTTTGACTTAGAGTTACAATTGACTTGGGATTGAATCGGTCGGGTTTTTTAGTTTTATTTTTTTATTTTTTTTAATATTAAATTATTTAAAATAGAATTTTATTATTTATTTATAATATAAAAATTTATTATTAATATTTATATTGACTCAACATTGACCCAATTGACTCGGGACCTTCAACAGTTCAATATCCTGTCCGATTATAATAACTATGGTTTTTCTACATTTATCAAATATGTAAACATTAACTAAATCATTAGATTATTTTTAAATATAAAAATAATGATCATATTTTATTAATAAAAATAATAATCATATTTTAGGATGTGGAGTATAGTGAGGAATTAGGGTTTGATGGGATTTTATCTTTTTCCAAATGTCCTCATGCAAGAGGGAAGAAGAGGGCATGTGCTCACATGGCATTCCTCATGCTGACTTGACTGCATTCAGCCAGCAAGAGGCATGTAAAGTCTTAACTATGATTGAATGCAACTTCAACTCCTTCTCACTCACAGTCGTCTCATTGCAGGAGCAGCAGGGAAGACATCAATGCCCCTCCTCCTTTAAATTCAATGCTCCTCTTGTGCCTTTGTCTCTCTTTTTAATTAACCTCCTTCCATTCACAATCATGCATGCAATGCTTGCTTTTGACTATTCCTTTTGATTTTTTTTTTTACTTACAAGTCAATTCCTACAGCATAAAGCAAAGAAAGAAATAAATGAAAGGGGATTCTGAATTGATGGAAGAGAATAGTTTTGGAAGAAAGAATAAAGTGGGGAAATATTTATAAATATTTGATTTTAATAAATATGGGGGAAATTTGAGTGTACGGGTGAGTGGTCATTTTCGTTTCACCGACGAATCCTTGTCGACTTTAAAAATCTTTTTTTAATTAAAAAAATATTATTTTAAAATTGTTAAAATGATACTTTCCAACTTCCGTTGGGATGTCACCGGCTCCATCCCATCATCATCATCGTCGTCCATTAGTGGTTGAGCATCACTCTTCCAAAATAATAATAATAATAATAATTCATACCTAATATTTAATAAACTTGAAATTAAAATTTTAATCATAAACGACCACAAGATCATAAATCTCTTGTATGTCGTAGTGACAGTCAAAATCACCGTTCAACACCAGTGATGAGTATCACAATAAGGATTGAAATTACTGTCCGATCCATCCACCATCACGTAACATTACGCCAATAAATAGAACTCGCATAATTCACTTAAAACTTTCTTCTACCCTCAATTTTTTCAAGCTCTTTTCACTGACTTGAGCATCCAAGCTATCTCTCGACACGAGACCTATCATCTTGCTCACTATAAATAATCCTATCTCAGCTTAGGAATGACCTCTTATGACCAATTTCCAAAAAAAGATCACTACCTAAGAATAAGAAAAAGACGACTCTTATAATACAAAAAAATCTTGAACCGAAAATCAGTTCAAAAAGGACCGATCACTGCATCAACATAGTATATACACAGAAAAAAAAATTCAAATATGTGATTAATGATTTTATGATTAAAAAAAGACATGAATACACGAGTATTTACCAAATTACCAAAATTTCACGAACAAATCCCTGTGTACTATTCACAGTTATTTACAATTCTGATTTGTTTACAAGATCGACGGTGGAGATTGAAGCGGAGGGAACTTTCTCTCTCAAGAAGCGGAGAACGTCGGCCATGGAAGGCCGGAGAGTCGGCTGAGAGCCGAGGCAGAGCGCGGCGAGAGAAGCCATCGCCGTCGCCTCGCCGGCGTCGTACTCGCCGTTTAGCTTGGGATCCATAATGTCCTTCAACGTCCTCGCCGTGTCCTGCAGCAACGGGGCCATCACCGCCGTCAGTAACTGCTCCTTTTCGGAGCAAAAGGGCTCGGCGCCGGTGATGAGCTCGAGGACGAGCACGCCGAAGCTATAGACGTCGCTCTTCTTGGAGACGATGCCGGTGCGGGAGGTAGTGGGGATCGACGTAGCCCGGGGAGCCCATCATGTGGTTGGCGTCGCGGGGTTGGACGGCGGCGGAGAAGCCCATGCGAGCGAAGCCGAAGTCGCATAGCTTGGGCTCTAAGTGCTCGCCGAGGAGGACGTTGGATGACTTGATGTCGCCGTGGACGATCTGGAGCTCGCATCCTTCGTGGAGGTAGTCCATGGCCGCCGCTAGCTTGAACACGATCGACACGCGCTGGGGCCAGGAGAGAGCTCCGGTTTCACCGTCGTTGTGGAGCTTCTCGTGGAGGCTTCCACTGGGGACGTACTCGAAAACGAGAGCCCCTCTTTCTCCATCTGTGAAAAAAAAAAAAATCCCAAATCAGCGAGGAAATCTAGGGATTCGAGGATTTGAGGAGGAGTCAATCGATCGTGAAGCATACCGCGATCGTCGCAGAAGCCGAGGAGGCGGACGATGTGGGGGTGACGGAGGCGGAGGAGGATGTCGAGCTCGAGGCGGAAGGCGCGGTGGAGACGCTCGCTGTTGCGGAGGACCTTGACGGCAGCTGAGCCGGCGGGGAGGTCGGCGAGGTAGACGGTGCTGAATCCTCCCTCGCCGATCACCGTCGAGGTGAAATTCCCGGTGTGCGTCTCGATCTCGGACCACTGGAAGCGGCGGGCAGCATCCTTGGTGGTGATCGATGGGTCCGGCCCGTCGGCGACCCTTGCGGTGGAGGTTCCCCGTTCGAGATCGGCGGGCTCGTGATCTCCGCGGCGGAAGCGGCGGAGGTAGGCGATGGCGGCGATGGCGGTGGAGACGAGGAGCAGCGCCGCCGCTGATGCGAGGGCTATCGCTACGGCAAGCGCCATCTCCCTCTCTCTCTCTCTCTCTTTCTAAAGATCAAGCTCTCGCCGCTCCCTCGTTTTGCAAGCTTTATATACGTAGACGAAGGCCTTGGAGAACAAGTGAAGCGGTTGCTTATCTGGGAATTTATAGGATAATAATAATAATAATAATAATAATAATAATAATAATAATAATAATAAAGTGGACCACATGATTATTAGCGATTAGTAAGCTTTGTTATTTAGTGGAATTTAGAAAAATTAAATATGGTTTGAAATTGTTTATGAAAAGGTGAAAATAAATATTGACCAATATATATATATATATATATATATATTTGATAAATTCAGATAAACACATGGCCTATTCCGGAGTGTATTCAATCCTGAATATCCACACAAATGGCACATGTCCTCATTTGGACAATGTGAGGTTGCAGAAGTTAAGAAAGGATAAAATAGTAGGAAAGGTACGTCGGAAGAGATAAGATGTCAAAGATAAACACGATTAGAAAGATCATCAAGATAATAGATGCTGACCCCCAAAATAAAGAGATAAGAGGAAGGAACATAAGAAAAACAAGGTATCAAATAGCTAATCTTTAAACTCGGACTCCATTCTTCTCCTCCACCTTTGAACTCTCACTAACTTGGGCATCTGAGCTATCTCAGAGCACAAGGCCCGTCCCCTCTTAACTCTATTTCCTATGTAGGATCACCGGCGGACTAGAGGAGCTGTCGATCATCTTCTTCGGTTATTACTAATGTTGTTTTTCATCACAATAAATCTCAATCTTTGATCAAGAATCAGTGTTATCTCCGGAAGGGAGTGATTTTTGCACCAACATATATATATATATATATATATATATATATATATATATATAAACCCATTAACTATTTATTTTGGCCAATTCTGAACTCTGGGACCTGACTATAAGAAATAATGTCTCTTTGACTTGGCAGGAGAATGGCCAAAATTTTCAACACTCATTGGGAAACATGAAACTTCAATTGACCACACCTCTGAATGAATCATGAATGCATCCAAACACTTGAGTTCTCTGTTAAATAAATCAACAAACTAACTAGTTATAGTTAGATAGTAGTGTTACATGGAAATAGAAAAATTTCATCATCTAATGGAACAAACAAAGCAATCAGATAACTAATGTTCTTGTGGTTCTTTGAATGAATGAATTTGGACATTTGATCTAGTGACTTGTGAACCACTATGTTGATGATCTTGTCTTGTGATCTTGACTTTGTTTGTATGATTGGTGTATTGCAACACTTGAGGAGGTGAGTGAATACATGTCCAACTACCAATCATAACAACACTACCACCTACATGATAAGTCTTGAAATAATTGGGTTGTTATGTGAACATAACTAGGACTTGGTACTCTAACAATGAAATAATTGGGTGGTTATGTGAACATAACAAGGACTTAGTACTCTAACAATTACAAATATATACATTATCGGTCTTTTTTTATAACATGTGCCGATTCATCTTGTTGTGCCATATGATATCGATTAGTTCAAAACATGTCATAGTCCATTAATAAATGTTACGGGTAAAAATAACTGTAGATATGTAACATGATTAAGACTGTTGAGATAGAAGCCCAACTGCTAGATCAACTGCCTAGTCATCTAATGGTGGAGGGTGAATTCCTAAGGGTGCCAATAGAGCTGGTGGATAATGTTCACAAGGGTATAAAAGGAGGTCGTCAGCTCACAAAGAGGAGGATTCTGATTCTTCTCTGAACTCTAGTATTTCTCTCTCTCTTTTTCTTTAAGTCCTGACTTCGTGACTTCGTTAGAGGCTCCTCCTTAAGTACGAGCGCTCGGATCTCTTCTTTTCCTCGGTTCTCTCCCTTTTTCAAAACGGAATTCGACTCATGAAGGCCGATCCCTAAAGGAATCTTTGATTCAACGGAGTAAAGAAAAAGAAAAAGAAAGATAACTCATTGTGACCTACCTCTTCATTGAAAACTTCTAAAAAATTTCCAACTTTTGTGATCAATCTCTCTCGTTGATCAAAATCTGCTCTGATTCTCGGTAAGAACAAATCCTTACATCAACAATAATAATCTTAAATACAATGTGATGCAAATAAGATTAGCATATCTCTGGTGAAACCAAAGAGAAAGAATAAAATGCATGAAATTTTTTATTTGATGTGAGACTATTTAGTTCATTCGAGCATATATCAAAATAAAAATGAAGTGAAATTTGAATCTATAGAAAACAAGATTCAAATAAGAGAAATACAAAGGCACCATAAAAAAATAATTTGCAACTATTCTAACTCTTTGTTGTCATGACTTTTCTCGTGACTCCTAAACGGAAAACCTCTCGATATCATAATAAAACTCCATTTAAATTTATTGGCCATGTTAATCAAAACAAAAATGACTCGAAATTTGAACCTATGGAAAACATGATTCAAATAAGAGAAATACAAAGACACCATAAAAAAACAATTTCCAACTATTCTAACTCTCTGTTACATGTTGTCACGATTTTTCTCGTGACTCCTACACGAAAAAACCTCTCAATGTCACTGTAAAACTCTATTTAAAATTATTGGCCATGTTAATCAAGACGAAAACGACGTGAAATTTGAACTTATGGAAAATATGATTCAAATAAGAGAAATAAAAAGACACCATAAAAAAACAATTTCCAACTATTCTAACTCTCTGTTGCATGCTGTCGCGATTTTTCTCATGGCTCCTAAACGAAAAACCCTCTCGATGTCACAATAAAACTCTATTTAATATTATTGGCCATGTTAATCAAAACGAAAAATCACATGAAATTTGAGCTTATGGAAAACATGATTCAAATAAGAGAAATATAAACACCATAAAAAAACAATTTGCAACTATTCTAACTCCCTGCTGCATGTTGTCACGACTTTCTCGTGATTCCTAAATGGTAAAACCTCTCGATGTCACAATAAAACTCTATTTAAAATTATTGGTAATGTTAATCAAAATGAAAATCATGTGAAATTTGAACCTATATAAATAAGTATAATACAAGATTCAAATAAAGAGAAATACAAAGGCACCGTGAGCAACAATTTGCAACTATTCTAAACCTTCGTTGTCATGATTTTTGTCATGACTCCTAAACGAAAAAAAATCCTCAATGTCACAATAAAACTTGATTTAAAATTATTAACCCCTCAATGGTTCAATAAAACTCAATTTAAAATTATAAACCCCTCGATGTCACAATAAAACTCGATTTAAAATTATTGGCCATGTTAATCAAAGTATCTTTCAGGGGATTTATGATAACTTTTATCAATGGCAATGCAAAACAAAGACACAAGTAAAACATGTGGACATAGAAAAATGGGAAGGTGATGATCATGGTTGGATAGCATGTCTCCTTCTCACACATCACTGATCACATTAATTTTATGAATGATGGATTAGGAGAAAGAGGTTTTTGTTGGCTAAGTGTTCAAGTCTAAGAGAAGCTGACATCCCAACCAAATGAAACATACTTCTTGTCTTAATATTAAACAAACAATAACCATTCAATTCTCTGTTCATGCACACCAAATTCATCATCAAATGGATGAGAAATTCCTCTGAAGGTTCACTTGAACAAAGCCTTTTGTTTCATTCTTCTTATTTTTTAATTTTATATAAGAAGAGACATGAGGCATATATTCTTGAAACTAGTCAAAGATTTGAAAACATTGTACAAAAAACAAGTAAAATATGGGATGCTAAGTATGGTTGGTAGTGTTCAAGTGTTGGACATGGAGAAATAAAGTAAGTGAGCATGGAGGGCAAGAAACCTCTTGGATGGAGCTCAAGTCGGTGAAGTGGTTTCATAGATGATTGATAAAGGATTAGGGTTCATAAAAAGGATATTAATCTATAAATTTGGATTAAATTATTACAAGAAGAGGATTAACACTCTTAATGATGCAATGGAAAAAACCGCTTATTTTTAGATTAAGAATCAAATTCCTCGTGAATAACTTATTCCTCTTTATTTTGGAAAAGATCGGCTCCAAAACTAGAATCATAAAGAGTTTTATTGATGTCATAGATGATTGATAAAGGATTAGGGTTCATAAAAATAATATTAATCTATAAATTTGGATTAAATTATTATAAAAGATGATTAACACTCTTAATGATGTTATAGGAAAAACGGCTTATTTTTAGATTAAGATTCAAATTCCTTGAGAATAACTTATTCATTCCTCTTTATTTTGGAAAAGCTCAACTCCAAAACTAGAATTAGAAAGTCTTATTTTGGAATAAAATAATACCTCCGAAAATTGATATTAATTTATTAATAAAAGATTAGGGTAGTACTTGGGTTTATTTTTTATTATTTATTAAATTATTTTGTATAAGTAGTGTTTAGATTGGGAATAAGAGGAAATTAGTGCTCTTAATCTTGAATTAACAATGGACTTGATTGATGTTTTTAAATTACTCATTCCTTCTTATTTTGAAATAAACTAATATCACTTGAGGATGTATTCAATTATTTTTGGAATAAGACTCAAACATGATGAAAATAACATCTTAATTAAATAACTTATTCTTGACAAGTTTTGCTCTCATTTTTGGAATAAACTAATCTCACTTTAAGTTGGTATTTGGTTATTCATAAAATAAGAATTAAACATAATCACAAATGTACTTTTGGATTGAGAGCCAAATTCTTGTTGCTCCTCATTATTCTAAAAAAATTTGTCTTTATTTTGAAATAAAATAAGACACAAACATAACCAAAGAAATGGTTTAATTTAAAATTAACTTAATCTAAAATAAAATAATTAGTTTAATCACAAATCAAGAATCAAACAAACACACATAAAAAAAAACTAATGTTATGTTGGAATCTTAAATCAAGAATAATGGTTTTAATTCAAATAAAAAAATTAGAAGAGTTTATTCTTCCCTGACATGAACTAAAAAAAATATAGAAATGTTTTTTTTTTATGAAATGATTTCATGTGGAATTTCTGAAGGTTTGGTTTGTAGGTGCAAAGTTCACTTGATTTTTTTTTTGTGTGTGTGTGTTTGTCTTGTCTCTTGGAAGCAAACTGTTCAACTTTAGATCATTTTTAAGGGACTACTTAAATTTATATTTTTATATTTTATTAATCAAAGTTATATAAAAAATAATTTCTATTTGGGTCGTGGACCTGTATCTTGGTATTACACCCTAGGACCAGTTTAAGCACAGCCCATTTCCAGCCTTGATTTTCCAATATATTTTCTTTTATTAAGTTCTTTATTCAGAAATAATAATATATTTTCTTGGTAATTATAAATTTAAATGATGAGATATGTCATTCACATAGATCTGGGTACATTAGTGATGAGAGATGTTGAGATTGAATAGTTTTTTGGGAAGTGATATGGCTCTGTTAACATATTCCTCTCCTCAGATCGTTGCCTCCCCTTAGGAGTTGAAGGTCGCTCTTTGACAGGAATGGAATCCGTAGAGATAGAGAAAGTGATCGGGTGCTCATGCCTTAGGGTAGGCTCTGATACTCAAGTTAGAAAAAGTATGAGTGAAGTGGAGAAGAAGACACTAGAGATTGAAGGAGAGAGTTAGTGGATTTAATACCCGACAAAGGATTTCGACCCCTTGTGCCTCTCTGTCCCTTCTATAGTTCGGGGAGCGGTTACTTGCTCGTGTCCCTGCTAAGGGACTAGCAGGGACTAGAGATGACCTCGACCATTATTGTGACATCATCCTTTGATGTCAGGCAAAGCCTTCGGTTGTTACCACGATCCCATAACGCCCACGATCCTCTTGCCTAAGATTTAGCCACATACTCCTTTACCCTCTCGAGCTCCAACCACAAACTCCTCGTCTAATATGGCCTAAAACTCCCTTGAGTTCTTAAAGCGGTCCTCAACTTCCTTCTTCTGCTTAGAGATTATCTCCCAAAAACTCCAATGAATCCTGGAACTTCCTGACATTCGTTCGGGCGATCTCCTTCATATATTTGTGAAATTCTGGAGATAATTGATATTCATTAAGAGCAGTCACTCCGACCTCTTGTAGAGCCCTAGTATGCCTGGAATCCTTCTGGGCCAGTTCGAGGTCGTGCTTCTCCGATTAACCTTATCCCTATTTCCCTTCCTTAAGCACTCGATCATTGTATTGTGCTCATCCTTCTGAAGGACCAACTTATCTTCAAACTCCTTCTTTACGTGCTCGAGCTCAATCATGTATTTTCTTTTTAGTTTCTCCAGCTCGGATCGATAACTATCCTTCAAGTTGCCGAGCTGGCTTTTGTGCTTCGCTTGCATGGATTCCTTGATGTCTTCGTAACCCTTTATAATCTTGGCGCGAGTGTCCAAACAGTAAGAAAGGCTTACCTTGGTCTCAGAAGCCTTCGCAAGCTCCTGCTCTAGCTCCTGGATTCTCTTATCCCACTGAGCCAAATTGACCTCATCTTTCTTCAAGTTCCCATTAAGAGTACAGACTATGTACAAAGACAAATTGTAAGTCAAGAGAAAGAAGTCACCAATATGGCGTAACGATTCAAGGATACCTTTATCCCAATCTAATGTAAGTTGAGTATAACACCCTAATCCCAATAAGGACACGTGTCACACCCGACCCTGTGTGAGAACCACAGCCCAAGGTACATCAAAGCTGAAAATAAAAATCACTTGGAATAAGCAGGAGACAATAGAAATAAAACATAATAAGTCCGGTACTCATCCCAAAAGGTTGAGTCATATACGTCTGATTACTCCACGAGACTATACGATGCAGGTCTAGTCTCCAAAAGTAAAAGACATAAATCTACAGAGTGCGCAACAAAATAAACAGCTATGGGATGCCAGAGCCAACTACGTCATCATAGCTCACGAGGTCTAGCCTCTACCCGGACTTATGTCTGCTACCTACACAAGGTAGGTGAGAAAAAGGGACTGAGCTCTGAGCTTCGGTGAAATGTGACCCCTAACATCGAGGTCAAATAAGACCTGTGCATCTGAAAATATATAACCATGTATATGGAAAATAAACTGTACTCATATACATGTAGAAAGACAGTAAAGCATGTAAATCTATGCATTATCCTCCCAATCAGGAAGATCATCTAATGCAATGTCCGAGAAAATCCGGAAAGTCATCAGTCAAAAACATGCCTGTCTATGCCTCATGAGATGTCTAGATATGTGAGCGTCTGACGATAAGAATGCCACTCTGTAGGCTCACTTGCTAAGATCTCAGATAAATAGCCGTGAGGTATCCCCAATCAGAGTATGTGAAGCAGTGAGGTTTCCCTCAATCTGGGTCTTCACTCGTGGTACCGAGCACTCCAAAGAGTTGGGAAAGAGTTTTAAAATAAATACATTTGAAAAAAAACAAGGTTTTAATGTTAGAAAATTCATTTGAGAACAAAGTAAAACCTTTCCCCTACTCGGTATCACTCACGGTCTCATTTCAATCTGAAATGTGCATATAGCAAGGCTCAACTAACAAAGTGCACAAATCGATGCTCACATCTTATATCTATCTCAATGATCTACAACTAATCATATGCAGAAAACATCAATTCTACAATAGCTGAAAATAATCAAAATCATTCTCAAACCCGAGAATAAATCATAGCCGATGAGTATAAACTGAAAACACGATAAATCCCGATCAAACACGAGAATATACAGTAGGTCCACTCACCTGAAGTCCTAAGCAAGTCTGACCCGGACCTCCTGGAGTCCCAGACTTGCCCTTCCCTTTTCCTAGAAATATATTCATAACTAAATAAATACAAATTCACAATTCATGAAATCATAACAACATTCTCCTTCTACTATCTCATGGGCTCAATTCACAATAGCTAAAGGCCCAATACTAAACCATATCATTCAATCCCAATAAAGACTATTTACACTGAGCATGGAATCAATTAAACATTACTTAAGCTAGTTTAGAAGTCAAAATTATCATAGATACTTAAATTCAAACTCCCCAACAATTAACCAAATATTAAGGCCCATCTAAGAACAACAAGTTCATCCCATTATCTCCTAATAATCTTTTTCTACCAAACATTCTTGGGCCCATTCCACTTGAGTCCATATCAAAGTGACTTAAAGCCCTTAACATCACCTTGATTGCTATTACACTAAATTCGATTTCAAATCATACAAACAAAGAGCAAACATTAATCAAGAGAGACTAACTTCTTTTACATGACTTACTTCAGCCAATACTTGGTATTAAGGCCCAACCAAGTGCTAAGCCATTATTATAACATTCTAACTAGCATCAAGACCCATCAGCTCTAATATCAAATACATTCTTGGCTGCTAGCGTATACCATGCCACTGAGGAATTTAACACACTATCGATGTCCAAGTACAAAGAAATGCAGAAATCTGACAATTTGCGCAGTTGGGAAGAATTGGTCATAACTTCTAACCCGTAAATCGGATTTCTCTCATCTAGGGCTTGTTGGAAAGTAGACTTCAAGCCCTTTCCATTGATATGTAACACACTCCAACCGGAGTAGTCTACAGGACGCAACTGCCCCACGAAGGGGACAGCCATCTGCAGGTCTGTCCTTAAATACCACTACTTCGAGGCATTCTTCAAACTAGTTAAAGTTATAACTTCCACTCCGAAAATGGCACATAGATGCATACTTCAAGTGCTTAACATGCAATCTTAAAAACATCTTGAACAATAGCAAGGCTGAATTATCACTAGCCAACTTAACATACAGAAAACTAAACTTAAAGCATGCAAGTTCTTCATGGCATTTCTATCAAACACCTAGTGAGCATGAATGAACTCAATCGACAGAACCTTTCCTTGAATCTTAAATTCCAGTTCTATACAAGCAAACAACAACATTGATAACAACAGCAATGGCTACAACAGCAAAGAGAACAACAGCAACATTAACACCTTATAAGCAACCTCAAACTGAGTGATTACAAATCAACTCCCTCTTAAACTTCATCTAAAATCTCAACAACAAGCACCCCATTAGCTCACACAAGCATTTCTTCAAACACCTTTAAGGCATGAATAGTTTTTAACAAGTAAATCCTCTCCTTTAATCATTGAAATTCCAAAGTTTTACAACCATTCATCAACAACAACAATGACAAAATTAACAACTACTTCAACATCGACAGAATCCTCTCTTTAATTCACACATCAACAACTCAAGATCAACAACCATACAACAATACCAACCATTTCTCTAGAAAACAATACACTCAATCATCCATCTATACAATCGAAATTCAAGTGAATTCTTCACCAACCAACCTTGCGATTCTGGCCAGGTCCGAACTCAGGTGGCTGCTCCACTGGTCGGGATCACTCAATGAACAGAGAAAACAGGGCAGCCGGAGCTACTCTGTTGTTGGCCAGAACAGAGAGATGAGTGAAGACGACGCTCAAGCTTCAGAACGGGGAAGGTGCAGGCGCGATTGAAATTTCTTTTGTAGGGAACCGGGATGGGCGCTTACCGAGAGTTTGTTGGAGGGTGGCTGACGATGAACGCCGGAGTTCTCTCACGAAAACATCTCTCCTTTTGCCAAGAAAGCAGTCCCCCTCCCCAGCCTTATCTCTCCGAACGCAAGCACACAACGCCACGTTGAAGACGCTCAAACACCCACACATGCACACCACCACCTCCACCTCAATTTCTCCACCGAGCTACTTCATCTCTGCCACCTCATGCTTGGCCGGGGAGACTACATTTCCCTTTGGGTTGCCTCTTCCCTCTCTTACGAAACCCAGCTTCACCCTTGTTTCCTTTTAAATCCCAAATCTCATTTCAGCCCAGCCCATTACACCACATCCATTAATTCTCAAAGTTTTGAGCCCAATCAATTGAGTAAATAGTAACTGTCACATGCCTAGCTAGTTTCCATTAATTAGAAACTCATTTCATTCATTACATTTGTCACCTCCAAGCCTATAAATTTTAATACCTTAATTAACTTATTTTTTTAATCCAAAAGGCATTAATCCACCTTCTACCATATTAATTCTCTTGATAATTAAGATTTAACACCATTTATTTAATAATAAACTCCAGCATTTTCTTTAATATTTTACAATATTACAGGAAAAATCGGGGCGTTACATTGAGAATCTAGTCTTCATCATTGAGCTTCTCGAAGACCTCACGGTCGCCGTCTAGAAATATAACCTTGATAGCCTCTGCTGGCGCTACATCATTGTCTAGCAGAGACTTTACCGCAACCTCATGGATGACCGAGGAGTCATTTTTTGAGGTGGCATCCTTCTCGAACCGACCCCTAGGCTGATACGAGGAAAGTGCAGAAGGTCCAAACCTCACCTCCTATGGAGTAGGGGCATTAGAGGTCCGCGCCACTAGGGCAAAGATAGTAGAGCTTGGTGTATTATGGACTAGAGAAGCGGTGGAGGTTAGCTGGACCCAGATAACCTCTTCAAAAGAATGTGCGACCACATCGGAGGCAGACGTGACCTTCTGGGAAGCCTGTTGGATTTATTCGGGACTTTCCTCTAGAAGCACTAGGTCTCAGGAGTCTGTTTGGAATTCATACGACCTCTGGATAAGAGCCAGTGAGGGGTTTGCTCCCTAAGATGAGAACTCGTCAGAAGCTCAACTCTCTAACTGGGTCTTCGACCTTTTACCTGATCGAGGTCGGTCCTCAATAGACCGCCTACTCTTCTTGGTGTTTGAGCCGCCTAAAGATGGGGTCTTCAGCTCCTTTTTCATCGTCCACAACATGCGACCTTTACCAGGAGGCATCTATGTGTATGAGAAAACTATTCAGATAAGTAACCTTCAGCCATACATGAATAATAAGAAAAGAAAGTCCTACCATCTACGAAAGAGAGCCTTGCCTCTCTGAGAACACCCTCAGCCAAGGGTTTAGAAATATCAAACTACTCTGATTTCCCAAGAATAGCCAACTGAGCCGTCTCTTCGTCGAACAGAGTGGTTTTATAGACAAAATCCATGCGAGGGACACCTAAGAGGTCGGGATATCCCAATCATTATCATTAAAAACAAAGAAAAAAAAAGATTTCCATTTATTTATCCGAGTTTATAGGGGGCCTAGGAAAACTCTATCCTATTGAGTAGAGAAGTAGAACCAATCTTCAGAACCCGTACTCTTTTTCAAGGAGAAAAGTAATCGAAACCACCGAAGAGTAGGGATTAAGCGAAGATTATGGAAGACAATGAAAAAACCACACATTATTTTCCAATTGTTTGGAGAGAGTTGGGCGGGACAAACTTTCTAAAAGTTAAGAATATCTTCGATAAGAGGATAAACTGGGAGCCGAAAACCCGCTTTAAAGGCATCAAGGTGCACGACAATCTCTCTCCCTGGTTGGAGTCATTGGCTCGTTTAGAGGAGGAAAGAAGTCTAGGATGGAACAAGGGAATGATGCCCAAGACCATTGGAATTTCAGGGTAATAGGAAACTTTAATATTGCAAGAAAAGAATTCTACGTGAATACTACCTTTCCTAGAGGCTAAAGGTTGAACTTCCATTACCTTGATAGTGAAATCAAAGAAAAAGCTTGTGTGGGAAAGAATGGGAGCCCTCCGGTGGTATCAGGAACGAAGAAGATGAGCATGCAAAGAAGTTTGAAAGGTTGCTTGAAGGAGAAAGCATTAGGCACACTCTTCCCATCTCTCCAAATCGTAGTGGTTAAGATCTAACGATCCTCAACGTATAACAAAAAGTTACCCCCCACCTATGAGAGACACGTGGGCCACGATCTCTCCAACGCTTTGGAGTTATCGTATAGAGAATGATACTCATCAAGGCTTCTGTCGACTTCCTTTTAAGGAACAACATATCTCTGAGCAGTCACGGGTTTGAAAACCGAGAATGATACTAGATACTCATGTCATCAACCCTAGTTAGTTTTGAGGAACAAGTAATAAGGCAACTTGGGATTAGACTCCTACATTGACCTATTTGGCCTAACAGAGGACACAACCTGTTTCGATAGCTCGAACCTATCTCGTAAAGCAAGTCATCTTTGGAGACCAACCGCCATTTCCCAGCAACATGACTTCGGACTGATCTAAATAGGTCATACTTAAAGTAGGGAAGATACACCCCGGAATGGATCGTCTTGATTGTTTGACTTACTAGGTCGACCTAAGATGTGATCTCGTCGACCTAACAAGTCAGGGGCAAGCGTTACAGAGGAAATTCGACTATACACGTGGCATGATCCAAGGGCTTGTAAATAACGGGGCATAACTAACAAGCTTGTAGAAGGCGCTCTGTGATGATGGGAAGACGACATTGGGCTAGTGCTAGCTGGGCCACCTAGGCACATGAATAATCGCTGAGTGAGCGATTGCTTGCAAGTCAATCTGGTAGCCTAACTGCCTGGTCTGAAGGTATAAAAGGGGCAGGGGAGAGAGAAATGGGATCAAATCCTCTAAACAGACACTCACACCCTAAGATTCTCTCCCTCTCGCTTTCTTACTCCCCCATTCTCTCAATCTCTATGAGAATCCTCTCTCTTTTCCTTCTCCTTCTCCCTCGATTATCTCACTAACTTATCGTTGGAGAGCCCGACGAGGAGCCCCAAGACTTCCCTTATAGGGCGTGACCGCATTTCATGGGTTCAAAGCCTCTCTAAACGATGTCTGGTTATCGCCCTACGATCTAAGCTCGTTTCTCTCAATCAAGCAACCCGAAGTTCACCGTCTCTCCCCAAGTTCCGTTCGTATAATAATAATAATAATTATAATTATAATAATAATTATTATTTTAAATTTAAGCTGAATCAAGGATTAAAAAAAAAAACAATTTTCTGATTATTGAAAATTAAAGTAGGGTTTTCTTTCCGAAGAAATCAAAGAACAAGCAATCATCATATGATGCATAGAATCATCTCCACCTTCACCTCATCGAACCCCATCCGAAATGCTTTCTTCTCATCAATTCGTAATCCCTCGCCCTCGTTCTTGTGTGGTTCTTCATGGCTAGGAGCTCGGATCAAAGGATCGAGGAGTTTCAGCGGTGAATCAAGCGGCCGGGAGTCTCTGGAGTACGATGTCGTCATCGTCGGTGCTGGACCGGCGGGGTTGTCGGCGGCGATAAGGTTGAAGCAGTTGTGCCAGGAAAGGAGTGTCGATCTTTCGGTCTGCGTCCTGGAGAAAGGCTCGGAAGTGGGTATGCTTCTTTTGATCTGGTGATACTTCACTGTGACTGTGAAAGAGTGAAACCAAGTGTTTGAATTTGTTTTTGATTCCTGAGTTTGATAGTGCACTAGTTTACTGATGCTTTTTGTAATCATGTTTGTTCAGAACCTTGAAAAATAAAATCAAGAAAGCTGTTTCTTTTGATACTTTTTCTTCACAAGAACTTTTAGAGTTTTGATTGGCGATGCAAACGATGTTTTTGTAGTATTAGATATCCAATCTACTAGGATTGGGGACTTGGTTTTTTGTAATAGTAGCTTAATTGTAGTTTGTTGGTAGTATTTGAATTATTTGAATTGATATATAGGAAATAAAAAATCTACCTAAATTTTGGAATGTATTTGATTGGAGTTAATTATATGACTAATGCAATTCTTCTTCTTTAACTTTAAATGTGATGTTGGTAAAAGGTCGATGCTTGATTTTTATACCATGTGTTGTGACAAATGAACCATTGGGTTGTCGATCTTGTAGAGTTCAAGCATACATTGGATCAAGTTTGATCAACTCTTAGATGAGACTTTTCCATGGTGGCAATTAAGTGTTAAAGAAAGGGAGTACCCTGAAGTCAATTGGCAGTAGTTTCCTTGGTAGACCCTTTTCCACAAATCTAAATTGTTGATGCCCTCTATGGATGATTTCAATTTGACCACTGGATTATTGATGATCATGCTGTGCTTTGGCTGAACAATGTCATATTGTACTTGGAGTAGGTTGCACAAAAGATTTCAATATTCTAAATATCTGAAAATCTGTAGGGATTATATAATTGTAGTGTAAAAGTGGTCTGGGTATTGTACATTGCTGCATGGCAGGTTTATTTTTCATCCTTCTGCATGCCGAGTATGGGCATAGATATTTCCAACATGATTAGCGCTTAGCAATAATTGTCCGACTTTGATGCTACACAAGGCCCTCTTACTCAATGGAGGGAGTAAGTTCCATATTAAAAGAAAAACTTTCATGGGGCCGCATATTTCGTGCATGAAATGAATTTTGTGCTTGAGCTTCTTTAGGCTCCAAAATGTTCCTTACATTTCACAATATTGCCTGAACTCCTCCATACTTTATATGCAATGGTATGTCTGCAGGCGCACATATCATTTCGGGAAATGTTTTTGAGCCCCGTGCATTGGATGAACTTATCCCAAATTGGAAAAGTGAAGGGGTATGCTCTTCTTAACTTATTATGAATTTTTAGTTCTTGAGGAACCATTTACAATTATTAGTTTGTTCTGCTTGAATGATTAGATGTGTGTGAAACATGCAACTCTGTGAATTTCAAACTAAGGATTCATCAAGTTGTTTTTAAAGATAGCTAGCTTTGCAGAATAGGATCATTGTGTTTATCTCATTTAAGAAATAGACAACAAATTAGTGGAAACCAGCTCATAGTAGTTTGTGAAACTTGAGGAGAAAGTGTTGGATTTATATTATTATTATATTGTAGTGTGTGTGTGTGTGTGTGTGTGTGTGTGTGTGTGTGTGTGTGTGTGTGTGTGTGTTCTCTTTCGGGAAAGAGAATAAACTAATAAAATGCACTTGAGAAATTCAAGCATTTATTTGATTTCTGTGCTACAGATGAGTTCCTCCAAATTTGAGAATTGAATAATTTGAAATGGTGCAACAAAATTGATGTATCTTTCCTGTTATTATTATGACAATGCTTCATAACTCCAGTTCTCTCTATATGTGCTGTAGGCCCCTATTGAAGTCCCTGTCTCGTCTGACAAATTTTTGCTGCTCACAAAGGGTCAGGCATTGCCACTTCCATCTCCATTTAATAATAAGGGAAATTATGTTATCAGGTATGCAGCCATTTGATATGTTGATAACACCCTTTTATGAATAATTGGACCCTAAATGGTTATTTTCCTTGATTTATGTTAACTTTCCTGTTGCATGTGGCCTTTATTCAGATAAACCTGTTCAAATATCTAATCTTCATGCTTCATCTCTAATTTATCACTTTATTAGTAACTGTTGTAGAATTTGATGATTGTTGAAGGCAGAGAATGTGGGTAGCATTTTACTTATTAATTCAATTTTTTTAATTGAGTTTTAGCCCATGGTTGTCTGATGACTCTACCAGTAGTTTCATTTGAGTGATAGTTGATGATATATTGTTAATTTCCTGTTTCAAAGTAATCCAGCTATGCAGAGCCAACCCCCATAGGCGAGGCCTGTATAGGCCATCCTTTCAGGTTTGAATGAATAATCTCCTGTAATATGACATACTTATATATAGTACCTTACTTTACATAATTATATTGAATCATTTCTTCCAAATTATTTTTAAATCTACCCGCCTGTTTCATTTTTATCAGAATTTTCTGTGAATATTCCTTCAAAAATCAAAACCCCTTTCTGTCCTTACTTTCTTCCTTCCAAATCTAACAATGTTGAGGATTTTCTAAACGACAAGGCCCTTTTTGGCTCAACTACATAAGTTATCTATGGATTAGGTGGTCACAACAATAAGGAAACGAATGATTTTGAGAAGGAAAGTGGAAGAGTTTTAGATTTAATCAAATGAGGGTATAATAGGATCTATAATCCAAACACATTTTCTTGTGATTATGTATTTTTGTGTATATTTCCTTGTGTTAGAAATTGCACCATTTTTGGATAAGGTTTGTCTTCTATCACGCCATTTTTTTTTAGGGCATTTGTAAGATCCCTTATGTATACAAATACTAACAATATAACAACTACAACAACTAAGTCTTAATCCCATACTAGATGGGTCGGTTATATGAATTCTTTATTTTCATGTTGCTCTATAAAGGCAAAATCTGGCTCAATATCTAATATACGTAGGTCCTTAGACACTATTTCTCTCCATGTAATCCTAGGCCTACCTCTACCCCTCTTCTTACCTTTTATTACTAAACTATCACATTTCGACCAAGGCACCTGGAGGTCTATGGCGCATGTGTCTAAACCATCTTATTTATCTTTAATTGGTACAACATGCACCTTCAGTCGGATGTGTTCATTTCTAATCTTAGTTAATCTTGTATGACCACTCATCCACCTTAGCATCCTCAAATCTGTCACATTCATCTTATGAATATGTTGAATTTTAGTTGCTCAACACTGGCTCCCGTATAGCATGGTTGGTCTAATTATTGTTCTATAGAACTTTTCCTTCATTTTGTTAGGTATCTTCTTATCGTATAACACACCCGTGACACTTCTCCATTTCAGCCATCATGTTTTGATTCTATAGGTTACATCTTCATCTATCATCCCATCATCTTGAAAAATGGAACCTAAATACTTAAAATGGTTACACTTGGGCACTATCACTTCACCTAGTTTCACTTCCCATTCATCTCTTCTATTTAGACTAAAATTACAGTGCATATAGTCTGTCTTACTTCTACTTAACCTAAAGTCTCTACTGAAAGTGTGTTTCTCCACAATTCTAACTTCTGATTAACTCCATCTCTAATCTCATCAACTAAGGCAATATCATCTGCGAAATACTAATACTTGCAATGTTAGAAAAATTATGAAATTGTGTGGATAATTCTAATGTTCTAGCCCTTTTAGCATTCTGATTTGTGGTTTTGTTTGAATCTTCAAATATCTCTTGTATATCATGCACAAATGGTTTTAAGGGCAGTCCAGTGCTACAAAACTCCCGCTATACGTAGGGTCCGGGGAAGGGTCAGGCCACAAATGGTTTTGAATATAATTTTAAATTTCTAATCTATGTTAAATTTTGTAATCTGTAAATTGCTTCAGCAAGCAGCTAAGTTTTCTGTTTAGTCGCTTCAAATATTTGATAGGTAAAATTTATTTAGTTAAAAATTTTCCTTTACTGATGATCATCATATCTGCAGTTTGAGTCAGGTAGTTCGTTGGCTGGCATGCAAAGCTGAAGAAATTGGTGTGGAAATTTATCCAGGTTTTGCTGCTAGTGAGGTACTGCATTTATTGTCTACATTTGTATAAAATTGGACAACAGTTTTTTTAATTTTCTAATTTTGACTGTCTGGCAGATTATATATGATAACAATCAAAAGGTTGTTGGTGTTGGGACTAATGATATGGGTGTTGCCAAAGATGGTTCAAAGAGAGAAACTTTTCAACCTGGTGTGGAACTGAAAGGTAGGAATTCTTAGCTTGTTTTTTTTCTACTCCTTTTGGACCAATATTGCTTATGATTATATATATAGTGGAGCGGTGCTGTAGGTTGTATTTTAGGTTATGCCCCATTGACATCCATGCCCCAGACCATCTCTCTCTCTCTCACTCTCTCACTCTCTCACTCTCTGACTCTCTCACTCTCTTACTCTCTCTGTGGTAAAATTTTACATGTGTGTTGATTTTATTATCTATCAAGTTGAGGAGATAAATTGGGTTATCAATAATGCAGGGCGTGTTACTTTACTTGCTGAAGGATGTAGAGGTTCCTTATCAGAGGTTTGATATTAAGATGTACTTTCTTTTTTGATGCTGTGGCAATTTTTGTGTTGGGTTTGTCTTCTTACTGTTGCAGGTTGATTTCACATGCTGAATTCACCTAAACATCTTTGTTTCTTGTGCATAGAAAATCATAAGAGATCACAAACTGCGGGATAAAGGGCAAGGTCAACATCAAACTTATGCTTTAGGTATTAAAGAGGTACTTATCTCACTATTGTTTTGTCTCCTTAGTATCAATCTTTCCTACTAAGATATAGCCATTTCTTTTATGTCTTTTTACCTCACATCTTATACCTATGCTAGTCTTCCACACATCAAGAGCATTCATTAAAACATAACTTGTCTAGGAGGCGGAGAGTGTATAGCATTTTGTGGGTATGAGGTCCCACTCATAGAATGCCATTATTTGGGTCTGATTTTGACAAATTTTGCTGATCTATGTGTGTTTTGATCTGCTAACGGGAAGAATGGGCTAGGGAACTGCTGTTGCATTGAGATAGGGAAATGTGAAAGGTTTTAGATGAAGCATCCATATTATTGTGTAGTTTTCTAGTGGATCTATACCTCTACTTCTAATATCATGCCCCGAATCTTGATAATTTAAGTAGTTGAGCTACTTTCACTTTGTTATTGTGTTTCTTCAGGTATGGGAAATTGAGGAAGTAAAACATAAGCCAGGTTCTGTGCTTCATACAGTAGGATGGCCATTGGATAGCAAGACTTATGGAGGATCATTTTTGTATCACATGAAAGATAGGCAGGTAATCTGACTTTCTGTATTTCTTTTGTATATTTAAGAAAATAACAAGCTTTCAACGGATGTGTGAATTACTATTTTTCACTTCTTGTTTACTTGAAATTTTCTCATGGTGCTATTGACATAATACTTGTTGAATTTGTGGTAATGCAGTTTTGTACAATTTCTGAGTTTTTCTAATATTCGGCTTAGCATAATTTGCTTAATAGGTTATTACTGTGTAGCATCGTTTTTTGAGCAGTGTGTTTGGGCTATGGTTCCATTCTGAGATGATTTTTCTTAGGAGATATCTCAATCCCAAGATAATGTTTCTAAGTGATGAAACCATCTTGAGATGTCTTCCTCAGGTGTTGCTTTGACGATTGGGTGCATGTTTACCCTCCAAATATGATGTCCCATGTCTTTTTCCTTGCTGATGGAAAAAAATGATGTATAAGCAATGATGTTCTCCGTGTATTGCATAATGCTAGATGATTGTTTGCAACATATTACATCAACTTTATATTTGATAAATTAGTATTTTCTTTAGCCTCTTTTGTTTGGAGATGGCTGACTTCCCCTTTGGGCTGTTGTGTCCATTATCCATTATTATCATTTCTAGAGGAATGACAAGTGGTCTAGTGGCATAGCATCAAAGATATTTTGACTTGTATACTTGGTTGTTGTTGTTGTTGTTGTAGAAATTTCAGAAAGAGCTTAGTGAGATCAATTTTAATTGAATAATGGAATGAGAATGATTTAGTTAGCATGTAATGGCTAATTTACATGCTCTATGTTCTTTGGATTTATGAGATGTTGGCTTGGTCTAGTTTAATACTGAACAGTTATGGGTCTTGACAATGAGGTATCAAAACTTTGAATCAGATTGATATTATCTCTGTAAAGAGTTCAGGTGCAGCACAAGTTAGTTGCCTTGTTCTGTATCCTTAATGATACTGGTGGCATATATTTTCTTTTCTTTTATTTTTTCTGTTGTGCTTAATCTACCAACATCATTTGTCTATTTACAGAGAAATCTAAGTAAATCTGTCTACAAAAACAACATTCTGATTAAAAAACCCCATAGAGTGGTTAATTTAAACTTCTGTCGCCATTCAAACAGTTTCACTTTTTTCTTTGCTTCCTATTTAACTGTAAGTGGCTGTGTTTGTTTTGCAGATAGCACTTGGTTTGGTCGTTGCTTTGGATTATCATAATCCTTATTTGAGCCCTTTTGATGAATTCCAGGTATCTAACTTTGTGAAAGGAAATTTTGATTTCTGTAGCTACACTCCACACACTTTAAGTAAGTTTTGTATTTCATGTTCTTCATAATGAAAATTTCTTATAGGTCTACTGATATTGCAAACAAAACTGCAACATAAACATTTTATGTTAGGTTTTTTGTTCTTTGGTGGTTTTGCTATACCTTAGATGTGTGTGTGTAATGACTAAGTAACAAGGACAGTCTTCCATGAAGTCTTTCTTGTCCTCAGGATTCCTTTTTTGTGTTACTCTAAAAATTGCTGAAATTTAGTCACATTTGTTTTTTAACCACCACCTGATGCCTTGCAGCAGGAATTTTATTGAAGTATGATCTAGACTTTTCCAACTGTCCAATTAATGCTTCAGCAGGGAGAAAATATTTGTAGCCCCATTTGGTCGAACAGTTAGATCCCAAATAAAAGTGTGTATCTATGATGGAAAGTGGATGACCTATGGTATTATCTTGGTCAACACTTGCTAATTAGACCTAACATTGGTTTAGCTATACTTGGTGAAGATTATTCATTAACCCTTATCCAAACTTTATTCACGTATACATTTGAGTGAAGCCTCTATCTTTTGTCAGAATATAAAAAAACAAATCATTGATAGATTTATCAGAGGACTTCTGTATATGAATTACTTGAACTTTTCTATTGATTCTCTAAACAGGGCCTTTATTTTTACCAGTCCCTCAGAATTTCATCTTTGTGGGATAGAGGATATATAATGGCATGGGCAGAATTTTTGGTTCACAGAAATGGTGTAATCTACTCTAATCCACTCCTAAGCATGAATGACTGGTCCAGGCATTCTGACCAATTTTTATCCCTTTGATGAGTTCAGGAGTTATGAACTATCAATTCAGATTTGGGGACAAGTAGTTTTATTTTCTCTAACCCGAACACTTTTTCCGTATCTAAAACAAGCAGGTTATGTTTTGATGAAGATTTTGTTCTGCATGTTCTATTTGATACTAGTAGAATTTTAATGTATAAGTTTCCGGGTGGTTTTTTCTTAAGCACATTGATATTGATGTGATGTAAATTAAGTGATAACAACCATCATGGTAAGTCGAAAAGAGTAATTATGCAAACAAAGGAGCAATTATTCCAAAAATTTGTCGAAAAACATTATAGTTTTTGTATTAAAACCCAAATATTGAACTTGATCTGTTATGAGGGAAGCTTCAGGAACATTTTCTGTTAAAATGTAGGTTCCTTGTAGACTATATGTAATTGTTGATATTTGGTTTCCTATCTTGATTGTAGTCCTATTTGAATCCAGTCTCTTCTAGCTCTGAGTTTTAGATACATGAATTTTTATCTATTAAAGATCAGCTATACATGATCACTTTAAAGTATTAATTAAGTCATTTATTTGGGCAATGCTTCTGTAGAGACACTAAGGAAATAATGGTTTATAATGATCACTATCTGCATGTGCGTCCATTTATATATCCTTTTCTGGTTTACAATTCAGTACACTCTCTCATCTTAATTTTAATATTTCCATATTTTAGAAACTCAAGGACCATCCGTCTATCAAGCCACTTTTGGAAGGTGGGACTGTTCTTGAATATGGTGCCCGCACTCTGAATGAAGGTGGCTTCCAGGTAATTTTAAATCTGATCTTGAGCATGACCTTTGAAACTTGTTTACTTTCTTATTCAAGGTCTTCTCCACAATAAACTAGTGATCACCAGGTAACAGGCCTTCATGAGCCACATAATTGCACATCTTTATGTAAGCATTTCAAGCACCTTTATCATTGGATAACCCCTTGGATAATATGCACCATTCTTTTGGTCTGCAAGATCAAAGCAATTGACTGGATAATTTAAGAATGGGAAATAGGCTATTCTAATTTTATGAACTAATCCCTTTGACCAATGAATATGCAGACCAGGCTTCTCTCAGCCTGGTTACCTTACTGAGAGTGGAGACTATAATTTAAAGATAGTAAATACTCTCTTTCCTATATCAAGTTGCATTTACTCATGCAAATGCCATGCCTATACAGTCAATCCCATTTCCTGTTTTTCCTGGAGGTGCGATCATTGGATGCTCTGCTGGTTACGTCAACGTGCCAAAAATAAAGGGTACACATACTGCCATGAAATCAGGTTCTGCTCTGAATTTAATTCGTCCTGTTTAAATGCATGTTCAAAGTTTCAGTTGGTAGTTAACAGTTTCTAGAATTTGACTCTATTCTCTTGTTTGCATCAGACTTTTTCCATATAATGGATATTTTTGTCCAATGAGAGCTTATGATCCTACAGGTATGTTGGCAGCAGAAGCCGCATTCAGGGTGTTGGCTGAAGGAGACCCCATGGAAACATATTGGGATAGTCTGAAGAAGTCCTGGGTTTGGGAGGAACTTCATAAGGCTCGTAATTATAGACCGGTTAGTGAAGCACTCCATTTACCATCTTTTGTATAGTTTCCCTTGTCATGGATTTGTGGAACTAAAAATTGTAGAAAAGGCCTGCTTATTCTATGTATGGAGTTTTTTTTTCCTGCATATTGTACCTTATTCTTATCCCTTTCTAGTAGGCATTTAAATTTGGTCTTCTTCCTGGATTGGCCTTCTCTGCGTTGGAGCGGTGAGCTTGATTTTCATTAGAGTACATTGATCCCTCAGTAGTTCCTTTATTCCTACCTGCAGTTTATGCTGGTTTTGTTTGTGCCAGCTATATTTTTAGAGGAAGAGTGCCACTAACATTGAAGCATGGAAAGCCTGATCATGAAGCTACAGAGGTGGGGCCAAACAAAGACACGACTAGCATGTTTCCTATTCTTTTGATGCACAATTTTTAATTTGTTTATTCCTGCTGGATTATGATGAGGAAAGTTTCTGCAATTATAGGTTGCTAGTCTTCACGAGCCAATTCAGTATCCAAAGCCTGATGGAATAGTGTCCTTTGATGTGCCGACCTCACTATATAGGTTTGTTTTAAAACCATGAGCTCTATAATCATATCTTCTTGTCCATGATTGCATGTATATGCTTGTGGCAAATTTTCTTGGCCATGCAAGAGCTGAAATGCATACTTTGAGGAATTCTTTTCCTAGTGCGCCTTTTGGTGCAATAATCTATGGTGCATCTGCCTTAATATTTACTGCAGTCTGCACCCTTCATATTATCACAGATTAAGATGGGATTCATTTGCATTTTCCTGCTTACTGTTGACTAATACCAGTTATTAGGTGACCATATTATCACAAATGGACCTTTCAATGTTTTCTATAAAATCTGAAAATAAAGTAGTCATTAAGTGACTTTGAACAGAATTCTCATCTTGAAGAAGGGGGCCAAATAAGAAAATCCATGTTTATTGTGCAGGTAATGAGTGATTTTTCGTCCAAGCTTTTCCAATAGCTGGAGTTACCAAACTGCCTTTTCCTTAAGATAATGATTGACATTACATTAAATTTAGCTGGAAGTCCATGTGATATTAATGTACTTTTGGCCATTAGCTTACATCTAAGGTTTGTTTAGCAGGAGCAATACGAATCATGAACATGATCAGCCTGTTCACCTCCGTTTAAAGGATCCTGCAATACCTGAACTGGTTAACCTTCCACTATATGCTGGACCAGAGTCACGATATTGCCCTGCTCGAGTATATGAGTGAGTGGCATTATCTGGATGTACCATTTTAGTCTTATTCATTATACTTATTTGGCTTTTGCAATCATCTCCCATGCAAATTAATGACAGAAAAAAGAATTATTTAACGACAACCAGATTAGCTTAAATACCATCATCTACTTCGTTTCAGGTACGTGGCTGATGAACATAATGCTCCCAAGCTCCAGATAAATGTCCAAAATTGCCTTCACTGCAAGGTACTGGATCCGTCTTATTATGCCTCACTAAAGTAACTTTTTTTTTTACTGTTGAAAATCTAAAGCATGTTGTCACGTATTGCCACTTTCTCTAAAGATTTCCGGATTTTTCCAAGATTCTACTAAAGAACCTGGAATAAGCTAGGAGTGCATAGAAGGGTCTAGCTAGAATTGTATAGAAAGTTCTAATAGGCTAGTAAGGTTTAGGAGGTTCTAGAACCTCTCCATGGGGGGACCCCTCCATTTAAGAACGAGTTAAGGTGAGAGTTCTTAGATACTTTGTATGCTCTTTTCATCAATAAAGCTTTCTTTCCTTCAAGTTGCCTGATTGACTTAGTTCTCTCACTGGGTTGAGAATATACTAAGTGCCGCACGAGTTGTAAGAAAAGAACCGCCTTGTGACAATTTGCTTCAATTCATTTGAGATTTAAGCTAATCATATTACTTGTTAATAAACACCTGTTGATTGATCTTAGCATATCTTTGACATACTTGAAAATCTACAAGACCACTCCATGGAGGCATGTTCAATTGCCCCACAGTTTCGGTTAATTTGATTCTATCACATTATGCTGCACAGTCAATTCACTGAACCTTTCTAATAACCACACCTGTGTTCAGAATGAAGGACCATTTACTGAACTCTTTCCTCGTTCTCACTCTTTATTTTATTTTATTCTTTTTACTGTTGCTGTTGTAGGCTTGTGACATTAAGGATCCAAGACAAAACATAGAGTGGACTGTACCAGAAGGTGGTGGTGGTCCAGGTTATACAGCCATGTAATTCTCATGTTTTATAATGACAATATGAAACTGGTGCACTGAAGTTAAAAAAAGCTGGTGCACTGAAGGATAATGCAGTGCACTGAGGATGACCCCAAGGGTGGTTCTGAAACATCCAGATACTTTCCTCAATGGACAATGAGGATGTCCATTGTTTTCAAGATAAGATTTTATGCCTTATGTTGACTTCATATATCAAATCAAACACAATTTCAAGTTGGGTATATACAAAAGTGCTTAATTTTGTTTGTATATGCATATAAAAAATCTTGTTTGTCCCCATAAATCATGAATATTTATGCATACATCCTAATGGTCAAAAGTTGATTTAATTGTTTTATGAATACAGTTTTGCTAGCACTTTTTCTCTTTTAATGTGTCACCATCATATGTTGAAGTTAAATATAATTTTTATGGTGTTTAAATGCAATAATGAACCTTTCTAGGATATCCTGGCATTTCTTTTGTGTGTATAAAGAGCAATTCTTATTATGTATGCATGCAAATTTCTGATTTGAGTTGTCTTCAATCTGAATTTATGCTGCATAGACATTAATTTCATTTTGTATAATAAATAGCAATTTTGTTCTGACAATTTTTTTTTTTTTTTATAAAGCGGATAAACTATATTCATTGATTATCAAAATAGGTTTCTAGATGAGCCTTTGGTACAAACAGTTACTGAATCATAATGATCCATGGAAACTTACCGACTACCGATACATATGTGACGGGGTGGAGGGATTAACCTCCCCTTGACCGGTATTTTTCCCTAATGCTAGCGCAAAGAAATATGACTTCCATCAGGATCTTGTATCGTATATAGATAGATGCATGCATGGTGGGATAAGATTAGAAATATGGACCTGCCATGACTAATCTTTCAAACCTTTCAATTAGTGGTGTACTCAATCATTAGAGCAAGTTATTGTTCCCATTTTTTTTTTTTTTACAATCCTTTCGGCTTTTTTTCCCCTCTTTCTAACAGTTTTTATAAAACTTTTCTTGTCTTTCTTTTCCTAATATGGCCAAATTCAGTGAACCCCCTCCCTGTCTTCATCACCACATCCATTCCTTTATGAATTAATAAAAAACCTGTGCTAGTTGTCTTGTCTTCAACTAAAAATTCATAAATACAATAATAGTATATCTTGGAATATCAAATTTGATTTGTCTAACCATGAATTTTAAACTTCCCACTTAATGACATTAATTTAGACAAATACATCAACATCTTAGCCCATGCCCACGAAAGTGAACTTCTGTCTAAGTATAGACATTCATTTCACCGAAAGTGCTCGGTGAAAGTTACACTTCTAATACTATTTTCTATTACAATTAAAGGGCACTGTAGATGAAAGTGAGTTTTATATGTTAAAATCTATTTCATCCATTTTAGTGAAAAAAAAAATTAAAATAAATCTAAGTCAAAATAGGAGAAGTGTTGAAGTGGTACTTCTTTCATATTTTATAACAATTGAATAATTGAAATAGGAGGAATTTAATCCATTCAGGTGTGACTTCCAGAGATTGATTATCATAAATTTATTTATTTTTAATCCTAACAAATAATTAAAATAGAGTAAATAAATCATCTCAAATATTCTGCACGTTTATATAATTTTGATAAATTACTTTATGAACCTCCCCTAGTTTGAGTTGTGTTAGAGTGAGACCGGTCGCATTTGCGACTGGCCCACTCTAACACCCAAAACCAACATCCAAAAAATGAAAAATAAAAAGCCCAAAATCCCAAAAATCCAACCGGCTGAGTGATATATATATATATATATATATATATGTTAGGGTAAAAATCGGTTTTGATCCCGACTTCGCTCTAACCGTTGAATTTGTATTTAATTGAGGGACTAGATCGCAAAATAGGAAGAGAGAGCAAGCATCCAAGCAAGGTGAAAGGACATGCGATGTACGTGGAAAACCCCGTAAATCCGGGGAAAAACCACGGTGCCTCGGTCGAGAGGGCAAATCCACTACATAGGGAGTGATTTACAAGAATAAATTGTACAACAATCAATGATCTCCACTCAATAAAGGTGAGCGTGAAGGAGGAGGCTTTGAACATCTTAGTGATGGTGACCTTGGTGATGGTGACCGGAGAGAGATGCACGTCGGCGGAACCCGTCGGGGAGGGTGGATAAGAGCTTTGGGCTCGTCAGAGATGGCATAGAGCTTGCCGGGGAGCAAAGGGATTGGAGGTGGAGAGGTGGCCTGTCTTTTTTCTTGGGTTGGAGGAGTCTCTTTGTTCTTCATGCCTGGATCCCCTCCTTCCCCCAAGACCTCTCCTTTTTATAAGAGATTTCAAGTTGTTGGGAAGATCCCACTTTTTTCTCCCGGATCCATAAAATAAGCCCTGAATCTTGCTCATGATTGACTTTCCAAAAATAGTATGCAGCTCCTCGGCCATGCTCCTTGGCCATGAGAGAAGAGTGGACTGCAGCTCCTCAAAGTGGAAAGATACCCCAGATTCGAGTAAAGAATGGTTTATGACCCTTCCGTGTGGTTGTTTGGATGATCGCCACACATCTTCTCACTTTTATCTCTATCAATATATATATATATATATATATATATATATATATATATATATATATATCGGGGTTTATACTATGCGGCCGGCTTTGCGGTCGCCTCGTTTTGGCCCATGCACAATGTTTTGAGAAAATCCAACCGTATGGATGGAAAAAACATCGAAAATAAGCTAGCATGTTAATTTTCATACAATTTGAGAACTTGTAGGGTCTTCTTCATCTTAAAGGGTAAAATTTTGAACTGATAAGATTTTTATAAATTTTCACCCAAATTATATGAAAATTAACATACTAGCTTATTTTTCGATGTTCTTTCCATCCATACGGTTGAAAATTCTTAAAACACTATGCAAGTGGTTAAATGGGAGGTGACTTTATTTACATAGTAATCCAATAGGATTTATATTATCACTCCTGATATATATATATATATATATATAATATTGGAAATAATTTATATAAATAGTTTAAAAACATGGCATGGTTGAAAGTGGATGAATAATTTAAAAGCAGTGTGGACCCAACCATGAAACCGGCTCCGGATCTCTTGTTTCTTTTGACCCAAATTCCAGCCAAGCCTTTCCTTCCTTGCTTAGCAGCCTCAGACCAACCAATGCTCTCTTTTTAAACACCGTCATCATCATCATCATCGTCATCTCATTCCCACCCATTTCCATTTCCTCTCCGTTCTCTCTCCATCCAAAGAGCGCGAGCGCGAGCTGTTGATCGATCGATCGATCGATCGATCATGGGATTCGAGAACGAGGCGAGCTCCTCCGCCCATGGCCTCCCATCCATCCCCACCGATGAATCCCCCACCGGCCCTCTCCTCTGCCCTCACCCCTCCTCTCAGCTCCACCTCTCCTCCCAGCCCAAGACCTTCGCCAACGTCTTCATCGCCATCGTCGGCGCCGGCGTCCTCGGCCTTCCTTACACCTTCATGCGCACCGGCTGGCTCGCCGGCGCTCTCATGTTGGCCGTGATCGGCGCATTGACCTACCACTGCATGATGCTCATCGTCCACACCCGCCGCCGTCTTGATCTTGATCGCGGGTTCTCTAAGATCTCGTCGTTCGGCGACCTCGGCCTCGCCGTCTCCGGCCCCATCGGCCGGCTTGCCGTTGACGTCATGATCGTGTTCAGCCAGGCCGGGTTCTGCGTCGGCTATCTCATCTTCATCGCCAGCACCCTCGCCCACCTCTACCCCTTCTCCCCGATCCTCGGCTTCCTCAAACCCAAGGCCGTCTCCGTCTTGTCGATGCTCCCGTTCCAGCTCGGCCTCAACTCCATCAAATCCCTCACCCTCCTCGCCCCTCTGAGCATCTTCGCCGACGTCGTCGACATCGGCGCCATGGGCGTTGTCGTCGTCGAGGACCTCCTCATCTACCTCCGCGAGCGCCCCGATCTCGCCGCCTTCGGCGGCGGCATCTCCGTCGTCCTCTACGGCCTCGGCGTCGCCGTCTACGCCTTCGAAGGTATCGGAATGGTCCTCCCTCTCGAATCCGAGGCCGCCGACAAACCCAAGTTCGGCCGCACCCTCGCTTTCTCCATGGGTTTCATCTCCATCATGTACGCCCTCTTCGGCGCCCTCGGCTACTTTGCCTTCGGCGACGAGACGAAAGACATCATCACCACCAACCTCGGCCGTGGCCTCGTCTCCGAGATCGTCCAGCTCTGCCTTTGCATCAATCTCTTCTTCACCTTCCCGATCATGATGAATCCCGTCTACGAGGTCATGGAGAGGAGGGCATTCGGCAAGAACTACTGCTTGTGGGCGCGCTGGGCTGTTGTTCTGGTGGTTTGCCTGGTGGCTCTGTTCGTCCCCAACTTTGCCGACTTCCTGTCCCTCGTCGGCAGCAGTGTGTGCTGTGTGCTAGGATTCATTCTCCCAGCCGCATTCCATCTGAAAGTGTTTGGTGAGGAAATGGGATGGCTTGGCATCACATCAGATATCGCCATTGTAGTTATCGGCATTGTGTTTGCAATCTCCGGAACATGGTCAGCTCTTTTCGAAATCTTCTCTCAAGATAAGACTGGTCTGCTCTGAATCTGAAGCTGAATTCCTTGATCATCGATTTGGCTGGTCGGAGTGTTGTGGTTGCAGGCTGGTTCTTCTCATTCTCATTCTTTGTATCAGAATCAAGCTGTTTGAATGAGAGCAATGGAGTGAGGCTTTTAACTCCCAATTGAGGTAAATCTCTATATCATCGTCCTCATCCTCTTTGTTTGCGAATGGATGGCAGGTGGAGAAGTTTCCGAATTGCTTATTTGAACTTGCTTCTCTATTCCTCGCAAAGAAGCTGCTGCTGTTATATATATATAAATCTACATGCATGTTGAATTTAGACAAATAAGCAGAGTAAATAAATAAAATGTGTTTATCCATCTTTATTGAAAAACAGAAGGAAAAAAGAAAAAACACGAATAAGAAGAGTGATTTGGTAACTCTTGAGCCAAGATTGGTTTGGCTTTTAAGGGACACTTGTATGGTGGTCATATGAAACTGTGTAGTGTTTGTTTTGTTTTTCTAGTTTTGTTTTGTTGCACGTTGTTGTATTTGTAGAATGTTTTAAAGGTTCATGTTGTTATGATTATTTTTAACTTCAGCTTGAAATATACTCCAGTGTGTTTGTTGCTTCATTTGTTTTCCTTGTTTTTGTTGCTATCGTGACATATGATAAAAATAATATTTTGTTTATGTGGTTATTGGATCAAGTGTAGCAAAAAAAAAATTGAAGAGATTTGAATTCATTGTGATGGATTGTCAATTGGGTATTTCTCACACAAATGATTTGCATGTAATGATTTGCATGTGTCTGTGTTGATTCTGAAGATTTGCTGACCAGGTATTATGTATAAAAAATGGAAATGTTTGACTTCCTTCATGTGTTGTTGGAACATTTGGGATTCGGGGGCTGCTGTGCCTAAGGCACCGCTGCCCCTCCTGTGCTTCCCATTTGGCCACTTAAAATATATTTGAAGGATTTCCAACCGTACGGATGGTAAGATCATGGAAAAATAAACTAACATGTCCATTTTTATACAATTTGGTTACTGTTTGGTTCTTCCATTTAATGGTTTTTATTTTATAGAAATTTGAACGGTCTAGAATTCAACCATTAAATGGAAGGACCAAACCATAACCAAATTATATGAAAATAGACATTAATTTTTCATAATCTTTCCATCCATATAGTTAGAATTTCCTGTAAATATACTCCAGACTTCCAAATATGAAGCACTGGAGGGGCAGCTGTGCCTTCGGCACAGTAGCCCCCGAACCCAAACATTTTGACACTTATGGCTTGCCATTTCTGTCCAATTGATTAATGAAGGTTTCATCTTTTCTGGGAAATAGTACTTCGCAACCTGCATTTATTAGTATGGTGCCATGTCTTGAAAACAAGATACCCAAGTTATTCCATAGATGCTCAATATTTTGATCTTACTCAAATATAATTTTCAAAAGATTTGTTACAATGAGTAAATCAATTATGGTTGAGATGAATTTTCTGATTATTTTGTGTATTTGTATCCTCGTGTTGCAGGAGGATTGGAGTAAGTAAACTATATTAAATTGAATTTGATTAAAATACTAATAAGAGCAGATTATGATCATATAAGTCAAAGCATTGAGCATATTGGCATTTAATTATGATGATTTGGCAATCTTTTTCCTAATCCAGAAGCTATTTTATTCTGCTGGAACAAGAGAAATATAGGCTGGGGTTTTGAAGTACCTGCCCATTATTTATTCTTAGATACATAAGCCATTTACATTGAAGCTATTGTGGAAATGGTTTAGTATTCCCTATTGTCTAAACTATATTAATAACTAGGATTGCAAGTTGGGTGATTAACAAGGATCAAGTTTGTTTTAATTGTTTTAGTTTAAAGATAAACTAAAATAATAATAATTATTTATTATTATTATTATTATTTATATATTTATTATATTTTATTTTATTTCATTTTTTTCCAGTATTTGAGGAAATACGTGGAGCAGGAGAATCCATATAAGCCAGGCAATCAGTATGGGATTAAGGCTTAGTTGTTGCTGTTGTTTAGAGCTTCAAAAGGTTATGTATTCTTGTTGTTGATAGCCATTTACATGGGAACCCAATCTTACTATTCCCATACTGAGAAGCTTGCTTGCTTTTTTTTTCTCTCTTTCTTTTTTTTTTCTTTTTGTTTAGTTTTTTTTTTTCTAAAAGTTGGGCAAAAGAATGGAATAACAGGATATTTCAAGTAGAAAAAGGTTCATTTGAATTATTGATTTATAGCAATTCAAATAATCATACATTAATCATATAGTGAATTTGATCAATTTCTTTTGAGTCATGGAAACAGTCTTTTATAAAAAAAACAGGCATAACAGGAGCTTTGTAGCATCAGCATGTTTTTTTTCCCTATATAGATAACAATATTTTTGGTTGGTTTATGTTTGTTAGTTTTTAAAATTCTAAATAATCCACTTTTATATAAATTAGAGAAAATCTATTGTACTCACAAGTAATAGTCACAAGTTATCTCCTATTCAGGAATATATTAGAGAAAAAAAAGATATATCACATTTCCAATTCTCATTGGTAGATCACATGCCTTTGGATGGTAATCAGACAAAACATGATTGTGTGTATATAGTTCTTTCTCGCTGCATTTTACTCCTAAAAATGAAAACTAGTAAAGATCAAGTTTATGTAATCAAGTAGTGTTGATAGTTAATATTCAAGTTTAGAGTTGCCATCCTATTCACACTCAAACATAAATCTTAGGACCCGAATAAAAAATATTAGCACAAAAACATCTTGCATTAGAAAACTGGCTCAGTAAAGTTGCACAAAATTTAGATAGAAGTCAATGATTTAATCCACACAAAGTTGTAGTGGAAATCAATCACATATAATTGTGACTGCTTTCCTTATAAAAGTTGATAGCTCACCTAGAGCAAAGGATCCACCTTTACATTACCTAGCATGAAAATACAGCTCCATAATTGGGAGTCAATGACAATTTCTGGGTACAATAATTTTACATTGATCCGTAAAATCGGAACCGTGAGTCTCAAACGAATATGTAATAATCGAAAAAGAAATCTCTCAGAACAATAAAAGAAAAAATTTAGAAGAAAATTCTGCACACAAGACAGTAATCACAAATGTATAACTATAGCAAGTTCGCAGCACACTTGTGGGCACAGAATATAGCACACCAAGCTCGATCCATCTTTCTGGAACTCTGATAAGGCAGGCACTTGTTCTGGGAATTAAATTCATCAGCAACAAAACATCATCCGGTAACCAATACCTACTAGAAAGCATTCCAATTGCCAGAATCTCGCTTTGGGCTATGAGTTTCTGAAGATTTAAATGGTCCAGATTCGAAGGGGTCTGCATCGTCAAATGATGGGAAACCTCGGCTATGATCGGAATCTCTGGTGCTGCGAATAGAGTCAAACCTTGTGAGGGTCTCTCTCTGAGAGAAAAATCCACTATCATTCATATTGAAAGAATCAAAGCGGCTAAAACTGTCGAAAGAGTGGTCATCTCGTCTTTCATTGAACCCAGGTGGTGAGCTGGAGTTGAATAGCGGAGTACTCGGAACAGAATCAGCAAAGATTGAGTTCTTCTTTCCAGCCACACTGCTTGCACTCGGGGAAGATACATTTATCGGATTTAGACCAAAGTCATTAGATCCAAAGAAGGAGCTCTGTCCGGTTCCCTCATGGTCAATATCCTGCGTATAGTTAAAGGTGTGAATCTAGCAAACAAGAGACGATGATAGAGGCAAGCCATGACACTACATCAGCACAAAAAAATAACAAATAAAATAGAAATATCACATTTTAGATATTGACAAGAGTTGAACCATAAAAGATCAGTGAACCTTTGTGTTTGTAGAATTAAAGCCCCAGACTGAGTCCACATCATCATTAGAATCAAAAGTTGCCCCCCAGGAGGGTTCGTCAAAAAACTTGTCCCCAGAAACAGTGGATTCAGCACCAAGATGTTCACTGCAAGATAACGTTTAAGAGGAAATTATCTATAATAAGCATCAGCTAGAACTAATTGTATTATGCGAGTTAACTATGTTGTGGTGAAAAACAAACAATAACCAAGTGAACCATTCCAAAAAGAAATACATAATAAAACAGTTTGTTGACATATTTATCATTAATGTTGCAAATAAATAAGTCAAGCTATTACTAGAAATTGAAACCTCATGTCTAAATAAAGTATGGAAGAGTCAATATAAATGATTAAAAATTCTCTGAGTTGCAGTAAAATGCAAATCAATTCAACCATAAAAAAGAATCAGCCTGCAATTAAATATTTTAGAAGCCAGATGTTCTCCATGGAAACAAAGATTGGTCATTACTCCGAAGCAAACTCTTGAATTATGAGAAGAGTATTATTCATTTTGTAGATTGAAATTCAACTATTTACATATGTCAGTCCTGCTATTAGTGGTCAAACACAATTTAGATCTTGTGAACCATTCATAAGATCATATTTGCTAACAAGCGATAACTACATAGAAATTAGATTTCGTATAATATGTAGGAGTCAAATTCATAGACAAACTTTCAGGACAAACCAGCATAAGATCCTGATCTATTCATTAAATAGAAAATACATACAATATTAAGGTTTGCATCGGGCACCATCACAAACTAGAAGCGGAGGCTTGGCTAATAACAGACCAGATCCAGTAGTTGATTTGATCTTTGACACATGTCCTGTAACTCAAAAACCCTACAACTACCTAACTGGTTGACATGACCTTTCTTCAAAAGTTTGTTAACATTTTCTTTGTTCTTTCTTATATTTATTTATTTATTATTATTATTTTGTGGAAGTGTGTGTACATTGATTATACAACCGATTATCTCATCCTCAGAAATTAAATATCAGTAAATAGTATAAGTAGCACCCAATAATTGAAGTTGGGTGCTAATCGAAGTTTTCCTGACAAACTATTCTTTCCTATATGGTAATAAGAAAGGTGAAAAAGCAACATGTTTAACATAGTGAAGGATATAGACCCACATCTAAACCACAGAAGAGCTCAGTGAAACCAATTTTTTGATGGATTACGACCAAATCAAAGAAACATTGCAAGAAAACTAACAAACAGATGTACACATACCTACTGCTTTCTTTAGTTCGTGGGGAAAATGTAGAGTGGGACTCTCGAGATGGACTTCCTAATGCACTTCTTCCAGGACTTCCATGAGGGCTCCATGCCGATTCACTCTGAGCATAAGCTGACTCATCCGCAACTGTTGGCTCACCAGCTCTAGAAGGTTTCTCGATCTTGCCATTAGTATATAGTGATGATGAAACAGAGGAAACCTCATCTGCAGTGGCATCCCATGATGTGGGAGACTTGGGCTTTGCATTTGCCATAACATTTTCCATTTCACTATTAACCTCATTTGCAAGAGTAAATCCTAGAAGCAGAACACAAGATTATTTAATTTAGTACTTCATGTGGCAGTGAAAAAGACAGTCTAATATTTATTATGACATCTCAAAACATGAAAAAAATTTTAAATGCTAGTCAATGAGCACTATTTCATTCAATTCAAAACCATTTTAATTTCTAATCTAAAGGTAAAGTATAATCAACAGGAAACATGTAATGGAAAAGCCTGAGGAATTCTCTACTTGCTGTTGTAGGCAAAATCTGAGTTAGTATTAGATGAGATACTAATAACAGTAAGCATTTTTATGTTTGAGCTAATATCAAAATAGATTGCAAGTATAAATAGCTATAAAGTTTTTTAAAGAGTCACAATAAGAAACTGCATAGACAATTTCCAAATATCATAAATTAGGGATGAAGAAAAGAAGAACAGTTAAGAAAAAAAAGAACTACAAACAAGCAGATCCTGCCTTAGCTTATGTATTTGTGAAACAGTGAAAGTATTAATTTATACTGCCAACCAAGACAAGAAATAAGCATGCACTCGTGTTTAATTTTTATCTTTCAATTAATTGCAAATTACTAAGCCTCAGTGATGACAAGGTTGGGTCAAATTTATAAACTACGATTTCATCAAATATGTTCCAAAATGAATGTCTACTAAAGCATGCCAAATAGATTTACCTTCATCTTCAAATTTATCCCAATCCTCATCCCAGTCTGTGGCCCCCTCTTGTACACCAGGTTGCCAACCTAGAAATAGGGAAAGTAAAGGTACTGTGTAAATGTATACAACATAAATAATCAAAACTTTAGAGAAAATAAGGTTAAGCTTTACAGAAGTGTGAGTTAAAGCTACAATTGACTGTTATACATTGTTTATATTGCATTTGTTAAATCATTGTCAAAGTTGGATGATAAGTATCCGGAAAACAAAATCTTCATCACCTCCAGAGCTTTGCAGACTTACGATGGCTTATAATCACCAGTTAATTAGCTTAGTTAGAAAATTATTACGCTTGATTGACATTACATAGACAATTAGATTCCTTGTTCCCATATAGCTTTGAAGGAATAACAAACTCCCATACTTGTGAAGACAATAATCATGGATTCATGATGATATATATATATATATACGGGCCTGATACTATGCGGCCGGCCTTATCACTGTGCAAGTGCGGTCGCCTCCATTTGACCTACTTGCACAGTGTTTTGAGGAAATCCAACCGTATGGATGGAAAGAACATCGAAAAATAAGCTAACATGTCAATTTTCATACAATTTGGGAACTTGTAGGGTCTTCATCTTAACGGGTGAAATTCTGAACATATAGGATTTCTATAAATTTTCACCCGTTAAAATGAAGACCCTACAAGTTCCCAAATTGTATGAAAATTGACATGCTAGCTTATTTTTCGATGTTCTTTCCATCCATACGGCTGGAAATCCTTAAAATATGCTCCAAGGGCCAAAATGAGAGGCGACCTTACCGGAACAGTGTTCCGGCCGGCCTGATTGTATTATACCCATATATATATATATATATATATATATATATAGAGGCCTGATAAAGTCAGGCCGGCCGCAAGTGCAGCCGGCCTATTCTAGGTAATGGCGGCATTGGGCGGCGGCGGCCCGGCCCGATGCCACGTCTCGTGAGCGGGCGGCCGCGCAACGCGGCTGACCTTATCAGGTCTATATATATATATATATATATATATATATATATATATATAGGGAAGTGATAGAGTCCAGCCGGCCTGCTTTATCACTTCCCTATAGGGCCAAGCCTCTATGGCCCTGAGGCTCGGCCCTATACGAGGTCTGATAAAGCGGGCCGACTGCACTTGCGGCGGCCAGACTCTATCAGTCCCGTATATATATATAAAGGCTAATACAATAGCTCAACAATGCAAGGTAACTCATAATTCTCAACCCTTTAAACTATGGAATTCACTTGACTGTCAAATACACTCCCTTGTTTCTTACACATAGCAAGGCATTCCTCCTCTTGTGGAAATTGTCCAAATGGGTCACCTTTTAAGAGTGATTAGAGCACACAAAAGGTCAATGATCACATTTTCACCACAAAATTTCTTATACTCACTCTATTAAAGAACTAGTGGACTTCAAGCCGTATACTCTCACTTCTCACTTCAGAACAGGGAAACTCTAGCTCTTCAACGCAAGTAATTGAGCATTTATCATATACAACAAGGTACTAATGGAGAATTCATTATATTGTCAACTCAAAAATTCATATATAAAGTCAATTCTAATAAGCATTGAAGGATAAAAGTATAATCAATCACCTTCATTCTTGAATTCAGACAATATCAAGTTATTCATGTAAAAGTCTAATAGAATTAACTAAGCAAAAAGACCAACTATTTATTGGCAAAACTCATAATCACATGTCAGAAGAACACAAAGCTAAACATTTTAAAAGTATGGAACACAAGCCCAAATTTCTAACATTGAAATTGAACTAGCAAAAAAGAACATAATATGGAATAACAAGCTAACAGTACCAAAAGGAAGTTTAATCGTCGTAGTAGGCTTAACATCAAAGCCATGTTGCTTGCAGCGTTCATTCAAACCTTTCTCTAGCTCCTCTAGATCAGATTGTATGCGATCCGCACGAACCTGTGATGCAGATGAGCTTAGACTTTAGATATTAATTAAATTGGTGATAATATTGCTCACAAATGTACAATACAAGCAATACCTGAAGCAATCCATCAACACTTCCACCTTGTTCCACCTTAACTATTGCATTGCGCAACTCCATTTTTCTCTCCTACAAAAGAATTAGGAAGATTTAGCACCACCTGAGAAATACAAAGTATTAATGTGCATTATTAAGTTATGAAATAAGATGACCTTTCCTCTTATCTCATAGCAAACATATGAAAAACAGTTATCATGAAAAAAATATATATAAGGAGGTAGAACCTATTTCAAAGATGCCCTGGGAATACCTGAATGTCACGATATCTGGCCTCTTCCACAGTCATTTTTGAAGCAACATCCCCAACTTGCTTGTACTTCTCCTCGTATTTTTTCCCCAAAGACTCAACCTGAAACGCATGTCATACAATATTGTCATACAAGATTGACCAGAATAAGAGACTGAGGTCTCACCACAAATGTGTTTGCCAGATACTTTGATAGGTATAATACATCACGGACGAAAAGGACAGGAAATAGAACTTTTCAGAATGCAAGTTGGACAAAAAGATTTATCTAGTAATTAGAATTTGAAACACCATGGAGCATTCTCACTTGATTAGTCAAAATTTATGCCTTTATTACGATATATGATGCTGAGATGAAGAAACAAACAAGGCAAGTTATGTAGCAGACAAGTTTCTTTCCTGAAGTAGCTGCATTGAGTGATGCAATGGGGAGAACCAACTCAGATGGTTGCATTAATGACTGCTGCATTGTGAGAGCCCAACCACATGGTCCAATGTGGGCAAGAATACAGAAGAAAAAGTTGCCTAGATGGCTGCTTATATGATATAGAAAGGAAGAAAGAAATCTAAAAAGATACCTGCTTTGCACATTTTTTACCCCTAAAAATAATAATTTATACCACTCAACAAGAAATAAACTATCAACTATGAAGCGAGGCCTCCCCATGGGCACTGGAGAATGTTGGCACCTCTTAGAGCATGATAGAAGTAGAAATACTGAGACGTATGAAGTATGCAAATTGTACTGCAAGTTTTCGTGTATTTAAGGAATAACACAGTAACAAGTTTCATAATTTATTCTGGCCTGAAATAAGTCTCCTAGTGCCAACATAGTACCATGGCAATATTATTGAAAGACAATGGTTAAAGCATTAGAATCATAGCAATTTAACTATTATCATAAACTTGGAGACTTTCAGGAAAGGTTTTCTGCCACTGAACAGTTAGCAGTGGACAATGCATAAAAATATTACCTGAAAAGCAACTTAATAGGATTGAAATATGTAGAAATATGGAATAAAATATAATTCCATCAACTGATAGGGAGAAATAATTTAGTAGGATGTGCATCACACTTTAGACAAATGTATTGCATGTGTTAATGCAATGTTAGATCAGGAAAGTATGGTACCTCACGTTTATCAGCAGAAGCCCTCTCCGTGATCTCATTAAGCCTGTTATCACACCTACTTTTGTAAAAGAACCTGACAGGACAATTTTAGTTAAAACCAGATAAAAAGATAACATCATAAGGCATTGGCACTTTGTAAAAGATATGATGGAATTATGGTAAAATGTTCACAAAGAAAGAAGATAGAAGCATGTCTCGAAAAACTATAAAAGGAAAAGTAGGCAGTTAAAATTCTCAACCTCATCTACATTAGGTATCACACATAGTTCATTTGTAGATTGCAGAAGATAAAATGTAAAAGCGTAAGCCGATATATCCAAGTTTATCAATCAAAAATATGTAACAAAAAACAGTACAAACTCACAAGTTCTTGCATCTTGTTGCGGTAAAATTCAATCTTCTCTTTCGAATCTAGGATCTCCTTCTCCAATTCTGGATCCTTTAAGAGAAAGACAACAAATTTTATTGCATAATGAAAGACAATATACCCTTGATGATATAGGAGTGAGTAAAAAAAAATGATACAAAAGGGAAACTGAGAATAAACATTATGTTCAATATTAGATAATGTGACTCAAATGAAACCTTTCAAGAATTACTCTCTGTTTTAGTTGTCTGTCATTGAATCTGCAAGCAAGTAAAAAAAAAAAAAAGAGCACTAATCTTCAAAGGAATGAAATGAAACAATAAAATGACAATGACGATTCCAATTCCTAATATAAAGTTTTCATCTTGGCTATCATATGTCAGGTCAACACGTGAGAGTCTACTAGTTATATAGGTTAATAATTACATACAATGTAGAAATGCCATATCAATGTAAGCAGTCAAAGTCGATTAAATAGTGGAATCCTAAACAATATAAGTATGTCTACCTACAGAAGCAATGAAAGGCTTGCCAAAGCCAAAAATTTAAAGTCAAATAAGACTTGAAGATGTGATCAGGGAACAAATACCTTTCTGTCTACATTGGTTGACTCCTGGGAGTTTGCATCCAATGCACCCTGCTCTTTGAAGTGCTGGTTTGCAGCCATCCTACTTGAGTTTTGGGGAGGCAGGTGCATTGATCCATCAATCTGAGAAGAAACAGAATTTTGTGTAGGCGGCCTCAACCCAGTAGCGGGCACAATGGGATGTGATCCAGGCATCCCTTGCTGAGATAGACCTAATCCAGATTAAAGAATAAGCATTTAAGGGTTTAACACCAGCATGATAAGATGACAGGACTAGGAGCAGACAATATACATACAATTTTAATATTACATAAAAATACAACATACAAGATTCCATGTTAAAGCTAAAATAATCATCATAAGCTAATAGTGTAAAACATACCAGGGTTGGCTGAAAAGCTGGACCACCATATGATAATGAAGGTTGGCCTGTGCCACGTAAAAGAGTCTCATCATACTTGACACTGTTTGGAAGCATAGGTGGAAGGGTGCGTCCTTCACGGTAACGTTCCATCAAGTAGAGGGCAGTACAAAACTCTCTCAAGGAAAGCATGCTGTCATTATCCTGATCAGATAAGTCCCACACCTGCTTCAAAATTTCTGGAAGCCAGAGACAAATACCAGCATTAGGCAATTACAAATAGATTACAACATTCAATACACTAAACTAATTAGCTCCCAAAATACCATGGCTGGAAAGCAACTCTTCCAAATAAGTAATGCAGAGGGAAGAAGAATTTGTGACATAAATTGCTCATGTGTTTGTGAAGTGCATGACAAATATAAACACACCAATGCCGAAAAGAAAAGAGCAATTAAAGAACATTTGATATCCTTCCCAGCACGTGAGATTACCAAACAGGCTGATATGATCTAGAGAAGAAGAGATCGATACATGACACATCACATTCTTGGAGAACAAAACCGCAAGTAACATTTAGCATCAAATATCATATACCTCTAGGAAGCCTCCAACTCAGGAACAAATTGCGTGCCTGTTCACCAGTAATTTTTCCATCTCTATCCTTATCTACCTCCACAAACACCCGAGTGTACTTCTGCATATCAGATGGAGTAATCTTTGGCCATGGCTGCTGGGATTCATTCGAAGCAGGACTTAGAGGTCCAACTGGAAACATTTGATGTACTTAATGCTGGAGAACTCTGCATGATATTAAACTGATTTGGCTTAACCATTGATTGAGTTTGTTGTAGCTGACTGCCACCAGATGGTACTGCTAAAGCATTCTGCAATGGATTAAGTTGTCCTGCTTTAAAGGAATTCTGAGGTCCAGAAGCCATGGAGGTGATACCTGATGAATTGGGCATACTGATTGAAGAAAAGGCAGCATTAGATGCATTCTTATTTGCTTGAGGCAGTCTTGGAGAAACCATCAGCACCAAAAAGTGAGTCAGAAGAAAAACCATTTCCAGAAGAAACCAAAGCCTTTGAATCCTTAGAAGTTGGATGGAATGTTGACTGGAGTAAATCCTGAGGTTTTGGTGGAACTGAAGTTGTTTGAGCAGGCTGTGTTGGTTTAGGGGCCATTCCAGGGGTTGTGACAGATAGTTCTAGTCCAAAAGCATCTTGATTTACTGAGGGAGTATCACCTCTGATCTGAAGTTGCGAAGGCCCCCCAACTGAACTTTCACCAGCCCTACCACCAAGCCAATTAGTTGATAAGTTTGGTGTATTTGAGCCTGGAAGGCGTGGACCAGCCACCGTGCTTCCCACTTGACTAAGCCCTTGACCCTGGATTGAAGCCACAGAAACTGCAGGTGGAGGTTGCCTCATCTGATTGTTGCCGGTAGAAAAAAACTGTGGGTTTGCACCCATACTAGGAAATGCCTGGGGCCTTTGCAAACCAAGAGTTTGAGATGATGCCGGTGCTGCTGCGCCAATCTGACCCATTTGTGAGGAAGGAGGAACCATAGTCTTGGGCTGTTGTGCATGAACAGCTACAGGATTCATCTGAACTCCGGGTGCCCCAACAGGATTTATCTGAGGTGCAGGAATTTTAGCTGCAGCAGGACCAAATAATGCTGCCTTGACAATATCTGGTGTTAGTTCTCGGCCACTTTGTGCTACAGTCACAAGCCTTAATGCATTGTAAAACTCAGTGCGCCCAAGGAAACCAGTACGATTCTGATCCGCATGCATCCATATCTGCAGAAGACGAGATAATATGGGGCTAAGCACAGATAGCGAAATCTAAATTAAAATGCAAATATTGTTGGCCGGTGTAAGATACCACAGTTTAGTTTAGGGCACAGTTTATACTCAAAAACTCTCAAAACTGAAAAATAAGCTAAATTCATTGATTATTAATAAGTAGGAAGGTCCCAAAAGGAAGTTATGGAGACAAATCTAATGATTTAAGTTGAGAGGAATGCTTATTGTATACAGTGGAAAGTATACATCAATATCAAGTTATGAGAAAATTGTTAGCAAATTACAAATTATGAGAAAATGACACTACTCAGTGAAAATAGTACAGGAAAATTTGAGAATATGTAAGATTTTGCTTTTTGAATAATTGTAAGATATATTATGGTAGTCTTGTGCATCACATGGATAATAACTCGAAACAAATAGGAGAATATATGTCAATTATCATGGATAGAGATACGAAACGTAAGAGTTTTGGAACAAGTAGCATCCTACAGTTTCTCTGTTTCATTATAGATGAAGTAAACTCTAAATCAGGCATCCAAACGCAATGAAGGTAAAAGACTAAGTTTAAGATGATTTGAGTATAATTTTTATGAGTTCCAAGAATGTGCTGAATGCCCATATAAGGTGCTATACTTTCCTAATCCAATATATATATATATATATACTGTTCCTACATGGATAGGATACCAAACCCACATTAGAGGACTGGATTCCTAATTTAATTAACACCTGTCCAAAGTCCCAAATTAGCAGTTTGTAGTTCCAAGAAACGAAAAATGACTATAAGTTATGATCTAAGTCTACATACAAATCTCTTTAAAAACTAACAGCTGTTGATCCCTAAGATTGTAAAAGGCCCATTTAATGGTTGGAATTCAACACCTTTGAAAAGACTGCTGCACAAGTCTTCGTGAGAAATGTCGTCTGTGTGCTTCCACAAACTTGATACACTTGTAACCACAACCACTAAACACAAGTTTAATCGCAAACCTTTTCTGTTCAATTTATCTGGACTTTAATGTACCTCGTGAAACAAGATGCTCATTTAAATGAGGGGCATTACTTGATCTCAATGGCCAACATCCACAATAACACCTTTTTGTCTATATTCACACAAAATGCAGACTAATCTAACTTTTCCCTTATGATAATTCTTCAGCTTCAATTCAATCGATGGATAACCTGTGAAATTATAGCTCTCCCGATTGCCTAGGTTCATCACAACATTCTAGATCACCCCATTGCCGAACTAAACCTTCAGGATCTATCTCAATGAGCCTTTCCATGATCGAGATCTAAAACATTCTATAGGTTCTATATCAATCGTCAAACCTAAGAACTCCGACAACGACAACAACAACAACAACAACAAATCCAAAAAAAAGAGAATCACCACTACTTTAGGGGTTCAAGAAAGGATTTAATTAAAAGAGAGAAAAGAGAAACCTGGGCTAAAATCGGTTTGGGTAAATTGGCTCCCTGGAAAAAGGCGACTGCTTCCTGTCCGCTGATTCTCCCATCTCGATCCAAGTCCGCTCTCACAAAGTAAGCATCGAACTTCTCCATGTTCGGAGCTGCAGCCATTACCGCTGAGAGAATTCCCCAAATTGGCCAAGAATCAGCTCCGGACTGTGAATCCTAAGCAGCCAAAAGCATCGTGAAGAAGCTTTCGAGGATCGGGGAAACAGAGATGACGCTCTATCTCCTCTCTCTCTCGCAGATCGAGAGAGATTCAAGGGCAACGATGAGCGTGGAGATCCAGATTGCGAATGCTCTCTCGGGAATCGCGCATCGGGTGATCGCGATCGATCGAAGATTGGAGAAGGAACGAAAGACGGGTTTTTTACATGGTCGGCCATCGAACGACGGCTTTGCGAAATGTCAAAAATGCCCTTCGAGTTTACTATAACTCATTTACCGATAAATGTTTTTTTTTTTTGTGTTCAATATTTCATGTTTCTCCTTTTATGGGAAGATAATACCTTTTTGTGGATAATGAGAAAAAAGAGGATAAATAAACATGTTTTCTATTTTTTTAACTTTAAAAAGTGGTGAAAAATATATAATTATTGTTTTGGTTTGCTCCTACTTTGACAAAAAACAATCAATAAATATATATAAATTATTTTTTTTATTTTTTTATTTTCAAATTCCAATAAATGTATGATATTTCATAAAAAAATAAAAATATTATCATTTTTCCTATGAATAAATACGTTTTTTTTTAAATAAAGAACCCTGCACAAATAATAACCTTAGCGTCAAATCACTCTACACACCATACCCCTCCAAAGTGAAGTACTTTTGTCTAATTGGTGTGGGATGACAAAATCCTCACCTTGCACAACCTAGCAAAAAGTGGAAGGGGGAATGATAAGATGTTATATATGCAATGAAGGGGAAGAAACAACCAACCATCTCATGCTGCAATGATCATATACAACAAATATCTAGACCAATTTCTGTGAGTTGTCCGGGACTACAATAGTACCCACACAAATTCAAGACCTATGGGGACCTGCCACAATATCCAAACAATCGGAGTAGCAAGACCATATAGGTTAGAATCTAGTAGTAATGACAATCATTTGGAGTGTATGGTTGAAAAAAAATAGAAGATGTTTTCACAAAAAACATGTTTTCACGAAACTCATTCGCTATATTGACTTTCTCATATTCTCCTAATTGGAAGCAACGTCACCGTCAATCGGTTTCCAAAGTTATTGTAGAAACTATGGCCAAAAAGAAGCCCCCAACTCACTAGGGAGACGTAACATGGCCCACCATACAAATGATTTCGATTTAAGAGGAGGAGCCACATGCCCCCACTGTGACCCCTCTGAGTCAACGAGGACAGTAGACGGGCCACATTGAGACTTCACTCTCCCTTGTTTGTCTTATCAGTGGTGCATATGGAAACATGTAATTTACGTTGTATGAGGTTTTTTTACAAACCCCTATCTTAATTAATCAATGTCCACAAACTTATTCCTCCATAAAGAGAGGATGACGGGTTTGAATCATGTCTACCATGTCGTTTTAAAGGCTTATCCACATTTATCAAAAATTAATTAATGTCCACTTTGCTAAAAGAATAAATAAATAAATAAATATGCTTCAATAATGCAACTATTGCAAAGAATCCAAGAAAAAATGTTGGATTTGGATCCAATATCGGACCCGAAGAAATGTCAGAAACCCGAATCCGGCAGTTATAAATGGATTCGGGTCAACGAGTCTTAATATCGGGTTTAGGATCTAATTTAGAAGGATCCGACCCGTTTACTCTCTCCCCTCCTCCTAGAAACCTCTCTGACTGTGCTCTGTCTTGTCCTCTACCCCCGCGCTTCTCCCAACGCCCTCGTGCTTGCTCGCTCTCTTGAAGAGGAGGTGGGATTAGGGTTAGGGTTTGAGAGGTGCTTCTCTTGATTGATTTTCCTCCGTGATGTCTTCTTCGTTGCTGCCGCAGAGCGCTGTGAGTCCTCGAGGAGATCTTTCTCCACAGTGGCGTTTGCTATCCCCTCAAAGGAGCCAGCTGATAAGGCCCATCTCGATTATGTGCGCCCAGACTACTGAGAGCTCCCAGAAATCCGTGGCAATTGCATCTTCAAGCGTCTCATTTCCAATCTTGGTGTGTTTTTTGTTTTGGTTCTGTTCGACGTTGAAATCATCGGCTCTCATATTCCTGTTTTTTTTTTTTTACTTAAATTTGAGTTTTTATTTTATTATCACGATGTTCAAATGTTATTTTTATCAAGATAGAGGCTTCATTGTAATCCGGCAATCATAAATTTCCAATCTTTGTCACCATTTTGGTTTTAGATGATCAATTTTTTTTAATCCCTAACGTTTATTTCATATATTTGATATGTATCTGACACGGAGACTCATGTAGAATCGATTATTCCTGGGGAGCATAATTGTAACATTTGTCATCCTTTGCACCAATGAATGTCTTCATCTGAAGGTTGAGGACCAAACAAGGTTTCCGGCCTAAGCTGCTATATGAATTGTCTATGCTAGGTGTTGTTGCTTTGCTACTTAGGGAAGTACACCTTTCTTTTTGTATTTTTGTATATATATATATATATATATATATATATATATATATATATATATATATATATATAAGCATCATTAGATTGATGGTTCCTTTGGGATTGAGTTGTTATTCAAGGATTTTACACTCAAATTTACTCTTTTAGGTTCTTACAATAATACATTTTCTTTTAAAGAGGACAGTTGAAATCAATGGGTGGGCATTGCGACATATGATTATAAATTTGCTTTTTTATGCTGTGGTGCAAATCAGGGATATATGACATTACCGATTTATTTATTTTAATAAAGTTAAGAAAGTTTCAGAGTTATTATTCAAGTATTTTTATTTGCAGAAAAGATTGAATCTATGTTATTTGTCAAGTAAAGCTACACTGAATTATCTGTATAAAACTTACCTGATTTTTCACTTACAAGAGATCTAAATATGCTTTAACAGGACTTTTAAAAATATAATTTTTTATGTTTGGTGTTTGATCTTTATAGGTGAATGGGTGCACTGGTAAAATGGGTAAGGCAGTGGCAGAAGCTGCAGTTTCTGCTGGACTTCAGTTGGTTCCTGTATCATTCAGCAGTCAGTCAAGACCTGGTAGAACTGTTCAGGTTGGAAGTAAAGAGATACAAATACATGGTCCGACTGAAAGGGATTATGTTTTTGCTTCTATCATAGATGAATTTCCAGATCTTGTAGTCGTGGACTATACTGTGCCTGATTCAGTAAACGGTAAAAAAATGTTAATTTCTTTTTTTCTTGTTATATCCTTTTTAGAGTAATAATCAAAGATCGATCAATATAGTATTATTATAACATTTTATGCATCTTGTTTGTTCTTTTAATTTTCATCCTTTTGTGTCTTCTACTAATAAGGGTAACACAATCTGAGGCAGACTGATCAAATGTTAATGAGTGGAATACAATTAAACAACATAAAGTAAAATGACCCTCATTTTGGGGTTGTATCATTGTTCTCGTAAATTGTCAATTTTATTGTGCCTGCAATTCTCTACAGATAATGCAGAACTTTACTGCAAATTTGGTGTGCCCTTTGTAATGGGCACGACCGGAGGAGACAGGCAGTTGTTGCATAAGACGGTGCAAGATGCAAATGTTTATGCAGTCATTTCTCCGCAGATGGGAAAACAGGTGCATTGTGTTATCAATTTATTTCAAAATTCTATTTTATTGATGTTGAAGGGGAGCTTTGGCGCAACGGTAAAGTTGTTACCTCGTGACCTGGAGGTCACGGGCTCGAGTCGTGGAAACAACCTCTTGCTTTAAAAGCAGGGTAAGGCTATGTACAATAGACCAAGTGGTCCGACCCTTCCCCGGACCCGGTACAATGCGGGAGCTTTGTAGCATCAGGCTGTCCTTTTTATTATTTTTATTGATGTCTTCTCCATTGGTGAAGTAAACAAAAGGTATATTTTGCCTTACTTTTTGTAGGTTGTTGCATTTCTTGCTGCCATGGAAATTATGGCTGAGCAGTTTCCTGGTGCATTTTCAGGCTATTCTCTACAGGTATCATTTGTTGTTCCTGAAGTTTGATAACCTAAAGTCTCACCATATTTTATCTTTCTATGAAATTTGAAGTTCACAAGTTCCTTGGATGTAATCCATATCCAAGAAATCATATGCCTGAGTTTTTGTTCCAATTCATTTTCAAGAGAATAGTTCTTAGAAGAAGAGATTAGGCCAAGTCGGCTTAAAAGTCTCTGATACCTTCTACTATTTCACCATTCAAAATTTTGTTTATAATTGAGAGGGATGCAAGATGATTCATGGTTATAAAATGGGGTGAACCTGGTTCTTTTTATCTGCCATTGTTTTTTATAAACAGGACATTTTTTTACCAGTGGACCTCTTAAAGAAGGGCAGTATGCCAGTATCTTTCCAAGTACAGCTAAAACAGTCTTTGTGAGACTGGCTCTAAATAAGTTTTTTTAACAAGCAGTTTATAAGCAAAACTAGTTTTCTCAATATCTGTTGATGAATATTGTTTTTAGAAATACATTTCTTAGGTTTTTCTTTACTCTCTGTAAATCTACTTCTCTGAATTTAGGATATTTTCTTGAGAAATATAATCGAATCAACAATAGTTCCTTATATGTCAATCTGTTAGTATCATCTTGTTTGTGTAGAAAGTCAGAGATTAAACATCATATTCATGTTTTTTTTTTTTAATAATTAATACTTCAGTCAATAGTTGCTTAATGTAATTTGTCAACAGGTGATGGAGTCGCATCAGGCAAACAAAGTAGACACATCTGGTACTGCAAAGGCTGTTATTTCATGCTTCCAGAAGCTGGGTGTTTCATTTGATTTGGATCAGGTGCATTATCCTCATCATACTATTTTCTTTGCAGGTGAATGTGTTTTTTTGATAAAAGTGGATAAACCATGTTTCATTGATTGTAGGTTAATGTCTTGCAATATAATTTTTTCATATTGACTCGAGGAATGTAGTTTGTTTCCTAGTGTGCATATAGCTCCAAGTCTAGATGGTCCTTTGCCGTCTTGTCCACCTGATTGAAAGTTTTTAATTCCATTCATTCTGCAATCAGTTAAGCAATGACAATTACTTGCAATAGATATCTCTTCTAATCCAGTTTTCTATCCAATAGAGGATAGCAATATTTGGTCAGCACTCGACTTCATTTATCTTTGTGCCAATAGAATCTCAAAAGGACTGTTGTTGTTTTTGTTTTTCGCTTTGGAAAACTTAACAGAGCCTGTTAAAATTAATGCTTACATAATCTTCGTGAAAATGGATAGTTTGAGTTCTTATTTCTTTGCCATACAGTTTCATTACTTCGCTAACTTTTTATCAATAAGATTTGTCTTGATTGATGATTTGATTTGCTTCCTGCAAACAGATCCAACAAATCAGAGATCCAAAGAATCAACTTGAGATGGTCGGTGTCCCTGAGGAGCACTTGTCTGGTCATGCATTTCACTTGTATCATCTCACATCACCTGATCAAACGTAATTATCCATTTTAACATCATCTAGCTTCATTTGGCCAATTCACCAAATATCCTATTTCTGTTTAAAACAACAGTAACATTCACACTATGATGACACCTCAGTAAATGCCTAAAATAATAAAAACCAAATATTTTTATTCCTTGGGATTTACAAGTTTCAAATCCCTTCATGTCACCTGCTTATACATGTATTACTTTCTTCAGAGTTTCATTCGAATTCCAGCATAATGTATGTGGTCGGTCAATATATGCGGAGGGTTCAATCGACGCTGCCATATTTCTGTTCAAGAAGGTCCTTACATACTCATTTCGCCTTCCCTTTCATTTATTGTTTCACATTACTGCTCATTACCGTTTTTGCGGTCACACAGGTTCAGTCCAAGGCTGACCAGAGAATATACAACATGATTGATGTCCTGAGAGAAGGTAACATGCGATGATACTTAACAAATTTTGCAGCAAACTAGGTCTATATTTCCAGTTCTTTTGTTGTGGCATTTTCTAGATGATCTAGAGCCATTCTTGACTGTTAATCAATCAATTCCCAGTAATTCCGATCTGAACTATTGATCATACAAGTTTTGATTATTTTTCTGGTGACATTTTGTTTCTTTGATTGAATGTATTCTGTACTCCCTAACCTTAACATAAATTCAGGTTAATAGATGAAAAAAAAATTCTCCAAATTTGTGTTCTTACTGCCATCTCTCTTCAAAGTCTTGTTATATTACTAGAAAAGGCGTATAAGTGACAAAATGGACTCTTTGTTTTCATGTTTTCCATCTCTAATTCCTTATGTATGAATTAAAATTTCCTCCTTTTGTTCATTTTCTTCAAGTTAACTTCAGAAGTATGTTTTACAAGCACACATATTGATATTAGAAACTTCATGGGTTAATTACATAGATGGTCCCTCAACTTTGGGCCCATCCCACTTTCGTCCCTCAACTTAATTTTGTAACAAAATCGTCCCTCAACTCGCATCAGAATAAAACCGGCCCCCGAGCGGCTGGGTTTAGGTTATAAACATCCTGGCGTGGCGGTCACCATGCCCGACCATTTCTTTGGAGTCACCCAAGTCACTTTGCTGAGTCATTTAACATTAAATAATATAATAAAGGAGTATATAAACAACAATGGATTTAGGGTTTCCAATTCACAGCCGCCACCTTCATACTTGCGAGCAAAACCCGCGCCCCTTTCCTCTCGGTCCTCCGTGAAAGCTTGCCGGAGCTCCCGGGCTCAGGCACCTGTACCGGCCTACTGGCAGCGCCGCGTTCCCCTATCCGCTGATGGTAGCAGATGCAAGTTCTGCCAAGCAGCTAGCCTCGCCTTCAATCTTCCAGTAGCGCCTCGTCGGTAGTGCAGCAGCGCTACGGCCACCCAGATGATCCCCGGCTCCGGCTCCCATCGGCTGCGCAGTACGGACGCTACCACGCCTCGATTCGGCGGCCACGATCTACCGCCCTGCCTCCTCTTTGTCCCGACGAGATTCCAAGAACTACCTCCTCACTCTCCGTGGCTGAACCGTCCTGCGAGGCGGTTGACCTTCCTCTCCCGGAAAGCAATCCCTTCTTCACCAAATGATCTACTTCAAGCCTCGAAGAATCCACGGTGATTTTGAGTTAGGGTTATGAAAGGATTGGGGAATTGATTGAGTGAATGAATTAAGGATTGTAGAGTACGTGATTTGGTGAACTTGGATGCCATGTCTTTGTGGTGTTTGAGTAGATTTAGTGGCATGTGGTTAAGAGTGTTTGATGTATGAATCGTATTTGTTAATTATGTTATTAAGTATGTGAATGTTTGTATGTTTCGGGGCCCTAGAAATAGAGGAGATCTTTGTCGATTTTTCTTTAAAATTCAGAAGAAACTGAAAAAATCAAAAGAATTTGCAATATTATGGGAACTTGTGTTCTCAGGAGGCCTCAAGGTTCAGTTTGCCTAATTTATGTAAGTTGTGAATTTGAATTGGTGTAATGTGAATTTTCAGGGTTGTTGTAAATATGTAATGCCAAATGTGATAAGAAAAATGTAAATTTGAATTGGTGTAATTTCAATTGGTGTAATGTGAATTTGAATTGGTGTAATGTGTTAAGATCAGAAGCGACAAACCAAAGCATAAGCGAGAAAGAAAAGAAGAAGAAGAACACACAAAACACAGGATTTATGTTTATTATTTCTCCTCTCAAAACAAAAATTAAGGTTTTACAAATAAAAATTTGCTTCGATGAAACCCGTAGAGCTTCAGCGCCCTCGGACTCCAAGTAAGCGGCGTGGTCAAGGTCGTCCAAGTCAGTATCCATTAGACTCCACATACTCAACATAATGTGAATTTTCAAGATTGTTGTAAATATTTTGGCCAAATCATGATAAGAAGAATTTGTATGTATTTAAAATTAGGTAAATGTGTTAACTGCTTCATTATTTTGAGTGGAATGTATTAATTGCACATTTTTTAAACTTATATAAAGATTAGGGACCTTTCATGAAACAAACCAAAGTTTAGGGTCTATCCGTGAAAAGGCGTAAAAGTTGAGTGACCATTATATGAAATTTAGTGCAATTTCTGCCACATGGCATGGTGACTTGGCATGGTGACCGCCACGTTGGCTTTGGATAACCGGCAACCGGCTCCGGGGACCGTTTTGTTACGATTTGCAAGTTGAGGGACGATTTTGTTACAAAATTAAATTGAGGGACGAAAGTGGGATGGGCTCAAAGTTGAGGGACCATCTATGTAATTAACACAGAAACTTCACATTAGACCTTAAATCATGGTTTGAGATATTTACAAGCTCTTTATATGGAATCAATCAAATGGTGGAAATGGTGGTATGAACTCTGAAGAACCAATGGAGAAAAAAGAAAGAAGATGCATTTATAATGCAGATGGGTAGGGTGAACAGCCCCATATGTTTTCCCCTGCTCTCTCATTAATGCAACATAAAACAGAAGAAGAAATAGCCGTTGGGAAGTTCAAAATGAAATGAAGCTTTTGCTCTATTGTCCACCATGTAGTTGTGGGCTTCTGTCCCTTGGTTTGATTTCTTTCACTGTGTTGTCAAACCTTTAAATGAGCCAGGATCCCATTTTCATTTTGTTCCCTCTTTTCTCCCTTCTTTCCCTGTTGCATTGATTGCTAAGAAATGCAAAGATTCATGGTTGAATTTTGCAAGTAATTTGTGATCACTAGTGTAATTTATTAAAATTTTTAAGGACTCAAATCCTTCTTAAGCATAATTGAAAGATATATCATTGTTGAATAGTCTCACTAACTTTTGAATTATTTTATTTAAAAAAATTATGAAATTTTTTAATCAAATTGTTATTGTGAAAGTGGCTTCAACCATCAACCATGGTGGTGTATTGCACAACTTAATAAAAATGCGACAATAACTATATCAAGCCACCAATAACCCAAGGGTCTATTGGTTTCCGGGTTGTTTGTTAAGAGATGAGTCCGTGATTGAATCCTCACTCTTATGTTTTGTAGGTGAAATGTAGCGTTGCTCTCTCGGGGAATAAGCGGCTCGTGGGATTAAGTATACTCGCATAATGTACCGCGTCCTTTAAAATCCATGTGGCAAGGTGTTTATCAGGTCTTGGAAGAAGCCTTAAATCCATGATGATTTTTTTTATTTTACTTGGTGCCATCAATATTTTTACATTTTTTTTTATAAAAAAGATTATATCATCAAATATAAAAAGTTTTTAGTCTTCATCACAAAGTATAAATCATAAATCCCATCAATATCTACAAATATTCACTATCTCTAAAGAGAACCATGTGATAATACCAACCAATTCAATTCATGTGCATCACCTAACCACTACCCATTACCCCCATCATCACTCTCAAATCTTTCCTCCTCTCTCAAACTTTCAAATTGTTTTCAAATGAATGACTCAATTTTCAGTCCAAAGTCAGAAAAACCAGTGAACCATTGACAAACAAACAACTAAAAGATCCCCATAGAACATCACCTCCCCATATTAAAAAGGGACAGTTGAGAGAGCATGAACCCTATTTACTACTGCTACCTTCCCTCCTATTTAAACCCTCTTAACCTTTCCATCATTCTTTCATCCTTCTCTTCATCAACAACAACAATGTCTAAATTCATCCTCTTCTTCCTCCTCACCATTCCGGCCATCCCCGTCTCCGTCCTCGCCAACACAATGGTTAGCGGTACCGTCTTTTGCGACCAATGTCTCGATGGCAGTCTCTCCCTCTTCGACTACCCGCTCTCAGGTATCAAATTCTAAAATTTTCTCAAATTAAATATTTAAACATATAAATCTGCATCCCTCACTTTTTTCTGCTAGGAGCAAAAATTGCTGTAACCTGCAATGGAGCGGAAATTATTAGCGGAGGCAAAAGTAACTTGGTGGGAAGTTGGATGGTGAGAATCGAAGGGAGCCGGGACTTGAGTGGATGTGAGGCGAGGGTGGTGGCGGCGCCGGCGGGTTGTGCGGCGGCGGTGGGGGCCTCAAAAGGGCTGAGCTTAATGTTTAAGATGTTCGGCATGGAGCTCTACACAGCCGCGCCATTGCTGGCGCAGCCGAGCAAGCCAATGCGGCTTTGTCCTGGCGCAAAGCCGGCTCCGTCTCTTCTCCCTCCGCCAGCGGCGGCCGTGCAGCCACCGCCGCCGCCGCAGCTGTTGCCGTTGTTGCCTCCGCCGTTGAAGCCTTTCTTTGAAGCTTCGGCCTGCCCTTATTAGTATGCATTCTTAGAACTCTCTTTTTTGCTTTTGAGTAATAAAAGAGGAAAATAAAAAGTTCTTAATTTTGATGAAGCAAATGGATGATGCCGGAGTACAAGTGTTACTGGAGAGTGATGAAGCCGGAGACGAAGGTGGCGGCGGCGTTCGGCTTGGTGGCGGGAAGCAAGTATGGGAGCAACATGACGTTGTGGCAAGGACTGCATGGGAAGAGAGAGCTCTATCAGACGCTACTACGAGAGGCCATCACGGCGCTGCTTAACTCCTGCCACAGCGCAGGCTTCTCCTACCCCACCCTTAGAGTCATTGGGGACTTGAACTTGGCTTTGCTCGGCTCTCAACGGCAAGCGCTGCTCATCGCGCTTAGATTCCGCCGAGCCAACGCCGGCGCCGGTTCTGGGACGGCGTTCCTCACTTGCAATTTATCTCCTTGTTCTTAATAAACTATGTGTTTTCTTTTATGGTTTATATATAGAACTGCTGCTGTTAAGAGAGGGCTTGCTTTGCCTCCGGAGTTTATGCAATAAAAGATTAGTGTATTTTTATAGAAGTACTGCTACTGTTACTATGTATGTTTATTTGGTGAAACTTTTGGATATAATTGGAAGGCTTAATAAGAGAGAGTTTATAAGATTAGTGTATTGATGTATTTGGATTTGCAAATATATAAAAAATAAGTTGAAATGAAGTTAAGATCAGAACAGATCAATGGAGGAGAGAGATCAGCGGAGATTGAGAAACTTAGGTTTGGAGGGAAAGATCTCTATAGTGAACTCCTTATTTGTAGAATCGTCTTTTACTTTAAGGATCGAACCTCTAGGGATCACACTTTGTCGGAAAGAGATTTGTAGAGAGAGGAGGACTGGATGCTTGTGCCCCGGGTAGTCTCCGACGCTCAAGTGCTCCAAAGAATAGGAGAGCTAGGAGGAGATTGGGAGAGAGTGGAGAGAATTTCAAGTGAGAGAGAAGCGCGATCAATCTTAACAGAATCAGAGTATAGCGCACCTCATATTCAAGATCATTAATTGTGAGTTGAGGTCCTCCTAATATATTTAGACGATTAAGATCTAGTTGGATCATTCCAGCAAAGTGCCAGCTCGGACACAGCTAGACGCCAGGCTGGAAGCAGTTATATGCGAACTTTTTGGGTCGTCTAGAGAGTTGATCACACCGTCGAATGACCAGACACTTAGATGACACTTGCAATCATACCATGTGTACTTTAATATTTTTACCCCTTAACTATATATAATATATAGACTAATTTTAACTCTTTAGAAAATAAATCCAACATGTATATCTATATTTAATCAGAATAATACAATACCTGAATTTTTCATCATCCACAAAATCCAAAATAAAATAATAAAATCATTATAATTTTGATCAAGTCATTGATACGAAATACACTGTAATTAATAATAATTTACGATAAACTCTACCCAAAAACCACCCTCAATTAAGAAGATTAATAATTAGTCACCTCCTAATCCTCTATCCCCTTTCTACTATACCCTTCCTAAACCTCAAACCCTATTATATATATATCCTCTCCTAATCCACCTCCAACCTACTCCACTTGAAACACAACCTACAAAACCCTAATGCACTCCCATGCATTCTCACAACACAAAGCCAAACATGAACTCCTTCACGTCTCCCATCATCTTCTTCCTCTCCTCCTCCCTCCTCCTCCTCCCCACCATCTCCACCACCCCTTCAGGCACCATCCAAAGAACCACCAAACAACTAATCCTAGCCACCATCCCTCCCAACTCCGACCAACTCTCCTCCCCCTTCCTCTCCTCCCCTTCCGGCAAGTACACCGCCTACCTTATCCGCCACGACACCGCTCCCGGTGCCGGTGGCTTCGGCAATGACTTCTGCTACGTCCAAGTGCAAGACACCAGCTCCGGCGAGAGTGTTTGGGAATCAGAGTGTGCGCCGGCGAGCAATGAGAACACTTGTACTCTTGTGTTTGATGACAAGGGCCTTGAAGTGTTTGATGGCAGTAACCCAATTTGGGACACTGGTGCAGAGTCTGCTGATGATAATCCATTGGAGATGTTGGAAATGGTGGATGAGGGTGATATGAGGATAAGGGATCAACTTGGGGAGCTTGCATGGAAGGCAAGTGATGATCCTAGAGCTAACCAGGGTTGCGGGTTGCCGGGATCTGCGGGTTTGGCTCCGGCAAGGCCACCGTTCGCCGAGCCGATAGGTGGTGGCCGGAACCTCCCCTTTGGGCAGCAGCCACAGCAGCAGAGCTCTGGAGGAGTGTTCAATGGTGAGATCAGTCAGGGAATGGGAGTGAATGGGCAGCCTCTTGTTGATCACAGTGCATTTTATAGTGGAAGTTCTAAAGGAGTTGAGGTGGAGGTAGTAATACTTCTGGCTTGTGTTTTGGTTATGGTCTCATTTTTAGGGTTAGGGTTTATGGTGTAATGGTTTGTGTTGTTGGAAGGTATTGGAGTATGCATGTTGGCACTTGATCAGAGTGTTTAATGGTGTCTTCATGAGTTTGTGTTTGAAGGGTTGTATGTTTTCATTCTTATTAATATTGAACAAATGATCATATTATATATATATATATATATAGTCAAGCTAAAACATATATATAATCTTTGCTTTATCTTTGTAAAACATTTCTAAGTCATAAATTTAGATGTAGACTCAAACAATAACTTTGTGAGAATTGTATATATGTGCATTTTAGTTTTACATGGAACTCTAGTGGCATGGAATGGAAAGATGGTAATAACCAATTCTCCTTTGTTTGAGTAGGGTTATTTTTATGATCATATGTGTTGAGATTTTTAAGAATTTAAAATTATTTTTAAACTATAAAATTATAAAATGAGGTTCCTTCTCCTCTAATGTTGTGGAAAAATTAGCTAAATAGAAATTTGGTATAAGTGTACTTTTAGTCTCTCAATTATATATATCCTTATGTTTGGTTAACCACCTAAACTTGAAAACACTTGATAACCATTTTTTTTTTGACAAAGGCGAGAAGCGCCCCCTCCCGGTGAGGTAAGTCAGGGGCGGACAACGCGGCTCCCTGCACGCGTGCCCTCACTTTGTGGTCGCAGGGGTTCGATTCTGAGTTAGTCCGAACCATCTACGCCCTACACAAAGGACCTGGTACCAATAGGCCAAGAGGCTGTTGGTTTTTTGATAAAGGTAACAAGTGCCCCCCGAAGGAAGTCAAGGATGGGCAACAGGTGCGGAACCCGATGTTTAATGCAATTACGCCCACACCTTGCAAGAGGAGGGGCTCGTTCTCAGAACCCGTCCACGAAGATCGAGGGTCACCTCTTAATAAGAGAACCCGATACGAAAAAAGTCTCACAATTCACAACAATGATTTAGAAAGTTTTTGAAAATCTCAAAGTTAAGAGCACAAGTGATGGCACTAAGTCTCCAAGAAATTCATTTCGGCAGTTTCCAAACTTACACCACCAAACAAGTAGAAAATGTTGAACGAACCAAGAGATGAGAAAAGGAAAAGCCAACACAAGTCCACACAAACACACAAGAGGTTCAAGCCCACACAAATGCACTAGTGGTTCAAGACAATACATTTGTATTACTCTCTAAATGTTTACAAATAAACTTTTCCTTGTTAATTTGAGGATTATATATTAATTCTCTAACAGGTTGTGTTTAGATAATGAATAAGAAGGAATTAAATCCCATATTCTTTGAAAAGCAACCAAATACTTTTGATGTAATTCAAGCACATTTAATTCTAATAATGAGGAATAAGAGTGTTAATCTAAAATAAATTAATACTGCCAAAGACATCTAGGTCAAGCGGCAAAGGTCCTCCACTCCGTAGTAGAATCGAAGTTGAATCCTCGCCATGGTGACGAGTGCATCAGTGACTTGAATAGTCACGTGTGGCCGCTAGCTGAGCCCTGTGATGGTCCTTCCTGCCCGTGTCCTAACTGGGTTGGGTGGGGTTTATCCCCTTCTCTCAAAAAAAAAAATAAATTAATACTAGTGGGTTGGAATAGTATATATTAATTTATTTCAGACTAAAGTTTAAGTTTATTCCTCTTTATTTTTAATTTCTATCCAAATATAGAAAAAAAAAATAAGAAAAGAAAAGAATAAGCCACTCCCTATCCAAACAAAGCCTATATTTCAGCAAAATATATATAAGGGCTATATAAAAAAAAAAACCCATTTCAAAATTGCTGTCTTAAAGTAGAAACTTCTAAGTCAAAACTTTAGCTAAAAACCGTTGAATTTTTGTAAATAAATAAATAAAACACATGCTCTCCATTTGGCTTAACATGGTTTAAAGTTTACATGCTCTCCATTTGACTGGCTGAACATGGTTTAAAGTTTACATGTTGTCCATTTGGTTGAACATATATATGGTTTAAAGTTTATAATATCAAATTATTTTTTATAAATATTATTATGGAGTAAAATAACTGTAGACACATGACATGATCAGTAGTCAGGACCGATGAGATAGAAGCTTAACTGGCACATCAGTTGCCTGGTTATCCAACAGAGGAGGATGAATTCATTAGGGCACAAGAGCTAACATATAAAATTCTCAAGAGCATAAAAGAAAGTTGTCTACCCACGAAAGGAGCATTCTGGTTAATTCCAGGTTCTGAAACCCATTCTGGATCATGTTATCTTTTTTAATTCTCTCTCTTCATCTCTTGCTTTCTTGCGCATGCTCTTTTTTTGAGTCTTGACTTGGTCGTCGGAGGCAATCCACAAGCATTCGGATCTCTTCTTTCCCTCAGTTCTCTTCCTTGTTAGAGGGAGATTCAAAGTCCTCAAGTTGAATTATATAAATCTAAAAATAAAAAAATATATATGAGTATAATGATGTAATTTTTGTATTTATTTTTATTAATTAAAATACTTTATGAATAAGAGTACTTTAAATTTTATGAATAGTTGTTTTTTTTTTTCAAGTGAGAAACAAACCTTGAGAGAATTTTGGAAAAAAAAAAATCTACAGTTTATAAAAATAAATCACCACACTAATATGAACTATTCCACTTCCAACCCTATAAAATCAAGGATTTTATGTCAGCTATCAAGCTCCTTCTATGTCAACAAAAAAAACCCTTTAAAATCAAGGAGCTTTTAGCTAATCACCCACACACACACACACAGAAGAAGAAGAAGAAGAAGAAGAAGAAGAAGAAGAAGAAGAAGAAGTTTCAACATCTCCTTAATTCCTCTAATCTTTGTTTATCTTTCATGGATGATGATAGGCATAGAAGGCCATGGACACTACTACTTAGGCAAAGAGAAGGTGACACAGCTCCACTTCTTTTTCCATGACACCATCTCCGGTGACAAGCCCAGCGCAGTACTTGTCGCCCAACGAAATGGCACCAAGGTTGGCAATGGAAGTCCAGGGCAATTTGGTGAGGTGTATGTCATTGATGATCCTCTCACCTAGAGCCCAGACCCAAAATCAAAGGTGGTAGGACATGCACAAGGGCTTTTCATGTCCGCAGGGCAGAAGGAGCTTGTGCTTGTTCTTGCTGTTGACTTTGGATTCACTTCTGGTGAGTTTAATGGCAGTTCAATCAGTGTGTTTTCAAGGAACCCTATAATGGAAACTGATAGAGAGCTTGCTGTTGTTGGTGGCCGTGGGAAGTTCAGGATGGCAAGAGGGTTTGCAAAGCTGCATACTTACTCTATGAACACTATTGGTGATGCTGTTGTTGAGTATAATGTCACTGTTTTTCATTATGAGTGAGAGATGTTTAGATGGATGTATGGGTTGGGTGTTGTTTTCTGGTTTTTTATGAATAATTGGATGTTTGTGGTTTATGAATCATGATATGTAGTTTTCTTTCTGAGAAAAAAAATATGGTTTTTGTTGGAGTATAGACAAACAATAGTACCACATCGACTAATTGGAGAAGAGTGATGGGGCATATATGTGGAAACACACTTCAAAGTAGTGAGGTCTTTTGGGTTAATCCTAATAACAAAACCCTTGCGGGCTCAGGCCCAAAGCGGACAATATTACTACTTGTGTGAAGTGTGTGGTGCCCCCCGATCCTACAGTTTTTGTGTTATGAAAATTTCTCTTGTTTGTTAAGCAAGTCCTGTTCGTCAGCAAACTATAACAAAGTCATGTGACAGAATACATGCCTTTTGGGTTAATCCCAATAACAAAACCGTGCGGGCTCAGGCCCAAAGCGGACAATATTACTACTTGTGTGAAGTGTGTGGTGCCCCCCGATCCTACAGTTTTTGTGTTTTGAGGTTAAGAATATTAGTGGAAGTTATGAAAATTTCTCTTGTTTGTTAAGCAAGTCCTGTTCGTCAGCAAACTATAACAAAGTCATGTGACAGAATACATGCAGATAGTGGCCTCCGGATCTTCCATGTTCCCCTTAATTACAAAAGATATAAACCTTCAAAACATTAATTAAAGATAAACATCTCATCATGAGCAACAAATTCAGCACAAAATCTCTGTATTTGAAATCTCCCATCATACTTTTTGCCTGCCTGTTGAGGTCTTCAATGCAACAGTTCCCTTGCCTTCAATTTGCACTTGTTTGTTATCACGTCGCCTCACAACTTACTTCTGTTCTTTATCCAGGTCATGAAAGATCTCCTTTATGCTTGTCATGGGGTTGGAACAATCACTGTCCACAATCCACGCACTACATGGAGACTTATTAACATTAGATGGAGCCATGAAATGGTTACAAACCTCCTCTTCTTCTGCCACATTTGTTGTTTGCTCTTTGAACCAGCACTAAGCTTTAACATGACCATAGTTCTTGCAGTTGTGATATAAAATATTGCTTTTGTAGGTATGTCTTTGCCTGTTGTCTGAGCTTCTCCCTCGACCTGTATCACAGCTTCAATTCCACCTCTGAACTTTCCTCTTCCTCATCCTCTAGACGATGTCTTCTCAATATGTTTTACATCAGATGCTTCTCCTTCAACTTGGAATGCTTTTGCTTCTGTCTTCTTGGTGGGTCTATTCAGCTTGACTTCATGTGCCTGTAGAGACCCACTTAACTCATCCAGAGGGAGACTTGTTAGATCCTTAGCCTCCTCTGTTGCTGCCACTATGTGATCAAACCTAGGAGTTAAGCTTCGTAGGATCTTGGCCACCACTGTCTAATCAGAAATAAGGTCTCCATATACCCTCATCTGATTAACTATCCCAGATAGGCGCGAGATAAAGGCTTGCACATCTTCATTGCTTTTCATCTGAAGTGTCTTAAACACTTGCTTCAATGTCTGGAGCTTGATTGCCATCACTTTGGACGATCCTTGGAAGTCAGGTTGTTGGATTTTCCAAGCCTACCTTGCTATGATAGTAGCTGCAATCCTGGGAAAGACAGTCTCATGCATTGCTGACTGAATGAGGAAGAGAGCTTTGGAGTCTCTCTTCTTGTTTTCCTTTACTCCAACTTCATCTCCTTCAGTTGAGTAACCATCTTCCACCAATTCTCATAGATCTTGGGAGATAAACATAGTACGTATCATCAGTGGCAAAACCAGAAGCAAAATTAAGTGGGTGCTGCCTTTAACTTAAAAAAAATTATAAATATTTAAAAAAATTTATATTAATTCAAACTTTAGATTACTCATTTATACTAATTCTTCTACTTAAAAAATAATAAGTTTTATTTTCTTTTTAATTCTTTGGATTCTAATTCCATCATGTTTTATTGGGGGAATGCTTGTAAAAACATAGAATTCACAATAAAAAAATATGGTATTAGAATTAAGTTCAAATAATAAAAGAAATCACTGAGCTACGAGGTGAAATGAAAAAGATTTATCAAGTTTTATTTTCTTTTTAATTCTTTGGGTTCTAACTCCATCCATGCTTTATTGGAGGAATGCCTGTAAAAACATACAAAACACAATAAAAAAATATATGGTATTAGAATTAAGTGCAAATAATAAAAGAAATCACTGAGATATGAGGTGAAAACAAAAAATTTATTAGAAATATACAAGTAAAATTTAAATTTTATAAGTGATATATGTACTAATTTAAAAAAAAAACAAATTGCGAACCCAAGTCAACAAATTTTAATCACTAAACGACAACAACACTTAGTTTGAGTGTCGTAATAATATTAGATACTTATAAAAGCAATTCATGGAGGTAAAAACCCTCCTGGTGCCATGGAGGTAGAGCCCCTTGCCCCCTTCCTCCACCCCTGCACATCATAATGTTCCAGTACTCATAACTATCTCCCTTGAATATGGGTATATATAGAGGGGTGAGAAAAACTCATTGGATGTCATAGTTCTGATACCAGATTATGTTGGAGTTTTGGTTTGTGAAGAAAGATTAAGAAAGGAGAAGAAGTACTCGAGAAGAAGAGTACTCATAGATGATGCTCAGGTTCTCAAAGGAACAAGACAAAAGCTCTAGTTTCTTAACTGACAGATTGCATAAATACAAACTAGACACGACTCAAAGAAGGTAACCACCTTGTAAGTTGGGGTAGAATATGTAGACCTAAAATCAACGGGGGATGGGGGATTTTAAACCTCCGCACCTTCAATGGTGCCCTCTTGGGGAAATGGTGGTGGAGAATTCTAAATGGTTGCACCGGAATATGCCAAAGAATATTCCAAGACATATATGCAAGGAGAGGACATATTGATCCGCATAATCCGACTAAGACGGCTCTTCCACTTTACGGAAGAACGTAGCGGGGAGGCTCCTCCAGTAATGGCAAGCATCTGCATAACTACTGGAGACGGAAAGGACACCAACTTCTGGAAAGACAATTGGTGGAATGGATCATCTTTGATTAATGCATACCCGGGGCTACAAGAGTTGATACTCTCTGATCGTCTGTCCATCCAAGGGGCGAGATCCAGGATCCAAAACGGCCTCCCTATCCTCAAGCCGGGACCCCTAGCAGCCAATGACGCAGAGGGGATTGAGAACATACGAAGGGCACTTGCTGAGCCCATTGAGTTGGAACCTGATAGGCGGGAATGGAAGCTCACCCACAACAAAAGGTTCACAGTTAAATCACTATACATATTCAGAATGGATGGGGGTCTAAGGAGTGATCTGAAGAAGGGGTTTTGGAGCCAACCATGCCCTTTAAAGGTGAAATTATTCGCTTGGTTGGCTAGGGAGAACCGGATCCTAACCCTTGATAACCTACATAGAAGACAATGGTGGGGGGAAAGACATGCGTGCTACCTGTGCGAATCAGAGAATGAATCGGCACTACACATGCTCAACTCTTGTCCATATGTACGACAAATATGGAACCACCGAGCTGCTTGGGGCTTTCGGGCGGGATATGGAACTCCGGGCCATTTGGGGAACCAGGGGTACCTCCGCGGGGGTGGACAATACCCTTACGGGAGGGTGGGATGTCGTTGTAATGGCAATCACCTGGAGTATATGGGGAGAGCGAAATAGACGATGTTTCCAAGGAAAACAACGCGTTTTTTTACGAATTATTCGGGATATCTCTTTCCTCATTATTTCTTGGTTGGATGCAGCTCCACTGGCAAAAAAGGCGAAGCTGGAGGCAGCGGCAAACCTGGTGAAACGAAGCCTCGAATTCATTTCCAACACACCGGAAAGGGCGGCGGAAGACAGTGCTTCCTCAGGGGAGGATCCAGACCGGGCCGAAGCTTAGATTGGATACCTGAGCGAAAAGGGAGGCTGGCGAAAGGAAGAAATGCTTTAAACTTTGTATCTTTTTTAACTCCTGGTCTTCCTTTTTGGCCAAGCTCTGTACTCCTTTTCTTAAAACAATCTAAATAAATTCGTGGTTTATCCACTTTTATCAAAAAAACAATACCCGTTATTATCTCCACGTGACTTCATGCTAAACAAGCTTACCCAATAACAGACTAGGACTGGGTCTTCTTGACCAATTAAAACACAAACATGTAAATCTAAATAACTTATTCATTCCTCCACATCAGCAGCCACTGAATTATACATTCAACATCATCTACTTCCATGTTCATCTCAACCTCCAAAATTTCGTTATCTCAATAACATTAAATTATTCCACTTTCATCCCTATAAAATCAAGAGAATGGAGAAATCAAGATAGATAGATAGAGAGAGAAAGAGATGATCATGAAGAGGATACCACTAATTAGTGATGCAAGCCTTCATCTTCTCCTTCCTCTAATCTTTGTTTCTCTTTCATGGATGATGATAGGCATAGAAGGCCATGCACACCACTACTTAGGCAAAGAGAAGGTGACACAGCTCCACTTCTTTTTCCATGACACCATCTCCGGCGACAACCCCAGTGCAGTACTTGTCGCACAACGAAATGGAACCAAGGTTGGCAATGGAAGTCCAGGGCAATTTGGTGAGGTGTATGTCATTAATGATCCTCTCACCGAGAGCCCAGACCCAAACTCAAAGGCGGTAGGACATGCACAAGGGCTTTACGTGTTCGCAGGGCAGAAGGAGCTTCTGCTTGTTTTTGCTGTTGACTTTGGGTTCACTTCTGGTGAGTTTAATGGCAGTTCAATCAGTGTGCTTTCAAGGAACCCTATAATGGAAACTGATAGAGAGCTTGCTGTTGTTGGTGGCCGTGGGAAGTTCAGGATGGCAAGAGGGTTTGCAAACCTGCATACTTACTCTATCAACACTATTGGTGATGCTGTTGTTGAATATAATGTTACTGTTTTTCATTATGAGTGAGATGTGATTGGTCTTTGTTTCTTATTTTCATGAAATAATTTGAATGTTTATGGTCTATCATATGTGTGTTTCTTCTTCCAAAATTTTCAAATTTATCTCATTTATATTGTAGCAATATAAGTGAAAATATCTTTGTTGGAGAATGAAAATTAAACTATACACATATACATATATACTCGGGAGTGTTATTCTTACTATACGGCCTTAATTATATTATCTGATTTCTTAAATTATAGCACTTGTATAAGTATTTTAAGGAAATCCAACCATATGGATGGAAAGAACATCAAAAAATAAGCTAGCATGTCAATTTTCATACAATTTAGAAAGATGTAGGGTCTTCATCTTAAAGGGTGAAATTCTGAACCGGTAAGATTTTTATAAATTTTCACCCGTTAAGATGAAGACCCTACACCTTCCCAAATTGTATGAAAATTGACATGCTAGCTTATTTTTCGATGTTCTTTCCATCCATATGGTTGGAAATCCTTAAAACACTGTGCAAGTGGCCAAATGGGAGGCGACCTTAAATGAACAGTGTTCCGATACTAACATATATATATATATATATATATATATATATATATATATATATAGGGCCCTTCTACTATCAGGCCGGCCGGATCACTATGTTGATCAGGCCACCTTCTATTTTGGTACCTAGAGCATGTTTGAAGGATTTCATTGCGGATGGGAAGATCAATTGAAAAATAGTAGCCTTTCAATTTTCATACAATTTGGTGACCGTTTGGTCCTCCTATTTAATAGTTGAAATTCTGAACCGTTAAAATTTCCCTAAAATAAAAACCGTTAAGTGGGAGGACCAAAAGGTCACCAAATTATATAAAAATTGACAGGCTAGATTAATTTTCGATGATTTGCCCATCTGTACGATTGGAAATTCTTCAAACATGCTCCAGAACGTGAAAATGGGAAGAGCTACAAGATCCTACGGTGTCCGTACCGATAGTAGGACCATATATATGTATATATATACGGGTGATAAGGTGCCCGTCACGGATGCAAGTGCATCCGAGGCCTCCCATTTCTTTGAAGATTTGTGTTGATAAAATTGCTCATACACCTCATATTACTTTTATTGATGATTCTGCAAAAATTGATAATTCTAAAATTGAACTAGGAAGAAGCAAAAGGTCTAGGAAAGAAAATAGTTTTGGAGATGATTTTTACACTTATCTTGTGGAGGATGATCCTCAAACTTATTCTCAAGCTATCACTTCACATGATGCTATATTTTGGAAGGAAGCTATTAATAGTGAATTAGAATCAATTTGATCTAATCATACTTGAGAATTAGTAGACTTGTCACCTGGTTCAAAAGCTATAGGTTGTAAATGGATATTTAAGAAAAAGCTTAAACCAAATGGGTCTATTGACAAATATAAGGCTAGATTAGTAGCTAAAGGATCCTCACAAAAGAAAGAAGTAGATTATTTTGATACTTATGCTACCGTTACTAGAATTTCTTCTATATGTATTCTAATAGCCCTAGCTGCCATTAACAAGTTAATTATCCATCAAATGGATGTTAAGACAACTTTTACAAATGGGGACCTTGAAGAAGAAATTTATACGTAACAACCCGAAGGATATGTAGTTTCTAGCAACAAGCATAAAGTATGTAAACTTATAAAATCATTTTATGGAGTTAAACAAGCTCCAAAACAATGGCATGAAAAATTTAATCAAGTTTTAGTTTCTAATGGAGATTTAATTAATGAAGCAGATTAATGTGTATATAGTAAATTTATTAATAATGTGGGTGTAATAATTTGTTTATATGTAGATGACATGCTTATCATGGGTACTTTTTTAGAATTAGTAGTTGAGACTAAGAATTTCCTTTCATCTAATTAAATTTGAAATGAAAGATATGAGTGAAGCTCACTTTGTTCTTGGAATTAAAATTTCCAAGTCAAATGATGGAACAATGCTTTTACAAGAAAATTATGTGGAGAAAGTATTAAATAATTTAATCAATTTAATTGCAACCCAGTCTCAACCCCATATGATAGTGCTTTTCATTTGAGAAAGAATAAAGGAGTAAGCATATCTCAAAATGAATATGCACAAGTCATTGGTAGTTTAATGTATTTAATGAACTGTACCTATCCTGACATTACTTATGCAGTTAGTAGGTTGAGAAGATATACCCATAGTCTAAATAGGGTATTAAAATATTTGAAAGGAACTAGTAATTTTGGCCTTCGATATTCTGGCTTTCCTGCAGTACTTGAAGGGTATAGTAACGCTAACTGGATTTCAAATTCAGATGAAACAAAATCAACTAGTAGAATTAATTTCATTTTAGGTGAGGGTGAAGTGTCTTGGAAGTCCTCCAAGCAAAACTGCATAGCGAAATCAACAATGGAATCCGAATTTATTGCACTTGAGAAAACTGGCACAGAAGCAGAATAGATTATGAACTTTCTTGCAGATGTTCCTCTTTGGATTAAACTGGCTCCTTCGGTTTCAATTCATTGTGATAAAATGGCGGCAATAGGCCGAGCTAAGAGTAAAGCCTATAATGGCAAGAGTAGGCATATATGCCTAAGACATAATATTGTGAGGCAATTGTTTGATGATGGAGTGATATCACTAAACTTTGTAAGGTCAGAAATAAATTTAGCTGATCTTTTAACTAAAGCACTAAGTAGAAAACTAGTGTATAAGACATTAAGGGGAATGGGATTATTGCCTATAACAAAAATCAACAATGATGGTAACCCAACCTATGTAATGTTAAGAATTTTAATATGAGGGTAACCACCACTTATAAAACCCAAGCACTTAGGTATTTCATGGTGGGCCCCCTTTCTATTTAAGCATGTTCACATTCTTTCAAACTCCCGATGTGATACTATTGTTTACATCCCAACATCCCCACTCAAGTTCAACTGGGCTCTTTGTTTGTTTTGTGAACCAGTTGTAACTTGTTTTTTTTTTGTTTTGTTTTTGGCTAGTCAAGGCCGGCCGTGCGGCTTGATCTTATTGCTTGCGATCAAGGCCTGTGAGATTACTTGCTTGGTTAAGCGACTTACTAGCTCTGATACCATGTTAAGAATTTTAATATGAGGGTAACCACCACTTATAAAACCCAAGCACTTAGGTATTTCATGGTGGGCCCCCTTTCTATTTAAGCATGTTCACATTCTTTCAAACTCCCGATGTGATACTATTGTTTACATCCCAACATGTAATTGGTGAACCCAAGAAATAGGTTCATATGGGTAAAAACAAGTCATTAGTTGATTGCAGATACATTATTTATTTGTTTATCCCTTCCTATGGTGTATAGTGAAATTACAATGTATAGGATGAGTTTTTGACTCTTAATGAATTCCATAGTCCATATTGTGGATGGTGTGTATAATTGCAATTCACACCTGATGGAATCACCTATATAAGTGTGAAAGTGGGGCCATTTTCTATGAAAAACTTGGGCAAGTTTTTCTAGAGCATTTATGAATTCCAGGTATTTGGCACATGGCCTAGAGGTGCCACCCCGATTAGAGTTGCTTAGATTTCTAGAATATGATGTATAAAAATTTTTATTTCACCAAGTTCCTGTAAGTCACTTCTTATATATCCTAAGGATTAGTTCATAGCCCACAAGGCACTAGTTCTGATGCATTATATTTTTATGCTCCGTTTCCTTCACTATTGTTTGAATATTTTGAAATTGGGGGCCCATGTGGTTTGGGCTTTCATATAGGTTTCAAAATATTCATATACACTAGAATATTTTAGTACCACATTGTCTATTCATAAACCATGCACCATCTTTTTATATGATCCACTCTAGTAGCCTCTTGGACTTCTTTAGTGGGCATCCTCTCTTACGTTCATGTACCAGGGGGGTTACATATCCGGGTTGGATTGTGTCCAGTTTGCCTTGAAATTTCCGAACTCATGTGGGCACATGGTTCGCACACGAATGTACCGGTTTGATTGTTCCTTAGTTTTGTTTTTAATTTATTTTTATTATTCGTGATTGTTGGGCTCCCAACGGAATTGACCGTTCCTTTTTCCCAACAGTTATTGCTTTTCCCCAACAACCATATGCAATCGATGCTTCGTTTTGAATGAACCGATGCTTCCCAAGTCTTTATGTCGCTTTGGATTTCACTCTATAAAAGGATCCTCATCCCTATCTTCCAGCTTTCTGAGAAAAACTTTCATTCCCTTTCTTCTTCTCCCTGCTTTATCCACTCTCATTCTCTCTTCTTCTGTCGGAGCAAAATCAAAGAGCACTCACTGTCCTTAATTCGAGTGCACGAATCAGAGGACAAGGACTGTTGTATCCTGGGAGAACATCGCCATTGTGTCCTGCTGCACCGAATGATACACTCAGAGGATGTGAAATTGTTCTTAAGGTCAGTACAATCTTCCACACCTCAGTCACCCTGTACCTGTTCGTGGCACCATATCCATCAAACAATATCCAACCAACACCTTTGTGATGATCTCCATGGAACAGTTTAGTAGATTGATAGGTCTGTAGTCCGTGATTGTAGTTGGTGTTGTCTTCTTTGGCATTAAAAGAATCTAACCCAATTTATCCTCTCCAGGTCAACAACACCTAGGTACATATCACGGAAGATTTTCAATATGTTCTCCTTCATGAAGTTCCATCCCTACTAGTATATAGTCATTGGCAACCTATCTGGATCTGGATGTAGTTCCTTGACGGTCATCCACACCTCCTTATTATTAACAGGTTATTCAAATGTTCTAAATCTCTATGTGTGTGTGGTTTTTTTTTTGGGTGAGGGAATATCCTCTGCCAATTATTAGTGATAGTTGTCTTGTACCAAGTCAAACTAAAATTAAGTCAACGTTACTCCACAATTAGAGATACAAAACTTGAGAAAAACAAATAAAATAAAATAATATACTTGGACTCCTCCAATCAACAAACAATGGTACAAAGTTTATTAACACAACAAAACATTATATTAATATTTATGAAAAATTTCAACTCTTGTCCATGTGAAATACAAAATTCCGTGAAGTAATCTGCGTCCATGTTCATCTCAACCTCCAAAATTCCATTATCTCAATAACATTAAATTATTCCACTTCCATCCCAATAAAATCAAGAGAGAATGGAGAAACCAAGATAGATAGAGAGAGAGAGAAGATCATGAAGAGGAGATCATTAATGGATGCAAGCCTTCATCTTCTCCTTCCTCTAATCTTTGTTTCGCTTTCATGGATGATGATAGGCATAGAGGGCCATGCACACCACTACTTAGGCAAAGAGAAGGTGACACAGCTCCACTTCTTTCTCCATGACACCATCTCCGGCGACAACCCCAGTGCAGTGCTTGTCGCCCAACGAAATGGCACCAAGGTTGGCAATGGAAGTCCAGGGCAATTTGGTGAGGTGTATGTCGTTGATGATCCTCTCACCGAGAGCCCAGACCCAAACTCAAAGGTGCTAGGACATGCACAAGGGCTTTACGTGTTCGCAGGGCAGAAGGAGCTTCTGCTTGTTTTTGCTGTTGACTTTGGGTTCACTTCTGGTGAGTTTAATGGCAGTTCAATCAGTGTGCTTTCAAGGAACCCTATAATGGAAACTGATAGAGAGCTTGCTGTTGTTGGTGGCCGTGGGAAGTTCAGGATGGCAAGAGGGTTTGCAAACCTTCATACTTACTCTATCAACACTACTTCTGGTGATGCTGTTGTTGAGTATAATGTTACTGTTTTTCATTATGTGTGAGAGGTGTTTATATATAGTCGTTTGTTTGGTCTTAATTTGTTTCTTATTTTCATGAAATAATTAGGATGTTTATGGTCTATATATGATCATATGTGTGTTTCTTCTTCCTAATTTTCAAAGTTCATTTGTGTTTGAATCTTTTGTATGATCAATCTTCACTATATTGTAGCAATGTACAATTGAAACTATCTTTGTTGGAGAATGAAAACTATATATATAGATAATATAAATTTTCTACATTTTTTTATTGTTGCTAACTAATGAGAAAGTGAATAAGGATATGTAAAGTTTTAAAGAGGTTTTTTTTTTCTTTTTCCTTTTGGAAACAAGTGGATCGATAAAACATATTCCTTTATTAATATAAGATAATAGTACAATGATTGATAAGGTGGAGTACATGATCTATCTATCACAGGCTACATAATCACAAGAATGTAGCGTCTGTCTAGCCCCCTCGTCCCCTTAAATCCTCGACCACATTGGTCGATCTTCTCATACTCCTCAACATCGAAGTCATCCTTGGGTGGATGTTGCCTTGGCATTCATGGCAAGGGGCCCTCATGAGTGAACGCAAGGTTTCTCTTCATGATGGGCTCCATGCTAATAGCTTGAGCGGTTTGGTTGTATGAGCTATATCAAACCTGTAAGTTCCGACTTGGGTGGTTGTAAGTTTGGTTGTAGTATAAGTGGCAACTCACTCACTTTTCCTCTCAGAAACACACAGTCTCACACACACTCAAACAATCACCAAGTATTGGCAAACAAGAGAGAAAGGAGACAGAAGATTGGTAACCCAGTTTGGCTCACCTAGTCTACGTCTGGGGGGTCAAGCCCGGAGACAACGATCCTCTAAAAGAGAAGAGAATACATGATTACAACTCCCTTGTCACTCATCTCACATATACATAAACACCAATTCTAGATTGCCTGATGCCCACACTACCTAACTCCCTTAGGTTTCTCTCCGGTGGCGCACCTCAAACCCTCGAGCTGGGTCTTTTATATAGCCGCTCCACGAGCCTGCCAATTAATCTCTTTCTCTCTCCGTATCTCCGAAATCTCCGCCGATACTATCTTTGGAAATCTTTCAAAAATAGCCGTTGCAAATCCTGTCGCACCCGATCCTGCAACGTGACCCAGTCCAGTGAACTAACTAAGGTTGCAGCTTTGTGTTTCTCTACGAACTCCAGACCTAAACCTTCCCGGCTTTATCTAAGTCGACTCCGTCTTATCCTCCCGATCATGACCATGGCAACTGGCTGGACCCCTCTCCGTCACGTCCGCGAACTCTTCAAAGTGCCTCCCGGCGTGGCGTCTCCCGACGCGTCAACATCACATAGTTTCCAAACTAAGCCAAGCTTGGTCTTTAGCATATCTTCGCCATTTGGCCTCCCGCCAAAGTATGGGCTTCAAAGAATCTTCAAACAAGATCTTCAATCATGTTTCCAAAGCAGCTTCTTTTCAAATCTAGGCAGCGATATATTTAGACACCTTCTAAATATATTCCTCATGATGTCTTCAGCTTCACTTGGATCCTTGTTGCCATAATGTGAGTAACAATCTTCCAAGTTGGTCTTCAATAGATTTGCTCTTCAAATATATCGTGCCTTCCAAATATGTGCGCTTGCTAAACATATTATCCTTCCAATGATAGCACCAAAATACCTTTGCTCCACTAGCATATCCAGTCACCTGTCAAAGATAGTGTCTTACCAAAGATAGCTTATTGTCCAAGTATAGCACCAGTGAGATCTTCCAAAAAGCTCTCTAAAGATTTACTCCACATGTGTAATTCCATGAAGCGAGTTTTTGAGAGAGTTTCATGGCACAACGATAATTTAGAAAAGAAGTTGGAATTATAGAAGTAATGGGTAGTACTCGGGGGACCTTCGTAAAAGGAAGTTGAAAACATTATCTCTAGTATTTGTTTTGAGATTAATAACACATTCATATAAACTAATAGCTTTTACAAAGTAGAGATAATAACTATGATCAATATGTTCTATCTTATAATAAACACTCCATCTCGAGATGTGAAATTTAAAATAATGAACATTTTATGATTTTTTTTAACAGTTGACCATTAATCAAAGAACTTTTAGGACACATTTTGGATTGGCTTTCAAAAAAGCGTTTAACTTATAAAAAATGCTTTTTCAAAATTGCTTTTATTAAACTGCTTTTTGTAAGCACCTCATGTGGTGCTTCTAAAAAGTCGTGGTTTGAGCTTTTTACCGCTTCGCTTTTTAAAAGCTAATCCAAACAAAATTTTTTGAGTTCAGAAGTGCTTAACTTATAAAAAAGCGCTTCTGGTCTCAAAAAAGCCAATCCAAACAGGCCCTTAACAAGTCTTTATATATTATTTATGACAAAACACAACTCTAATTCTTCTATAATTCATATTATGGAGAAAGAGAAGAGAGAGAAATTATTTATATTTTTATAAATATAAGAGTACCAATCACCACAAACCTCCATTCTCTCCCTGTCGGAGATATCACGTAAGGGGATGAACATCTTGCATGTTATGTTAGAGGAGAGCAGCGTAGTGGTTGCTCTGGCGATTCCCACCCGTTTTCTCTTTTTTGTTGCATCGCCGGTGCTTGAAGTGGACTTCAGTCCATCCTTCATCCTTAGAGATGGAGCCTTGCGGTTGATCCTTGGGTGTTGCTAAGGTTGAAGCAATATAGGCCGAAGCAATATGAAAGTGAGCTTTTCTTCTCCAACAACCACTACTGCAAATGAAAGTACTCCTTGGAGTGAGTTTAGGTTGCCGGCATTGCTTCTCGGGGTGTCTCTCGGTCTGGGAATGACTTGATTAAAGTCATTCCCAAACACCGGTGTTGCTCGCTGTTTCCATACATGTGCCATCCGGGTATAATCATTCTGTCACTCATTAGGAATCACTCCACGCTCCCAGTTTAGCACTTTTTATATTATATAAAAGTGGATAAATCATATTTTTTTATTTAATCTTTAAACGGTTACATAAGATGATCCGTTTTTTGGACCGATACATTAAACTTTGGGTGTCCCTTAAAAGCGCCTCTCATTATCTTCCCTAATCAGGTCTCTGTGTCTTCAAAGTCCCCTTGATGAATGTTGCAGATCTTCCTCCCTTGTGAACGCTAGGCTCCATTTCACGATGGGCTCCATCAAGACCAACTTCGGCTTCTTAGACACATGCATGAGCTTCATCAAACCAGGACAGTGTTTGGAAGTTAATATCACAAATAGTTTTCATGTAAACGTGTCATTTGTCTTGAAAACATCTCCTGTTAAGTTCCATCCACATCGTCCAAGCAATGACCATAGTTAGCAGGTTCCACCCCATTTGGGCCTCCTTGGGTAGTAAGTTGATGACTGTAGTTCTTCCTATAGGTCCTGTGATCATGAGGGGGTAACGCTCAGTTGGAAAAGCTGCGTGAAGTACCACCACACCCTTGATGAGTAATGGTATTGCAGGAGAAGATGTTCTACCGTTTCCTCCATTTCTTCACACAAGTAGCATGTTGTCCCCGTTCCACTCCAGTCGCGCTTCCTTAGATTGTCTAAGGTGAAAATCTTTGTTATCCAACGCCAGGTAGACGAACACTTTGACCTTGAGTGGGCAGGGTTGCTTCCAGAAGCTCCTCCCAAATTCTGATCTAATGCCCCTATCCGTTAGGAAGTGGTAGTAAGATCGCACTGTGAAAGTCCCTTGGGCAGTGAGCGTCCAGCGTCTCTTGTCCCGATCAGTGACTTGGCATTCATATAGCCTTCTAGCCAGTTGTTCTAGCTCGACCAACCCTCCCTAGGAGAGTTGGCCATCCTGAAGAATGGGGTTCCCTTGTACTAGTTGTTGTCTTGCCTCCTGCACAGTACTGTATGATCGCAGTCTCGACCCATTCCATATAGTGATGGGTATGCAGTTCTTGGCGCCTTACCATCTATCTAATTTTTGGGCCAGCGGTATATTGTATTTCCTAGTCCCGCAATAGCCTTCAAATTATGTAGTAGAGCTCCTGCTTCTGGATGGCCCCTTTCCAGAAGTAGGATGATCGAGACTGTGCCTTCAAGAATGGGTTGAATTCGTTGTCTCTGAAGTATTGGTGCTTCAGTATTTGTGCACAAAATGTTCGCTTGCCCTGTAAGCAACCTCCACCACCATTTCCCCCAACGTAGCCGTTTTGAAGCAACGAAGGTTGATTATCCCCCCTCCATCGAATTCTTTGGGCTTACATAGTCGCTCCCAACATACTAGCCTATTTTGAAGAATTCTCATCTATTATGATTAATCTTTCTCGTTTATCAAGATCCGTGCTAATCTTCGGGAAGAGCAAATTCTTGCATCAACAAATATGATTATTATTTAATATGACTAAGATTTTTTTAGTTCCCTATCTTTCATCTCAAGTGCAAATATGTCTTACCGATTTTTCTAAAATATTATCTTCTAACATCCCATGTTCATCCCATGTTCATCGATAAAACCAAATTTAAAATTAATTTATCTATTTTTTTAGAAATATAGGAAAATCACAATTCTCTTAAACATAGAGAAAATAATTTCATACGTGGGTACCTGGAATGGAACAAGCTCCCTAAATAATGGTTCAAAGTATAAAAGAATCAATAAACACAACATAAATAAAGGAGTTTCTTAAGATCCTGAAGTCCTCAAGTCGCATTATATAAATAAAAAAATTTAAAAAGATTTAAAAAAATAGATAAATCATATTTATTTATTAATATAACTCAAAATAATACAGTAAACAGGTAGCCGGGCCACATGGTGCCCACGAATGATATGATTATAAAAAGATATAAAGTATTAAACATTCTATTATTTAATCCCTGCCAAATATTATTACAAATGTAAACGGATGGTGTTGACCAACAAGAGGTCTTATAAAATGTTAGGGATCCCACTACTATATATATATATATATATATATATATATATATATATATATATATGTATACCACTCCAAAATATTATCGTTCAACTAAGGATCAAGTGCCCTATTGACATTTCGATCTCGCAAGAATTCCAACAATCAAGAGGTGAAATTCAAATTCGATTCATGGGTGAGGGTACATTTTTGAAAGTGTTAGCAATGATTATGACAGATGGTCCCAGCGCTTATGTATGCGCGGGCTCCCCTCATGTCAACCCCGACAAGACTTGTATACATTTTTAATTTCTTAGTAGCTTGCTGCTCATATTACCAAAAAGAGAAAATTATAAAAAAAATCCCTCCAAGGACTACACATTTTTGATTTTAAACACTTAGGCAAATAGTAAGCAGCACAGAACTGGGCAGTAAACACTTACAATGACTTATCGGGGACTATATGATAATTTCTAAAATCGGAGACTATATGATAATTTCAAAAATATACAGGAATCAAAAAGGAATTATCTAATTAATTATTATTCATAGACGTCAATACGAACACCGTCAAATATGGCTGCCAACCATAAACAACTTGCCATTGACTGCACCAGCAAAGAAGTAAACCACACCCCTTCTCATTAAACAATTCCATTTCTTCAAACCTCTACAAAATGGAGATAAAGAGAGAGAAAGAGAGAGGAGAGGTGAACATGATCAGATTAATGGAGGTCAACCTTCATCACCATCTTCTTCTTCTACTTCTTCTCTTAACTCTGAGCTTGTTTTCCCAAGGCCATGCACACTACCACTTGGGCAAAGAGAAGGTGACACATCTCCACTTCTATTACCATGAAACCATAAGAGGAGACAACCCCAGTGCTGTTGTGGTCGCCCATCCTAAAGACACCATAGTCAACGCCAGTAATCCAGGACCCTTTGGCACAGTGTATGTCGTTGATGATCTTCTCACTGAAGGTCCAGAGCCAGACTCAAAGGTGGTAGGACAAGCACAAGGGCTTTATGTCTCTGCAAGTCGACAGAGAACTTTGATCGTCTTGGTCATTGACTATGGGTTCACTTCTGGTGAGTTTAATGGCAGTTCACTCAGTGTGCTTTCGAGGAACCCTGTGACGGAATCTGAGAGAGAGCTTGCTGTTGTTGGTGGCCGTGGGAAGTTCAGGATGGCAAGAGGGTTTGCAAACTTGAAAACTTACTCTTTGAATGCAACTGCTGGTGTTGTTATTGTTGAGTATCATGTTACTGTTTTTCATTATGATCAGTGAGAGAATCAGATATTAATTTCTTTGTGGATTGTTGATCAAGAGCTGTTGCTGTTGATTGTTTGTGGTTTGATAATTATGCAATAAATTGATCAGTCTATGTTTGTAATTAATTTAATTTTTTTTAATAAAAAAATAGATGAACCACATTCATTCATCATTCCTTACTTCACCTCAAGTGGAGGGAGACATAATGGCTCTATGGTACAATTAGTGGCTACTCAGATGCTCCTCTCTCTCTCGAATCATCATTTGATAGTTACACAACCATCTTTTAGGTAAACATGAAGCTTTTTTTTTGTAATGGATTCTTTTTTTTTTTTTGATAAAAGTGGATAAACCACATTTTTTTTATTGAAATAGAAGACGGTTACAAAGGAAGAATCCTTGTTGGATTCAGTACATGGAGAGGTTATCTCTCTCCGAATTCCAAGTATCCCTGGCCCCGATTAGAAGTTTCTTAATCTGATTGGGTGTCATCGAAGTCCCTCCCTGGTCAGTGGTGCGGGTCCTCATCCCTGGTGAAAGCGAGGCTCCTCTTTACAATAGACTCCATCGCAAGCAGCTTCGTTTTTTGGAAAGGTGAGCTGCATCAAACCAAGACAATGTTAGGAAGTCAACTCTGCGGATTGTTTTCGAGAAAACACGGTGTTTATCCTGAAAGCATATCCTGAAAGCATCTCGTAATGGATTCTATCGTAAGTAATTTTGGCCGCACATTCTAGGCTATGGCTATAGTGAGTAGAATCCGTTATTTGTATGTTTCCCTAAGCAGTCGATTGGTGACATTGTTATCCCCAAAGATCTTGTATCTTTTAGGAGATGGTACCTAGTTGTAAGAGTTGGGTGAAGTGTCGCCATACGCTTTCCTTTTAACGGCGGTGGATGAGAAGATGTTCAATCGTTTTCTCCATTTCTTCGCAGAGGTAACATAATGTGCGTGTTCCACTCCAGTTATACTTTCTCAGATTATCTAATGTGAGTATTTTGTTGTCTAGTGCAAGATAGACTAAAAGTTTAACTTTGGTAAGCCACAATTGCTTCAAGAAACCCAATGCTATTGATGGTTTGGTATCCCCAAACATCAGGAAGCGAGAAAGCGACTTGAATGAGAATGCTCCTGTGGCCATAAGTTTCCACCTACTTGTGTCCCTCCCTTCCCTAGGTCCTTTTTTTTCCTGGTCAATTGCTTGATCTCAGTCGCACCCACCGCTGACAGGGGGCCCGCTACTATACGTCAGGGTTCGCCCTGCGAGAGTTTTGCCTTACTTCCCATATTGTGCTCATTGGCTCTCGCATCAAGCCCTGGAGTGTAGGGAAGATCTGATAGGGTTATTAACCCTCGATCCAGTTATGAAACCATAAGCTGATCATAGTGTTCCTCCTCCCCGACATACAGGCTATGTTTTGCTGTAGAGCCTTTTACTGTTGATTGATTCTTTTCCAGAAGTAAGAGGCCCTGGCTAACGCTTTTTAGAAGAGATTGGGTATGTTGCTATGAAGTATGAGTGCTTAATTTCATATTTGATAGCATACCCTTGCTTCAGCTGTTAGTAGTCATCATCATTTTCCAAGTATTGTCAGGTTGAAGTTGCTGAGGTTATTATCCCCTAGCCTCCATATTCCTTGGGTCTATATCGGTTCTCAGTTCACCAACCTGTTTGCTTCAACCTCCGTTTCTGCTCTTCTCCATTGGAAATCACACCTTACTGCATTAATTCGGATAATTACCCATTCTGGCATAAGATAGATTGAGATCCAGTAGTTTTAGATTGCGGAGGTGACTGGGTTAAGTAGGGTAATTCTCCCCGGTAGCGAAAGCAGTCTTCCCTTCTATGTGACAATTCTGGCTTTGATTTTGCTGATGAGCACCTCTAATCAGATTTCCTTGGCTTGGAGCCTGATATTAGGAGTCCCAGATAGCAATGGGTAGGCTATCTATACTAAAGTCCATAATGCTTCCTAGGTCTTGGTGGGTATGTGTGATCATCCTGGCCGGTATGATTAGACCCTTATGATAGTTTATCTGTAGCCTAGATAACCCCTTGTAGAGGTAAAAGATTAGTTTGAGAGTTCTTAAGTGAGTTATGTCCCCTGAGCATAATACCAACAAGTCATCTGCATATTGAAGGGAGGAGATCTTCTCATCCACGCAATTACAACACTGAATTCCCCTAAATACGTTTTCCCTTGTGGCATTTGAGAGGATTGTACTAAAGACGTCTGTGGCTAGTACAAATATAACGGTGAGAGAGGATCCCTTTGCCAAAGTGCCCATTTGTGCCTCACATAGCCGGTTGGCCTCCCGTTAAGGAGGAATTTAGCCTTCGAGGAGGAGAGTATCATCTTGATCAATCCAATCCATCTTGGTTTGAATCCTCGAGCCTTGAGTATGTCTAGTAGAAATTCTCAGTCTACCATATCGAAAGCAATTCTCAAAGTCTATTTTTAGTAAAGTTTCGTTCGTTTGACTTTTTTCATTCTGAAAATCAACTCTTCTACAACTCTAATATTGTCGTGAACACAACGTCCTTTAATGAATGTTGTTTGGTTGTTGTCCACTAGCTTATCCATGATAGATCTAAGTTTGTTTGCCAACACGTACCTTTGTGATGATCTCCATGGAACAGTTTAGTAGATTAATAGGCCTGTAGTCCGTGATAGTATGTAGGTGTTGTCTTCTTTGGGATTAAAAGAATATAAGCCCAATTTATCCTCTCCAGGGTCAATAGCACCTAGGTACATATCATTGAAGATTTTCATTATGTTTTTCTTTATGAAGTTCCATTCCTACTGTTATATATGCAGTCATTGGCAACCCATCTGGATCTGGAGCTTTATCGGGCTGGGTATAGTTCCTTGACTGTCATCCACAACTCCTTATTATGAACAGACTATCCAAATGTACCTGAATCTTTTTTTTGTTTTTTTGTGAGAGAATAGCCTCTTCCAATTAGTGGTGATAGTTGTCGTCTACCAAGTTCAACGTTACTCCACAATTAGAGATACAAAACGTGAGAAAAACAAATAAAATAAAATAATATACTTGTTTTTATTATAAAAACCATTGACTTCACCCTCCAATCAACAAAGCATGGTACAAAGTTTATTAACACAACAAAACATTATATTAATATTTATGCAAAAATTCAACCCTTGTCCATGTGCAATACAAAATTCCATGAAGTAATCTGCATGTGCACCATGTTCATCTCAACCTCCAAAATTCCATTATCTCAATAGCATTAAGTAATTGCTCTTCCATCCCAATAAAATCAAGAGAGAATAGAGAAATCAAGATAGAAAGATGTACAGAGAGATGATCATGAAGAGGAGATCACTAATTAGTGATGCAAGCCTTCATCTTCTCCTTCCTCTAATCTTTGTTTCTCTTTCATGGATGATGATAGGCATAGAAGGCCATGCAGTACACCACTACTTAGGGAAAGAGAAGGTGACACAACTCCACTTCTTTTTCCATGACACCATCACCGGCGACAACCCCAGCGCGGTGCTTGTCGCCCAACCAAATGGGACCAAGGTTGGCAACGGGCGATTTGGTGAGGTGTATGTCATTGATGATCCTCTCACCGAGAGCCCAGACCCAAACTCAAAGGTGGTAGGACATGCACAAGGGCTTTATGTGTCCGCAGGGCAGAAGGAGCGTGTGCTTGTTCTTGCTGTTGATTTTGGGTTCACTTCTGGTGGGTTTAATGGCAGTTCAATCAGTGTGTTTTCAAGGAACCCTATAATGGAAACTGATAGAGAGGTTGCTGTTGTTGGTGGCCGTGGGAAGTTCAGGATGGCAAGAGGGTTTGCAAACCTTCATACTTACTTTGCCAACACTACTGCTCGTAATGCTATTGTTGAGTATCATGTTACTGTTTTTCATTATGAGTGAGAGGTGTTAATTTATATATATATATATAGTCTTTGGTTTGGTCTTTGTTTCTTATTTTCATGAAATAATTTGGATGTTTATGGTCTATATATGATCATATGTGTGTTTCTTCTTCCTAGTTTTCAAAGTTATCTCATTTGTGTTTGAATCTTTTGTATGATCAATCTTCACTTTATTGTAGCAATTATACAATTGAAAATATCTACATTTTTTTTTATTGTCACAAGAATGTAGCATCTTCCTAGGCCCTAGTACAATACGATACTCGACCACATTGGTCTTCTCATTCCTGTCGTCATTGAAGTCATCCTTGGGTGGACTTTGCCTGGGTGTTCGTGGCAAGGGGTCCTCACGAGTGAACGTTAGTTAGGCTCCTCTTCTCGATGGACTCTATCATTAGTAACTTGCGCCACTTGGTGGCATGAGCTACATCAAACCACTTATATCACAACAATAATTTAAAGTTTGTATCTCGAAGGAGTTTATATATGTTGTAAGAAGCCAAAATATATGGATTATTAAAAAAAATAGAAAAAATGTGAGAGAATAAGCAGTGAAGAAGTTGGAATTATAGAAGTAATGTAGTATTCTAGGGTACCTTTGTTTAAAAGGAAGTTGAAAGCATTATCTCCAATATTTGTTTTGAGAGAATTAACACATTCATAAAAACGTTAACTAATAACTTTTCAAAGTAATGAGATAATAACTATGATCAATATCTACAATTAATCTTAGAGCATTTACATCGCGGGCAGTCTTGTCTGAGCAAAGTGCAATTCCAACACTTTCAAAAAAGAATTGTTTACACCACGTTGTGTTGCCCGGCTAAATGGTGGGGTTCATCTAATTAGGTGGGCGAACAGGTTGAGGTTGCCCGGGCCATCAGACGGGCAAATGAGTGGGGTCCACGTGATATTTTATTTTTTTTTAAATACTTAATGGATTAGTTAGATTAGTTAGCATGAATTATGTTTTTTTAAAAAAAATAAAACAATATATAAGGTTTTCAACTGTTATATATATATATATATATTCGGTTTATATTTACAAAATTGTTATGGATTAGTTTTTTTTAAAAAAATCCTCTATTTTTTTTAATATTTATTTTTAATCTTAAATTTATGAATTAGTTTGTATGTTTTGGCAAAGTATATATAAAAGAAGAGAAATAAATACTTTTATTGGTGATACAAATGAAACATAAAAGTCCATTACAAATAAAACATAAGTTAAGTAGAAATAAAAATAAACTAACATTTAACTAACAAAAAAAATTAAAAAATAATTTTTTTTTAATAAATAGTGATTGTCCGGGAAATTGAAAGTTTGGGATGGAAGTTTTTTTTGGATGAGTGAATTGCCCTGATAATTCTTATCCGGACAATTAATTGAAGGTTTGCGGTGTAAGTGCTCTTATAAACCAAGGTAGGATGAAGTTTTAAGTCAAACACTACACCATCTTGAGATGTGAAATTTAAAATAATGAACATTTTATGATTTTTTTTTAACAGTTGACCATTAATCAAAAGAACATTTAACAAGTCTTTATAAATTATTTATGACAAAATACAACTCTAAATCTTCTATATATAATTCATATTATGGAGAAAGAGAAGAGAGAAAAAAATTAATTATATTTTTATAAAAATAAGATACATTATGTTGATGCTAAAATCGGATTTGCCTCGAGATAAAGTCCAATCTTGCACCAACGATTAAAAATGAGAAGAAGATTATTCAAGCATGCAAGAGAAAACAAGATTTACGTGAAAAACCCCATGAAATCGGGGAAAAACAACATCGCTCATGAGCAAGGGCAATTCACTATGTGTTGGGAATTTTACAATGGCTTGGAGCCATGGGAGCATAGGAGAGAGAAATCACAATGGTGAAAGAGGGGAGAGAGAGGGCAGCAGGGTGTATGGTTCTCCCAGTGTCCAAAAGTCCCTCAATTGATCTTCTTCTTATCTATTTAAAGCTTAAGGTTGCTTGGCGTCCAAGTTTCGCTAGCTAGATGCCAGCCGTATTGCCAGCTGAGTGCCAACTAAGTCGCCAGCTGAATACTTTCTAGAAGTTTCGTCAAACTTTCTAAGGATTCCTGAGTCCTTCTCCTTTGAAAGAGTGTTTTGGAAGTTCTTCCTTTGGAAGAGTATTTTGGAAGAGAATACCTTTGCCAAGTAGAGCATGCAGTGGAGACTTGGTCGAAGCGGAAGCGTATAATGAAGACTTGGCGAGTAGTAGACCATGTAGAGTATTTTTGGCCGAAAGCGTGAGAGTGTAGAGTTGTCTTAGGTCGACACTGAGAGTGCGTGAGTAGTCTTGGCCGAGCAGCAGGCTTGGAGTTTTACCTCTTATGTTGGGTGGATGATGGATTGTTGTTCTTCCATATATCCGTCTAATGAGAGACCACGTGTCACTCTACTTTTACCTCTATCACATTATATAAAGTTATTCCAGTTCTTCCATTGTTTTAATTCCCTTCAATTCTGGTTGAGCTGTTATTGGCAAAATAGTTGATATAGAATACACTATTTATGTTTCATTTCGAGCTTTGTTAGAATTTTGATATTAATATAAAATCAACTAACTAAAATAATACATATATGTGATCAAGATTCGATGGGAGCTAAAATATATATATATATATATATATATATATATATATATATATATATATTGTTACGGATATATTTGGTGAAGACAGGTGTCGTTAAGTTAAAGAGCCACTTGTTCCTTTGGCTACACGGCAGTATCACCATCCATGCACAAGTCCGCTCGGAATTATAGCGTAAGGATTTAATCCACGCAAAACAAGTCCGTCGGAATCGTTAATCTAATTCCTCTCATAAAGGGCGTAAGGTAGAAAAGAAAGAGATAGAGAAACATCTAAACGCCTCTACAAAGTGAGTGGGCCTTATCCACCTGCTTCTGATGGGAAGATATTTTCCTACCACCTTCCTACCACCTTCCTACCGCCTTTCCCACCGCCTTAAGAGATATTTACTTAGCCCACCGCCTTACCCCACCGCCTTTCCTGAACCGCCTCTAAGGTGCTATAAAAGGAGAGCACTAATAGAAGAAAGGGATCCGAAAAATAAAAAGCTCATCACACAAAAACTACCTAACATTAAACTTCTCTCTTTAAGTTTTCTGACTTAGGCATCGGAGCTGAATCCGGGCAGAAAGGCCCAATTCCGATCACCATCCTCTCCCTTCTTTTTACAGGCTCGCTGATGAGTCACTCCAGTAATTTCGAGCGGAATTTCTATACACTCCCTGTTCATAGGCAGAAGTAAGTGTCCACATCAACTATAAATTCTAACCGTTGGTGAAAATTTTGGGACGGATCCGCGAAGCGGCAATGGCCGAAGCGTGGCGTGAACCCGGTTTTGGCATCAGCGGTTTGGCGCCCGTCCGGTAGGGACCATACGAAAAGCCACATGACCACTACCGAGAAGATCGAAGCGAATTCAAGGCGGGAGCCCCAAATAATCCCGAAGGATCCGGGCGAGGTCGAAGGCATGAAGAAATCCGGTCGGATAGTCCGCCCATCGTGCAGCCGTCGGATAGTCCTTACGTTCAACCTCGAGAATCTGTTCCGAGTTTTACCTTAACCTCTGGCTTGACAATTGGAGCAGTTGACTTAGAATTTGTTCATGTTTTGACTCATCCTCCTCCTCCTCCTACACAAGTTCCAACGCCAAACATACCAATGACCCATTTGGATAATTACGAAGCGAGAGGGAGAAGCGAGAACACGCACTCATAAAGAGAAGGCGAAAGGACCGCCTTTTCCGCTAGTTCGAACCTCCCTCCGTTACGCCGCAAGGAGCGAGGCCACCACAAGAACCGAGCGGACAAGGGCGAGCGGAATAGTTCATCTGTTCAAGCGGTTGATAGAAGGACTCAGCAGCAGAACCTCTCGAGAAAGCGAGAAAGTCCGAAGCGGCAGCGTTCTCGGTATGTGTTCACCCTTTGTCAAAAATATTGGGAGAGCAAGTTAGGATAACCCGGACCGCCAGCTTATGGCGCATATGAAGGCAAAACCGATCCATCCCGACACCTAAAATCTTTTGATCGAAGATGCTCCTCACTGGAATCACAGAGGCGGCTTCGCGTAATGCGAGCTTTTCCCGCCAGCTTTAGAGGGAAAAGCACAAGAGCTGTTTGTCGATCTCCCATCTAGTACAATTACTTCTTTTGATTTTTAGCGGTCGATTCTTAGCCTATTTTGCCAATTACTCAAAGCAAAGAAAACCCCATCTACTCTCCTGCTTGGCATTAAGCGTGAGGGGAGAAGCGCTCGAGCCTATTTAAGCCAGATTCACGTAGGCAAGCTTGACTAATGTTGCGGACCTTCCACCACGGATGGGCTGTGACTTTTACGATGGAAGGGTTATTAGACTCCCCTTCCGATTCTCACGACACTAGATCCACCAAAACCATACCCGCCCTTATGATCCACGCCCAAAGTATATCAATTCGAAGAAATTTATATGGGTTGGGAAGAAGAGGCTAGGCAGCGGACTGTGGACACCCGGAAGGAAAAAACCCGCCATAGTGTCGTGAAGGCCCTGGATACCTGAAAGGAAAAAGGATCGCATTGTGGAAGACAAAGGTATAAGCGAGGCACAGAAACCTCCGCGACCCCAACGACATACGCATCTGACCGAGAGAACCTTCTAAAGAAGAAAAATTGTCGATATGATCACCATACCCCTGAATCAAACCGGAAGCCATATTCTTATGCAAATCAAAGAACAAAAATCTCCGACGGGCGGGAGCACTGCAAGAAAACGCCCGAACGGCAAAAAGAACAAGAAGAAGTATTGCGGTTCCATCAATCCGGAAGGACATGACACGAGAAAAGTGTACCCAGCTTGATGAGCGCAATAGAAGATATGGATTGAAAGGACAATTGGAAAAATACATCAACCTTGAGATCCAAGGGGAACACGAAGTCTCGCAACTGAAGAAGAAAAAGGAGAAATGGTGGGATTTATCGGTGGTGGTCACGGGCTGTGGTGGTGAAAGTTACGCCTCTCGGAAAAGTTACGCCCGAATGGTGGGAGCCACGCAAGAAATAGAAGCGCCCGCGGAGGCGATCTCGACCTACGGCCCCAATCATCTTTTATGACAACAGCGGCGTCGGTGAGTTCGCCACCCACATGATGACGCGTTGGTTGTCGCGCTATCAAAGTGTCTAGTTTCCGGATGAAAAGAGTTACGATAGGCGGTGGAAGTTCGTTGATATTCTCTTTTGGAGTGCTTTCGAGAGGATGAGGTATGGCCTTGATGACTTGCTCGGTAAAATCATCCTTAGTAGGGTTCTCGGAGGAGTAGTACGACCAGGAAGGAATGATCTCCTTGCGATTCACGATAGGGAACTTCGCCAAGGTCATCAACGATAACGACAAACTTCTTGGTTATGCGTTGTGCTTCAAGTTACAACGCAATCCTTGGCGAACCAACCCTCAGCGCCTTAAAAGCCGTAATCTCCACTTACCACCTTCTCCTCAAATTCCCGGCCGAGAATAGCGGTGGAGAGATAAGAGGAGATCAACCCCTCGGCACGCGAATGCTATGTCTCAACCCTCAAAGGGAAAACTCTCAACGGCAAGCAAGACAAAAGTTTGAGGAGGCTATGTTAGTCAGCAGAATGGCGAGCGGAAAGCGAGGAGCTTGACCTACACACAGCCGAAGAATTGCTAGCAGTCCCCTAGAGCATAACCGAGGCGGAACGCATCGCACGGTACGGATTGGAGGGCAGATTTGTGATGAAACGGCATGAAGATCTCATGGGAGTATTGAGAGCAAATTCCGACCTCTTCGCTTGGTCTTGAGGAGGATATGGCGGGTGTGAAGCGTAATATCATCGAGCATCGTCTCAACATCGATCAAGCGTTTAAACCCACAAAGCGTAAAAGGAGAAATTCCGCGCGAGAAGCTGAAGGTACGCGAAGAAGAAGTATCTAACCTCCTAAAAGCTAAGTTTATCCGAGAGGTATACTACCCGCATTGGTTAGCCAATGTGGTCACAGGTCAAAAGCCGTCAGGAAAATGGAGAATGTGTAATGCCGACTTCACAGGACTTAAACAAAGCACGCCCAAAAGATTACGTTTCCCTTACCGTTGATTGATTAGCTTGGTTGACTCAACAACGGGCATGAGATGTTGAGCTTCTGGATGCTTTCTCGGGTTACAACCAAATCCGAATGGCCAAAGGCGACGAAGAAAAAGCGTCTTTCATTATGAGCGCGGGAGCGCATCTGCTATAAGGTAATGCCGTTCGGTCTAAAAATGCCGAGCCACCTTCCGGAGGCTCATAACTTCTGATTTGAGAGAGCAAATTGGCGGGTGAATGCCGAAGCCTATGTGGGCGATATTTTAGTAAAGAGCGAAAGGCCAATGAGCACCTATCGGACTTACAAGAAGCTTTTGATCTCTTGAATTTATACTATCGCGGCTAAACCCAAACAAATGTTCTTTTGGCGTTCGTCGGGGAAAATTCACAGGATTTATTTTGACACAAAGAGGAATAGAAGCGAATCCAGATAAAATCAGAGCTATTCTTGACATGGGATCGCCCAAAAGTCTTCAAGAAATTCAGCGGCTTAACGGACGTCTCGCCGCTGGGCAGATTTATCTCCAAAGCCGGAGAGAAAAATCTCCCACTCTTCCAAGCCCTAAGAAAAGCACCCAAAATGGAGTGGACAGAAGAATGCGAAAAAGCCTTTCAGGGGCTTAAGGACTATCTCCGGTCACCTCGATTTACTAGCTAAGCCACGGTGGGAGAGAAGAACTCTACGTTTACTTGGCGGTCGCCCCCACGCTTGATCGGCGCCCGTTCTTACGAGGGAAGATAGCGGAGTTCAAAACCTATCTACTACACAAGTAAAATCCTTAATGATGCGTAATCGAGATATCTACCACTTGAGAAGTTGGCCTTTGCTCTTATCACGTCTGCTTGGCGGAGGTTGAGGCCGTACTTTCAAGCCCACAAGATCATAGTATTGGTGATCAGCCCCTAAAGCATGATTCTCCATAAACACGAAAACTCAGGACGCTTAGCCAAGTGGGTGATAGAATTGGGCGAATTCGATCGCACCTACAAACCCCGAACGGCAATAAAGGCTCAAAATCTTGGCGGATTTCGCGGAATTAACTTTCCCAAAGCGAGGGATGAACCCCTTCACAGAGTCCAAGAAAGCTCTAACATCCCTTGGACCTTATATGTTGTGGATCGCGGAAGAAAAGGCGAGGCGAGGTTTAGTCCTCTACTCTCCTTCCAAGTGGAAAATCGCTGATGCTTGAAGTTCCAATTCGAGCAACCAACAATGAGGCCGAATATGAAGCCCTCGCCAGCGGGATTACATCCGCCCGAGGGCTCGGAATTCAAAGACTGCATGTATATTCTGACTCACAACTAATAGTAAGCCATACCTTGGGCAGCTTTGAAGCGAAGGAAGAAAACATGGTCAAGTACCAAGCAGTGGTAAAGAAAATAGTTCCACACTTCTCCCGCTTCCAAATCGAAAAAGTCATGCAACACAAAAGCGAAGAAGCTGGACGCTCTGTCAAAAAGGCCACAAAGACCTTGGCCGAGCGAAGACACGAGCCTCCCTTCAACTCGCAATACCTTCCCACAAAACCATCGACGGATTAGAGGAGGAAGTACAAAGTACGTACCGAAGAGCCAAAATTTGGATAGACCCCATCGAAATTATCTACAAGGTGGATCGGCACCACCCAACAAAGCAGAGGCCGTGACGGATTTCTTACAAATCCGGCCAATATACCATCATCAATGAGAACCTATCTGAGAAGATCTTATACGCATAACCCTTCTGCGATGCTTGCGTCCAACTGAAGCTAGTTATGTTCTTCAAGAGATTCACGCGAAGGCATTGGAGGAGGTCACATAGGGGCAAAGCCTTAAGTTACAAAGTCCTACGACAAAGGTTATTCTTGGCCAACACTAACTCAAGACGCCTTAATAGCATTCGCAGGAAATCACGCCGCGGTGGCATTCCAAGATCGAGAGGCGGCCGTAAGCACGACTTACACCCATCATTAGCCCTCGTCCCATTCGCCATCCGGGGAGTGATCTCCTAGGGCCGTTCCCCACTTCCGATTAGGCAAATGAAGTTTCTAATAGTCGCCATTGACTACTTCACCAAATGGGTGGAAGTTGAACCCTTAGCCAAAATCACGGAGAAAGCACATCCGAGGATTCTTATGGCGGACATTATCTGTCGATTCGGCATTCGATCGCCTTCATTTACGATAATGGGCAGCGGTTTGACAACAAAACCTTCAAAAGCTTTTGCCGAGCTTCGGAATTGAATCCAGTGATTAACATCCGCGACACATCCCCAAGCCCAGCGGCCAAGTAGAAGTGACAAACCGCACTCGCTTCAAACACCGAAAACACGGGTATTGTAAGCGGTACTAATTGGGTAGAAGAAATTCCGGCGCCCTTTGGGCCTCTGGACGACAACAAGAACCCCAGGAGAGACCCCATTCTCCCTTACTTATGGGGCAGAGGCTGTCATCCCTGCAGAAATAGGGATGCCAACCTTACGGACACAGCAAACGTTCTCCTCAGAAGAAAATGAGGAAAAACTCCGAGCGGAACTCGACCTACTTGAAGAACGGAGAGAAGCTATGGAAACAAGAGCAGCCGTCTATCGCCAGAAGGTGAAAAGGTTCTATGACACAAGGGTAAAAAGAGTCTTCTTCCAAATCGGCGATCTAGTCCTACGGGAAAATGAGTTCCGTGGAAATAAAAGCCGAACGGGGAAGCTAACTCCTAACTGGGAAGGCCCTTACGTCATACAAAGAATCGTCCGAGCGAGCACCTATTATCTAGTAAATATGGATGGAAAGACACTCAAGCGTCCATTCCATGCTGAACATCTAAGACGCTACTATCAGTAATTTTGTAGCTGTTCCTTAAAAATCACGGAATAAAGTTCAAGTCTTTTCTTTTCTATTAAGATGCGGCGAAATTCCCATCCTACCAAGATGCGGTGAAATTCCCATCCTACCAAGATGCGGTGAAATTCCCATCCTACTAAGATGCGGTGAAATTCCCATCCTACAAAAATGCGGTGCAATTCCCATTCTTGGAAAAAGAGTCGGAATTATCCTGGGGGATAGAACAACAACTCTTATCCAAAAAACAAGGGGCAAAAATCCCGATCGAAATATGAGGCAACAATCTCATTTATGAAGGCGAGTATCTCATTCAACAAAGTCCCGCGATTGGACTAAGGACTCGTTACAAAGCACCTTACAAAGTCAAAGAAAGAAGTTTACCAAAGACTTCGGCAATTACTTCTCGAATGAACTTCTTATATGATTAAAGACAACCATCTCTCGGAAATAAAACGTCATCAAAATAAAGGTTTGCGTTTCATTCATATGAAGAGAAATTACATTCCAAGTGCAAGAACATTCATAAAAAGAACATTCATAAAAGAAGAAACATCCTAAGAGCTAGGGCCCTCGAGGCATTTGCCTATTCACGGAAGGAGCTTGGACAGAAGGTTCCAAAGGAGTAGCTAAAGGAGCTTGGGCAGAAGGTTCCGAAGGAGCGGGGACAGCCGACGGAACAGAAACAACCTCCGGGGTCTTGATAACTTGTTGCTCTTTGAGCTCCGTAAATTTCTTCAAGACTCCAGCCAGCCCCATAGACAAAACCTCCTTAGGAGGAATATGATGGCCCACTTGTTGCACCACAGAGTATATACGAGTGGCCCCATCTTTAACTTTCGCCCTAAGCCGGGCAACCTCCTTCTCTAAATTTTCCGCTCGCTCTAATAAATCCTTAATTTCTTGCGAGTCGGACTTCGGAGCTTTCAAACGGGAAGCCAAATCCGCCCTAAGTGTATCACGCTCCCCCTTTATTTCCAAATTTCGGCTTGAGCGGTAAGCTTCAGCGACCTTCAACTTTAAATCCCATGAGCGGCTTCGCTCCTCTTGAGTAGATTGGAGTTCCTTCTTCAAAGCCTTTGGATTCATCTTGTAGCCCTTTGATATCCTCCTCAGCTGATCGAGGAAGAGAACCTTTGGAAATAGATAAGCCCGAGCCGCTAGTTAAGCTCTTCTCTCTTCTCTAGGGCAGATAGTTATTGCGCAGCCGCTTCGGCTTTGTCTACCGCTCAAGGGCACGGATAAGCGTCGTCTTTGTTTCTTCTCCTTCTCTTCCAAGGCCGCCACCCTAGAGCTCAACTGAGCGATATCTGCCCTATTCATTTCCATCTTCGCCAAATCTTCTTGGCAAAGAGCACCCACCCGATCCGCCCATTGTGCGGTCTATGAAATAACAAAACACTCATGAAAATATATTAAACTTAGAAACAAAGGGAAATATGAGAACAACCCTTACGGCATGGCGAACGGAATAAGCTGGTAAGTGGCCTCTTCCCTACCGTATGAGAGTTTTGTAGAGCTTTCGGGCCGCGCATGTGGCCATTAAAACATCCCTTACGGATGTGGCATCACGAAAAGGAGTATCCTCAGTAGATAACTCCTCCTGTCTAGTAACAGATCCCTTTAAAACGGAATCCGCCACTCGTAATTTATCCGCAAAAGCCGCTTCTCCTAACTCCGCCTGTAAAATAAAACCTAAGTTAAGAGTTATAAGTGAAATATACTTATAGAAAATAGAAATTCTCACCTCTGCGAGAAGGATGTCCTCCGGTCGGCTGGAAGAAGGGCCCTCGGAAATTGGGGACAGCGTCGGGCGGGTCTCTTCCGCACCAACCTCTTCCTGAGATGCCCCCACTAGTTCTTCTACAATTCCGGCCTCGACACGCCCTCGAATTCTTCCTCTTGGTCCTCCTCTCTCGTGAGGACCACTGCAGGCCGTGGTCATTCTTAACACCCTACGGAAGAGCTGTTTCTTTTCTCTTCCTCTTCTTTCTTTCCTCCTTGGAGGTATCGTACCCTGGCCAAGTACCACCTCTTTCTTCCTCCGCCCACGAGGCAAGGGCGGGTGAACTTCACCCTCGAAAGAGGCCAAAAGACCCTTAACATAGCTTCGAGTCCTCGTCCTCCATCGGATTTCCTACGTAACAAATATCAAGAAAATTGTTTAGATCGTGTAGTTAAAAAATCAGACTAGTAAAGTAAGCGAATAATTCCTACCGCGACACTATCAAACGACATTTAACAAGATTTTCCTTTGTCAAAAATTCATCCATATACACTTTGATAACCATGTCATTGACTTGAGAAGACCCATCTCCTCACCCGTGGCCATTTCTCATGGCGATGTCCGCTCGGGAACCTCCCATTTTGTTAGGACATCCCACTCGGACTTACTTTTGACAAAGAAAAATTTGCTCTTCCATCGCTTAATGGAAGAAGGAACCTTCCCTAAAAATTTCCTCCCGAGGCGAGAGAAGTAATACCAATCGGCGTTAGACTCTAGACATAAACTAAAAAGCATACGGAACCAGCGGACGGTGGATTTATTCCGTAATGCATGAAAACAATAACAAAGCCGTTCAAGAGCCTCCGAGAATTGGGGCCAAGCATGAAGGAACCTGAGATGATACTCCTCTAAATGCGCCTTAGCAAAATCGAGAAAAAGGGAGTCTAAGGCCACCTAATAGCGCATCTTGATAGATGGCTATCTCCCTTCCACTGGGAGAACTTGCCCTCTCCCGAGCAGCAGGAACCCTAACCTCAAACAATGAGAGATTTATCTCGTATTTAGCTACCAGGCTATCTACTTCCGACTGTCCAAGAAGACTTATGAATGTATCAGACCCCCTACCCGTTGCCCTAGAGGCAGGATGAACCCTCGAACCCTGAACTGGAACGCCCCCAAGGTCACCTGGGATCGCCGGAATTACAACAGAAACCGTAGGGTTGGACGAAAAGGGAATCAAGGATTCATGAGAAGAACTAGAGGAAGAAGAAGTAGCGCTAGCCATTACCTTAGAAAAAGAAAAAGATAAGAGAAAGAGCACTAAACCAGAGCTCGCCGGGGAAGAAGACTCGATTTTCGTGGAGAAGAAGACTCGATTTTCAACACAACCTTTTCTTTGCTTATGCGGTTCCCCTTATATATAAAGGCTGATGAACCCGTGGCGTTAGATCCTAGGGTTATGTTCCGATCTGGACCCTTGAACCAAAGGCCCGCAAATCTAAAACCGTTCAAACAACCATCAATACACCTCCTCGAAACAATTCAAAATTTTGTACCGCGCGTCAGTACCAAGCCGCCGCATACATGGAAAGTCACACCCCATCACTTCCCATCATCACGTTGACAAAACGCACACACGCGCATATATCAGCGCCACTATCCCCTTTCAATGCTGAATAGTAGAGGAGATCACGTGTCGTTTTAGGGAACAAGAAGCGTTACATAGAAGGTAGAGGCAGTGCAGCATGGAAGGCGAGCACATGTGCCGCACAAAGACAAAGCGCACACTCCAACATAGGATCATCAACAAAACCAAAGGATTTAAAAACAAAGCGACAAAACATCATTTTATTCCAAGTTACACATGGCGTAACATAAATAAGCGATATAACAAACCCTAAAACATATTTCGAGCGGATTATCCTAACTTTATTTCGAGCGGATTATCCTAACTAAGCGTCTGCGGACCCATCGAAGCAACACTTTCGGATAAGACTTCGGAGGGAAATACCACTGAGCTTCCGCGGCCGTCGGTATCCGCGATTTGCGCTGGGGGCGCTTCGGTTGTAAGCCGCAGCGGGCCGGAGGTAGGGACCCACCTCTCTGGCAGGAGTCATCTCCGAACATTTCCGCCTCGAAAGCGCGTACCCCAGCGTAAGTAAAACTAAAAGGTCCCTGCCTCTCCACATCATAGTCAACGTGAAAAGCTTCCCATCCCCGTTTAGGCTCATCTAGCCCCTACAGCCACAATCAATCGGCAAAATAGATGGCCAGCGGCCGTTTGGACTTACCAACTGGATTACCCCAGTCCTTAGATTCCGGCCAGTGCTCATGAAAAGAACTGGGAATTAAATAGCAGCGAGAGCATTGAGAAAAAGTGAAAAACTTGTAAAAAGACAAGCTACGAGCCATGATACAAAAAATAGAAGAGTGCAAGAGTTTTTAGTTTAAAATACCTATCCATACAAAACCCTTAAATAGAAGAGCCCATTGACACTATAGGGTAGAAATCCGAACCAAAATCTATCTCGATAACAGCGAAGATAACACAAGAAAGCGTCGATTAAGCGCCTATTAAAACTACGTAATGTCCCTTAGGCATGTGTCCCTTAGGTACAATCGACCGCATACCGAGCCTACGCCTACATAGACATGCCAACTAAGGATAATACTTGTTCTCGAACCAAAGCGAAGCGTCGCGTTTAGCTCACCCCTTCAGCTTAGATTTTTCGAACAAGTACACTAGGGAGGGACTAGTGTTACGGATATATTTGAGTGAAAGGCGGTGTCGTTAAGTTAAAGAGCCACTTGTTCCTTTGGCTTCTGGCCAGCATCACCATCCATGCACAAGTCCGCTCCGGAATTATAAGCGTAAGGATTTAATCCTCGCAAAACAAGTCCGTCCGGAATCGTAGCGAATCTCCTCGTAAAGGGCGAAGGTAGAAAGAAAGAGATAGAGAAACATCTAAATGCCTCTACGGTGAGTGGGCCTTATCCACCCGCCACATGAGAGGGGCGGATATTTTCCTACCACCTTCCTACCACCTTCCTACGCCTTTCCACCGCCTTAAGAGATATTTACTTAGCCCAGCGCCTTACCCGCCTTTCTGAACCGCCTCTAAGGTGCTATATAAAGGAGAGCACTAATAGAAGAAAGGGATCCGAAAAATAAAAAGCTCATCACACAAAAACTACCTAACATTAAACTTCTCTCTTTAAGTTTTCTCGACTTAGGCATGATTTGAATCCGAGGCGAGAAAGGCCCAATTCCGATCACCGTCCTCTCCCTTCTTTTTCTGAGGGCTGTGATGAGTCAACTCCGGTAATTCCGAAGCGGAATTTCTATACACTCCTATTCATAAAGCGTAGTAAGCGTCCCACATCAACTATAAATTCTAACCGTTGGTCGAAATTTGGGACCAGGATCCGCGAACGGCTTGGCCGAAGCGTGACGTGAACCAGTTTTTGGCATCAACATATATATATATATATATATATATATATATATATAGATATATATAGAGTCAGGATCATTGGACACATTATTTTGACACACCATTTGACATCTTTTTTCATTCTGACCCCTGAAACATGTTTGAAAGATTTTCAATTGTACGGATAGGAAGATCATTGAAAAATAAGCTAGTATGTCCATTTTCATACAATTTGGTGATCGTTTGGTTCTCCCACTTAACAGGTATATCCTCATGTGTGCCATATTAAAAACTATTATTGTTAAAATCATTTTTGATCCTTGTACTATCATAGTGTCAAACGGGTCATATCGTGCCGGTATGATGACAGCCGGTGAGTGGTATGCAAGTATGTCGACACATGAACAATGCTCGAGAATTGACCCGGCCTGAGGCCGCGACCCATCTTCACTGGGCTTGTGTCGTGCCAGGTTGTGCCGTGTGCCAGCTGTTTAACACCCAAGACATGAAGATTGCCACTAACGCCCAGAAGCTCTCTCACTTTTCCCCTCCTCCTTCCGACCCCTCCGCCGCCTCCTCCACCTCCTCCGCCATCCTCTCCGATCTTTTCCCCGTTGTTGCTCTCTTCTTCTTCTTCGTGCTTGTGCTCCTGTTAGTCTGATCATCGAGCTTCTCTCTTTGTTTTTCTAGATTTGTTCCCTAGCTTTTTTTTTCTATTTTCTTTTATTTATAATTGTGGAGAAAAAAAGTTGATTGGTTTTGTAACTTTGGATTGGTTCCTATTTGATCTGAACAGTTGTGATTCACTGATCTGATGTGATGTGGTTGGGAATAGCAATATCTTTCTTAGTTTTTAGCGAGTTGTCAAATTACAAGGGTATTCTCCTCATTTGCATTGACAGTGTAGCTTTGGAGTTGGTGACTACTTGTGAAGGGGCGATGTCGGTGATCTAAAGATATTTTTTAATAATATAATATAATTAATGGATGGTTACGATTGGGTCGTGTTGGGGCACACGGACAGCGTTCCGTGCCGGCCCGCATGCCGTTCTGCTCAAGCAGTGGCCCAACATGTGCTCACACCCAAGTCATGCCTAGGCACGGCTCGGGTGCTTACGATTACTTGATTTGTGCCATGCTAGCCGGAAGGCACAGCTTAGTTAATATCTTTATTGTACTATGACCTAATGTCCATTTTATCTTATATGGATGCTAACGTGATATTAGCTTTTTGAAAAAAATAAAGTCTTGTCACCTTATTGATACTTTTTAAAAAAAGTTTATATCTTATAAAAATGGTATAATATTTAAATTAGACTCTCTATTATATCAAATTAGTCTTTTTGATCTTTCTATTATAATTTGAGCCTTAGGATCTTTTTATTTTCACGATTAAGAAATATCAGTCCTTTCTTTTATTAACTTTAAAGGTTAAATATAAATATATCTTTAAAGATTGATATTTCTCAATCTTAAAAATAGATGGATCCCCAAAGCTCAAATTATAATAGTGAGACCAAAAATGACCGATTTGGTATAATTGAGGAACTAATTTAGATATTAATGAGCCAAGATTCATAAAAATCATTTTGTGACGTATTCGGCAAGACATGTAATCATCTCATGCTCGTGTCTAATCAGGTCTTCCCTATAAAATCTATAAAATCAAGAGAGAACGGTGAAATCAAGATAGATAGAGAGAGATGACCATGAAGAGGAGATCACTAATAGATGCAAGCTTTCATCGTCTCCTTCATCTAATCTTAGTTTCTCTTTCATGGATGATGATAACTATAGAAGGCCATGGACACCAACTACTTAGGGAAAGAGAAGGTGCCACAACTCTACTTTTACCATGCCAAGGGTGGCAGTGGAAATCAAAGTCTTGTCACATTTTTTTTATTTTTATTTTTTGACAAAGGTCATAAAGACCCTCCGTCAGGGAGGGCTACGCAAGCAGACTCCGCAAACGCTACAACCCCCATCTACTTGCAATTTGAGGGTCTCGAACTTGCGACGTTCGCGCAAGAATCGAGGCCCGCGTCTTACAAGCGAACCCGGTTACCAATAGACCGAACGGTCGTTGGTCTTGTCACATTATTAATGTTTTTTTTTTAAAGTATTGTCATATTATGAATGGTTTTTATAAAGTATAACCATGTATCTGCTGCATGTGATAGAACTTTAATTTTTTCAAAAAACATTAATAATATGACAAGACTTTGATTTTTTAAAAAACTAATCTCATTTCATCTTTTAATTTAATCTATTACTTACATGGTTATATTTTACAAAAATCATTAATAATGTGATAAGATTTTAATTTTTTGATAAAGCTATAATACCACATCAGCAACTATATAAAAAATGTCCTTGATTTAATCTATTGCTGACATGACATAATTATATTTTACAAAATCATTAATAATGTAACAAAACTTTCATTCTCACAATTGTATTGCTACAATACAGTGAAGATTGATCAAATAAAAGATTCAAACACAAATGAGATGACTTTGAAAATTAGGAAGAAGAAACATACACATAATAAACCATAATTAGAATCCAAATTATTTCATGAAAATAAGAAACATAAAGACCAAACCAAAGCCTATGGATATATAAACACCTCTCACTACTCATAATGAAAAACAGTAATATTATGCTCAACAACAGCATCACCAGAAGTAAGGCTGAGAAATAAAGTATGAAGGTTTGCAAACCCTCTTGCCATCCTGAACTTCCCACGGCCACCAACAACAGGAAGCTCTCTATCAGTTTCCAATACAGGGTTCCTTGAAACCACACTGATAGAACTGCCATTAAACTCACCAGAAGTGAACCCAAAATCAACAACAAAAACAAGCAGAAGCTCTTTCGGCCTTGCGGACACGTAAAGCCCTTGTGCATATCCTACCACCTTTGAGTTTGGGTCTGGAGTCTCAGTGAGAGGATCATTAATGGCATACACCTCACCAAATCGCCCTGGATTTCCATTGCCAACCTTGGTGCCATTTGGTTGGGCGACAAGCACTGCACTGGGGTTGTCGCCGGAGAGGGTGTCATGGTAAAAGAAGTGGAGATGTGTCACCTTCTCTTTGCCTAAGTAGTGTTGTGCATGGCCTTCTATACTTATCATCATCCATGAAAGAGAAACTAAGATTAGAGGAAGGAGAAGATGAAGGCTTAGAGATCTCCTCTTCATGATCATATCTCTCTCTATATCTATCTATCTATCTATCTTGATTTCTTCGTTCTCTCTTGATTTTATAGCGAAGAGCTGGATTAACGGGCCACTGGGTCGGCCCGGCACGGGCACGACTCATGCTGGGATGAAAATAAATTTATATAATATGCATGTGATCCCATGTCCATTAGATTTTCTTCTGTTACTAGAACTGTAGTCCCTTTGTTTTTCATTGTACCTGCAACACATAGTTGTGCATGCATGGCAACCACCAATGCTTTAAACAAGGAATGAAAAAAACGTGTGGCTATTTTTTTTTCAATTTGGACCACTTTCTTGTGGAGGTAATAAATTGATAGGAGCACTATACGTTAAAAAAATGTTGTCCAATTTAGTACTGTCTTCACATTATTGAAGAAAAGTGGTCCACTTTTGTCTCTTCACTTTTGTCTCGCCATTGAAGAAAAGTGGGCCAATTTATTACCATACACATGGTGTAGGTGGTACATCCATATAACCTGGCTGCAAGAAAGTGATCAGTCAAGGTGTCAAATTGGCCGGGCCGGCACAACCCGACCAGATCCGGACCGTGCTTAGCACGGCCCGAATGCAAGCCCATGCTGGGCCACCGGCGTGTAGTTTGCGGGCCAGCACAGCTTACGGTGTCGGCTCGCAGCCCGCGGCCCGTGGCCCAAGCATGCCAGGCCACCCCGACATAAGCACACAGGCCGACAGGCACGACCTGCGACGCAGCTAAATCCATGTAATCAGATCAATGGCCGGATGGATCAAGATCCAACGATACAGTCTTTGATCCAACGGCTGGATGATTAGCCGTTGGATCAAGTAATAATCCAACGGTTGGATCTAGATGTTGGATCCAACGGCTAGATCCCTTGATGCCTACTCATCTCTCTCTAATTTTTATTTTTATTTTGAAAAATATTGTTTCCCATGCTACTTAATATTTATATTTCCCATGCTAATTAGATCCAAGGGAAAGGTGGTTGGCCCTCCATCTACACAAAATTAGATGACAGCGACTACCAATATTGTAGTGAATCTTGTAGCTAGGGATGTTGTAGCCCTGAAATGAGAGCTATATTTTGTGGATTGTACACCTTAGAGTCTTAGACTGAACCAATATCTAGGATTTCAAGTCATATTTTATAGTTCTTGATTTATTTTACGATTATTATATCAATGTGGCAATTCAATGTGCATTTGTTGAAAGTGTTCTTTTAATAGATGATCTGGTGCATTGATGCAAGTTTTTATCACCTTTGACAGATACAAATAAGCTCTGAGCGAAGGAGCTAAGAAAAGGGAAAGAAGTGAGAGAATTTCTGAAGAAATTGAAGTCTCGGAAAGGGGCGCCGCGATACCAAAAAATATAGCGTTGCGATGCCAACCTGTTGACTATATATGCAAGCCCTAATTTCAGGGCTGGGGTGAGAAGGCCGGAGGTGCTGACTTAAGGGCTATTTCAAGGCAATTTCAAGCCTATTTTGGGAGAAGGAAGGTCAATCTTGGAGCAAGGATTGGGAGGCTCATCCATTAGTTTTCTCTATACACTTCCTACCCCTTTACTTTATCTAATCTCTCATATGGATTTGAATGTTGAATCAATGATCTATATCTAGCCTTTTGTTGGATTTTGATATATGTATTAATTGAATCTCTTCTTTGCTTGTATGAATGAATATTTGGATTGTTTGTATAATCTTGTTCTTAATGTTTTCAGTTTGAGAGATCTATGATTGTACATAATGAATATATAGATGAACTTGACGAATGGAAGCTAGGTTAAGCCAAGGATTATACAGTGGCGGATGCTAAATTACATGCCAATGAATCGCATAAATTGATTAGCTTGTGAGATTAGAATATACTCATCAGTGATTCACAATCAATATTAGGGTTTGAACCTCATGACTCACTAATTCTTCAATTCTCATAGATATATAGAGGATTAAAATTAGAGGACATGTTCTTAAAGTGATTCAAAAGGCATTTGAGAATATGATAGGGCTCTAAATTAACAATTCAGTTCACTCATTTAAGAGATATATATGGGAAAGACATTTTATATTACATTGTCAAGGAAAATCAAAACCCTATAACTATTAACCTTGATTGAAATCCCTCAAATTGAGCACCTCATTAGTTATTTATTGGAATTTTAGTTTGATTTCTAGTATAATTCACCACCAAAACTCTTTTGTTGGGAAAAAAAAACTAGCTAGACATAATTTTGGTACTCTTCAAGAATTGGTAACAATTCCTCGAGAGTCAATTCCTCTAGGGTTGCGACACTTGCTCATCATTTTATTACTTGTTCAGTATATGGCGCACTTGCGTTCATGCTTTAGTACCTTCTGCAAAGCAACAAATGCGTCTTACCTCGCCGGACATGGACCACGGTACAGGCGTCGCAACAAAGGGTGTTGCTCGATCATCAATGAAATTAGTTCTCTTATCTGATTCAGGATGCACACGACTATGTTCCTGTGCCAACAGAAGAAGGGGAGCTGTCGGATTAGCAGCCAACGTCACTCCCCCTCCGTCTCCTCCACTGACCACAGGTCCAGTAACCTGTGCTCAAAATTGAGGGAAAAATCGAACAGGTGGATCTCTCTCGCAGCTTCAATCTCCCTTGCTTCCTTCAGTGAGGGTCATTTGCAACTTTGTTAAAAGAAAATACTTGAAATTCTGTATTACAAGATAAATTAACCAATGAATTCAAACTACTAGCTAATCATTTGCAAGCATCTCTCTTTGAAAATTCCAATATATCAAACCTCATTTGATCAACTTTTGATCAAGCTTAACAATTAATAATCACCACGAGTTCCTCAACCACTGCTTTACCCAATATGGTTAGAGTTTTCCTTCTATAAAGTGGACTTTCTTTCATTCTTTCCCCTTCCACCAAACACACCTAACAATTGATATCATATCATATCATCTCTGGCTTCATCCTTGTATAACGCCTTCAAATATGGCGGCCAGCCCATAGTCAACGTTGACTTAAACAACTAATCAAGAAAACTGCAAGCCATTTCCATGAATAAAAGTATTCCATACCACATATATATCTCAAGGGAAGTGTTTGTGTGTGTTTGAGAGAGAGAGAGATGAAGACAATGGACACAAGCCTTCTCCTTCTGCTGTATGTTCTGATCACCTTGGTTTTTCAAAGCCATGCACACTACTCCTTAGGTGAAGAAAAGGTGACAAACCTCCACTTCTATTTCCATGAAACCTCTAAAGGAGATCACCCTAGCATCCTACTTGTCGCCCAACCCAAAGGTGCCAATGCTAATGACACCAATCTAGCTCCCTTTGGTTCAGTGTACGTTATTGATGACCCTTTAACTGAAGGTCTAGACCCAAACTCAAAGGTGGTGGGACATGCACAAGGGCTTTCAGTGTCTGCAGGGCAGGAGAAGACCATGATAGTGTTTGTAGTGGACTTGGGGTTCACTTCTGGTGAGTTTAATGGTAGTTCACTCAGTGTGTTGTCAAGGAACCCTATATTTGAAACTGATAGAGAGCTTGCTGTTGTTGGTGGCCGTGGGAAGTTCAGGATGGCAAGAGGGTTTGCAAACCTGCATACTTACACTTTGAATGCAACCACTGGTGTTGTTGTTGTTGAGTATAATGTTACTGTTTTTCATTATGAATGAGAGTGAGATCTTTAATTGTGGGTTGATGATGATCAAGAGGTGTTTTCATAGTTTGTGGTTTGATTTTTTATCAGTACTCATGATTCATGTATATGTGATGTTCTTTTTTTAATGTTTTCATTTATTTATAAAAAATATTATAAAAGACAAACAGAGTTACAAACTTTGGGGATGCTTAAATAATAGTATCTCCCTTCTTTACTTTGCACGAACTCTGCTAAAGTTTAAAAAGTTACAACTCAAATATAAAGATTTACTGAAGGCATAAATATAATTACAAGTTTTAGAATCTTATATATGTAATAAAGCCAATGAATTCAAACCACTAGCTAGCGAATCCTTTGCAAGCATCTCTTTTTGAAAATTCTAATATATCAAACCTCATTTGATCAACTTTTGTAACATTTAATAATCACCATGAGTTCTTCAAACACTGCTTTAACCAATATGGTTATAGTTTTCCTTCGAGAAAGTGGACTTTCTTTCATTCTTTTCCCTTCCACCAGACATGCCAAGAAATTGCATCACTCCATATAAGCCTCTGAAAATGAGCTCTGATGATGGCGAGTAGATTGAAGAGTCCATTTCAAGCGGCATTGGAAATCCAAGGGAGAGGAACAACACCGGAGGCCAGTGACAGAGGGGGGAGTCGGTTAGTGGAACCATGGGGAAGCTAAAGAACAACGAGGAAGGCGACCTAGGGATGCAGAGCGTGGCTGGATTCGAGACAGGAAGATGCCAGTAGAGTATACGACAACCAAGTGCTCGCTGGAGAAAAAGAAAGCATTACCGCCGAAGCCTGAAAAACAGAGCATCCACCATATGTTGGTATCATTAGATAGTGAGATGATCAAAGGGAAAGAACACCTGAAACACTACTTCGTCGCAATAGTAGTGGAGCTTTGAGAGGGGATTGTTGATGAAAACATGACTGCGTCTGTGCTAAGGGAGGCACTTGGCCGGAATTGGGGATGGAGCTCCAAGCAATTCAAGGACGGGTGATTCATTATTAAAGCAGAACCAATCTAGAACCAATCCACAGAGTCAAAAAACATTGTCTGTCAAGGGTGGAGAAGGGGAAAGGCCTTGAGTGTGATTGTGAGCGACACCAAGCGAGTTTCGCACCTCGACCACTAGCTAGAATCACAATTAGTGAGGTGGGCGGCGACCGTAATACCGAAGGGGATCCTAAACATTGAGAGGACTGGTCCAAGCTTCCTCAACGACCTAAGGATTTAACGGGGCATTGGATGGTGCCATTGAGGGCCTCTGCCAGGAGTCATTGGGTTTACTGCCGGACCTCAGTGGAGCAAGGTACAACCACCTGAGCCAGGTTTCGTCTTCGCAAGGGCTGGTCTACGCCGGCTTAGCTGCTGGTGGGGTTAATGTTAACGATGTGGCTTCTTTTTTCATCATTGAGGACGAGGCCAAGGTGGGCGCGAAAGAAGATGACGCATAGATACTGACTCCATCACCCAGGGTAGCGTTGGGTGGCGAGGGAAACACAGGGGTGGTCCAAGCAGAGGAGGTGCCCAATCAACGCACGCTAGCTCAACGAACCTGGCTCAGCCATGTAGTTTTGGGGGGACCTACACACTCAGTACCGAAGTTGAGCTCATGGGCAGGCAGGCTGAAGGTGACCCGAATGGCCCATTCGAGTCCATTAGTGCTCAGTTGCTCTCAAAGATGGATTTTGCCCATCAAAGAGGCCCAATAAACCTCTGTAATAGCACAACTGAATCAAATGAAGGTATATTAAACCATTCTGTTTACATAGACCCTAATTTTCATAATAATCAGGCTAATGAAGGGGTTAAGGGTAAAAACTCAAGTATTTAACACATCAAATGACTTTCAAACCCTTAAAAATTTAGAAATGGGAGAAGGTCTTAACATACACCTAAGGAAAATGTCCCTATGATATATTTTCGGCTCATGGAACCTTGTCACTGATAAGGCATGGGAGCTACTAAAGGAGAAGGAGAAGCAAGACAATAGGAGAAATGACCAAAATGCCCCTCTAGGTAACCCGACCCCTTTACTGCCTAAACCAGTTGGGAAAACCCCTCCTAGACCCTAAGGAAGACTAGGGAAGACAAAGATCGAGTCTCCAAGTTACCCAAGTCAATAGGAGAGAAGCAACAAAAGGAGGCTTGACCAGGCTAGAGCACAGGAAGGTACTAGTTCTACTCTTTCTACTATTCCACTTACCCTCTCAATGGCACATAGGGACTTCATCTCGGTTGCTCTAATGGTGGGTAGTGACTTGGGTCACACAGGCGACGACACTTCAACATATCAATCTGGCGTACATGTGACATCTTAAGGAGAAATGTGCCAGGAGGGATATTGATAGACTAAGCCTAGTCCTGGGATCCCTCTACAATAGGGGCTATCAATGGTGACCTAATGAAGCTAATTTTATGGAATGGAAGGGGGCTGGGAAGCTGAAAGAGCGTTTCCTTGTGCGAGACTTCCTATATAACCACAACGTGGACATCTTTTGTTTGTAAGAAATTAAGATGGCCATCATGAAGACACCATATATATGGAGATCCTTGGGAGGGAAGGCATACAATGAACAACTCGTCTTACTAGCATAAAACACAAGAGGTGGGTGTTGCTTTGGGTGGAGTAGCAACAAATACAGGGCCATTAACATCTTCACCGATAATTTCTACATCATAGTCATACTATAAAATATCATGGATATATACGTTAACATGGATTTTCACAACTGTCTATGGACCTTGTGGGCAGAACCTGAAGGTAGCCTTCGATCTAGAAGGTGCTAAAGGATATATGTAACGCCCCGACCCGGATCCCGGGACTCAGGCACGTCTACAGATCGGCCATACCCAAGTGGAGACGAGCCCCACTCGAATACAAGGCCTAAAAATGATAAGCAGATAACAATAATAATCAAATGTTCATTAATAATAAAGAATAATATCAGAGTTATACAATGGAATTAAAATCATGAAGGGTTCCATGTACCCTACAAAGCACTATACAAAATCAGGCCCTATAAGGGTCCTACAAGTGAAACTCTCACACAACCTGAGGTCCTCGGACCTCTCCAACCTATCTCAGTCCCATGGTCAACTCCAAACCCCTCGAAATACATCCTGTTCCTCTTAACTTTGGAAGATAAAAGAAAGTGAAGTGAGCTTTGGAAGGAAAGCTTCGATAAGTACACTGAGAGAAATCACGATAAGCCACGGTCCAAGTAGTCAAGATAGACAAATCAAGACAATCGGTCCAGCCGGGGAATGGAGTCAATCAGCGGGGCCCCTAAGCGACCAATCACACCTCCGCGGTCGGCACAAGAGCCGTGTGCCTCAATGGTCAAGTCGCCGGACGGCAGGGTGGCTATGCTCACAGATGCGCATACCCGATCTTTGAGACATACCAACCCCACCTAAACACAAGCACCATGAGTCGCACAGTAATGTCCCGGTCCACGGTGGCATGCTCAGTGAGCATCCAAAAACAACTTGTCCAATCAACCAATCCACAGATGTGGAAGAACATCAAACAAAACATGAATACCGGGAATCAAAAACAGATATCCAAATCATATCAACAAGCACAGTCACGATGCCAGCAAAAGATATACCATACCAGGTAATAAGAATACCAAAGAAACCCATACCAAAGGGTAGAAACGAGGCAAGAGTAACTTACTTTTGACCGAAATCCAACAACCGTACCGTATTCGCTTCGACGAAGCTCCACGATCCCCGTCGTTATCTGGAAACCATAAACTAGACACAAAACAATGCATATATACTCGTGAACAACCGTTTCTGCAACGAATGCCTACTAACACTAATGCAGAATTTCTGAACCTATGGCGCAGTCCCAAAGAATAGTCCATAACTTTTGATCCAGAAATCCGATCAAGTTGTACCAGGGCTCGTTGGAAAGATCTCTTCCTCATCTTTCCAACGGTATATTACATTACCCTACCAGGGATTCACAGACTGCCCAGCTGTCCCTCGAAGGGGACAGTCAGTCTGCAAACCCCTCTTTGCTTCCAACTTGACTTAGCTTGGTCCATTAAAATTAATCCTTTATTCTTTCTAGTCCATGTTTTCAAATCAAAGTCATTTATTAAAGTGTTGTCTCACTCTCACCAGGTCCTTAATAGCTTTGACCAAAGATTAAACTTATATCTTAAACACCAACACACCCATGCATGCACGTGGACACACTCATTTTATTAATGGAAAATCCCTCTACTAGTTGAGCATGGAGCCAAAACTCAAACTCTTATAAGATTTAGGACCATCATAACATTTCTCCTCTGAACATATTTAAATAGCCCGATCCCCGAGCTTACATAGACTTAGTAATCCAAACTTGATTAACAATGAAATCCCAGGACATCAACACTCATAGCAACCACTGATCCGAACCTGAACCCTATACTTAGATTCAAAAACAAACTCCTTCTCAAGCCTTTCACAAAGCCATACATTAATCTCATTCAAGGGAACTAGCAATTCATCTAACAAGTACCTCATCCTGAATGCTAACCTGCTTGCTTGATTGAGTACTCAACTTAGGCCTTAACATCTCATCTCCCCAAATGACTAACTCATAGTTATTTAATCCAGACAAGAGCAAAACTAGCCTCTGAGTAACCTTCCAGAGCACTAGAAATACATGGTCATAATTCCAAGTATAATTAGATAATAATATTCAGAGAACTTCCATTACTCAGCTACATTACACCAGAACTCAAGGAGGATAGGTTCATATATGCCCTAAAACTTCTCTAGTGTTACCCATGTAACCCCTCTCTAAACCATACTCACTGAACTTCCCTCCTTCCTCCCAACAGACAAACATTAGAGCTCGTTCCTTTAACATAGCCTAAAAAAACAAACTGGAACCTTAGTCTCCTATACCAACCCATCTCCAGTTGTGCGTGCAGATGGCTTAATGGTTAACATAGATGAGTTCTTCATTACCCTTTGGAAAAAATTACAGGTTTCTTATAGACTCCCCATAACATTAGTATAGGGTGTAATCTTCTGTATATCTAGGTACTCATGCATGCTTGTCTACTTGTACGAAATCCAGTGGATTCAAGGGTTTAGAATACTCACATCTAATGGCATGTTTGCATACTAGAGAAGCCATGTAACTCAATGGCGTTTTAATCCTACTTTCATGTGTGCAGATGTTCTATATGAATTTTCCAAGAAGGAGAACACTCACAAATGAAGGCGGCGAGCTCGCGACGATCCGACGACTACACAAACGCGTCGACGCGGAACCAGCGATGAGGTTTGGGTGTACCAACACCTCTGCCTCCTTTCTTCCACTGCCTTGCGACCATGATGACTATCACCGCCTCTCAACACGAAGTTCTTAGGGTTTCACCACGCGCGCTCTTATAGGGAGCTATGGGCGATGATGGAGGAGATCACGATCTCCCTTGATCGCTGCTGAGGAGCGCGTTTGAAATCCTGCTATCCATGGTCATCCGATAATCTCGCGCTTATGAATATCTTCCACCGTTTCATTCCCACCCGTTTAATTAGCTTTTATTACTTGTTATTATCACTTCACGCGTTTTTTTTTTTATTATTATTTAAAACTCAAGTTCCGCACGTTATCTTTAAATAAAAATTCACTTGAGTCATGCATGTCTCTACATGCACCTATATCTAGACCTTTATTTAGATAAAATAAAAACTATCATATCACATCTTCATCTTGAATATATATTATTTTTATATATATAATGTCCATTTGTCAAACCTTATCTGAACCATAAATATCTATAATATATATATAATAATAATCAAACTATGATCTTTGATTCTTTGTGCAGCTTCAGCCAAACCGCCCAATCTATAGTTACAGCTAATCATCTATTCGTAATATTTGCTAAATGAGCAAATCGAAATTCCTAACAATCCAACCTGGGAAACTCCCCTTATTAAACACATAAGCAAAGAAAATATTAACAAAACATTTAACCCCTAAAATCCTGGATTTTACAATATACAACAAAGATGACCGGGATGAACAATGGATTATTAGAGTAGATTTCAATGGCACTAGGTGAAGAAGGAAGCGCAACCAGGGTTCATCGCATAACCAGGGTACAGAATTGTTCGACCAAGTAGTTCAAACTTTATAATTGTTCGATCCCATTACAAGGTAGATAGTTCACCTGGACTAATGGTTGATTTAGACCGTTGATGGTAAGACTAGATCGGTTCCCACTGTCAGCGCGCAGACTGCCTAATCACCTTCTCCAGGATCTGGCAATCATCACTCCCTAGATATATAGGGCATGGGGGAAAAGGGAAGGTTTCTTGGAAATGCTTAAACAATGGTGGGAAGGTACTACATACACTAGAAATAGAGACTTCCTAATTGACAAGAAGTTATCCCTTATAAGGAAAATAGTGTGAAAGTGGAACAAGGAAACTTATAAGAGCTTCTTTGCACAAAAGGAGGACCTTCTAGGGAAGATAGAATCGATTGACGTTACTCAGGAAACAAGGGACCTCCTCGAAGAAGAAGCAAGAGAATATCTTACCTATCAAAGGAGCTATGAAGATATTATTAGAATAAAGGAGCTATTGGAGAGATGCTCTAAAGACAATTACCTTTGGCACTTTATGTACAAATTTAATTATTTAATATAAGGCTTCTTCATTATTTAGATGTTCACTACTATGAATATGATATGAGATCTTAAATCTAATTAATGAAGTCCATGATACAATGTACATAGCATGAAAGAAATTATGATAGAGATCATAATGTGGGATTCCTATCATGTGTAATTATGTACGTATCTAAATATCCCTAGTCGAAGGATCGATGAGACAAGACATCATTGATCCAGTAAGACTAGCACATGTTATGCTCCTTGATCCGATCAAGCAGTTGTTACAAGCGGGAGCATGAAGATGTTTTGAGTGAACATGTGACTTGCTAAGAGTAACAAATTCATTAGATGACCTACCATGAGTCTTCACATGGTTATCCTATTAAAATGTCAGTGAAGATCTCATTGCAGCAATGATGTAAATATCCTTAAACTTGAGGTACACAAGTTATCTTGGATATGAATCCTGTGCTTTGACGTTATTCCTACGTTTCCCTTCAGAGGTTACTACATGGTGGTGATTGGGTACAACTTTGAAGTATTCAAAGGTATTTGGGTAGCCAACAGAGGATTTACCACTCCTGATAGAAAGAGAGTATACCCATGACCACTTGTCGGGTCATTGCTCAGGAATCTTTGGCCAGAGTAACTTGTCATGAAGATGGTCTTCGATGACATAAGTTTTGAGTAACGGATCCCATAGAACGAGGAACTAATACTTGGGCTAGGTGTGACATAGTCAGTCTAGTGGGAGTTGACACATAGGCCATACTCTGAACCAAATTGGTATAAGATGGTAAAGGACAAGTTGCACAATAACATTGGCTGCTGAAGGGTTCCAAGTTAGACCACTTGACTTTCCGGTCAATTGGGGGTCATGATATATTGCTAGATGTCACTCATGGTCTATTCATAGAATCATAATCTATGGTTGATTATGAATAGCCAACATAACCGAGAACCTAATATGTCACACGCATAGAAGATATCATTGATGTATAAAACGGGTGTTTGGGAATAGATCCTCAAACGAGAGAATTAAAGGGAAGGGAAAGATTGTAAGTCGAATTTGATTATAAGTCAAATTTGATTGTAAGACGAATTTGATTATAAGACAAATTTGATTGTATGTCGAATTTTATTATAAATCAAATTTGCTTGGAAGTTGAATTTGATTATAAGTCAATTTTGATTGTATTATGAGTCAAATTTGATTAGATTGTAAGCCAAATTTGACATGGGCTTCAATCAAAGACCCAATTCAAAACAAATCCTAATCTAATTAGGGAGGCCTATAAATATATGATATTCCAAATCAGAAAAGACATACCACTTTTTAGCAATTGATAGAGATTAATAGCCTTTTCTCTTCTCTCCAAAAATCCTTTCTAGAACTTCCATCATAGCTAGCACCTTGCTTGGAAGATCACCCCGTTCCCTTTGAGGTTGCTTCTGCAGATCTTCACGTGGATCACCAATATAGGCACTCCGTGTACGGATTGTTGTTGTTCACGCAACGTCCCCTCCGATTCAGAGAAAAGAATTCGGCATAGACATCAAAATGTACATGCTCTTCAACCTTGTTTGTTTGTGTTTTGATTAACATGGTGGTAGCTAAAAAACTTATTCACAAAATGGAAACAAGCAACCAAGGGGAGTGCTCTTAAAGGTAAACTTTGTAAAAGTATTTGATATAGTGGACTGAAAGTTGTTGTTGGAAGTGCTCAAGGCAAGACAATTCGACCTCAGATGGATATCAAGGATAAAAATGATTTTTCAAAAAACCAAATCGAAGATACTCCTAAACATAGTGCCAGCAAGCTATGTGCGACACCAAAGGGGCCTCAGACAGGGAGACCCCTTCTCCCTCCTTTTGTTTGTTATAGCAACAAATGTCTTTGACTCAATGACATTGATGACGAAGGCAATAAGGGCAAACATCTTCAGAGGCATTCGATGTGTTGAGACCAACAGGAGGAAATTACCTCACTATAATACGTGGATAACCTCTTGGTACTCTGCTCCGGAAGAGGCTAGGGATGTCTTTGAAGATAATGAACCGGGGGAATACAATAATTTAGAGTGAGAGGGTATTTCAGTACACTTGGCACCTGCCATCATAGGGAACACATGTGAGGGCCAGGATTGGTAAATAATGTAATCTTATATTTTGATATCTTATATTTTATCAAAATATATGTAATGTACTTCTTCTGTTCTTTCCATGAATGTTATTTTTTTTTTCCAAAAAACGAAAAACTTCTTCAAGTATGGCGGCCAGCCATAGTCAACATTGACTACACTAACTAATCAAACAAAAAAAGCTACACTATCCATGAATAAAGTATTTCATACCACATGCACTTTAAGAGATGTGTGCGCGCGCGAGAGAGAGAGAGAGAGAGAGAGATGAAGAATATGGATATAAACCACCTTATCCACCTCTATGTTCTCACCTTGGTTCCTCAAAGCCATGCAGTGCACTACTCCATAGGCAAAGAGAAGGTGACAAACCTCCACTTCTTCTATATCATGAAAACACTAATGGAGACCACCCTACTGCTATCCTAGTAGACAACCCTACAGACACCGCAGTTAATGCCTCTAATCCAGCACCCTTTGGTGCAGTATATGTCACTGATGATCCTCTTATTGAAGGTCCAGAGCCAGACACAAAGGTGGTAGGACATGTTGGGAAAATTGAAATTGGAGGATTTAATGGAACACTCAACAAAGAAGAGTATAATTAAGATGCACAATTTGAATTTTAGGTGTGAAAAACTTTCCTAAAGGAGAATTAACCCCTTATAATGTGTGCCAAAGGTAAATGCTAAGTCTTTAGGATACAAAGAATCCCCTTACAATGATGCACTTGAGAAGAAGAAAGGTTTTTCATATTTTTAACTAGCACTCTATGACTTCTATTTATAATAGTATGAAGTGTTGGAAGTTGTAACTTCTTTTTAAACATGAAATGATATCTTATAACTACTATTACACCAAGGGATGCATCCTAACTTGCCAAACTTCCCTTTACATGAAGAGGTGTCATCTAACCACTATAACTACTATGAGACATGAAAAGATGCAACTTTATATAAAACTTTCAATATTTAAAATATTACAACAGGACAAGCACAAGGGCATTCAGTGTCTGCAGGACAGCACAAGTTCTTGATTAAGCCTTTGCAGTGGACTTTGTGTTCACTTCTGGTGAGTTTAAAAGGAGTTCAATTAGTGTTTTGCAAGGAACACTGTGATGGAAACTGAGAGAGCTTGCCATTATTGTTGGTGGCCAGGGGAAGTTCAGGATGGCAAGAGGGTTTGCAAACCTAAGAACACATTATATGAATGCAACTGCTGGTGGCATGGTGTTGTTGTTGAGTATAATGTTACTGTTTTTCATTATGAATAGAGTGAGATCTTTGTGGGTTAATGATCAAGAGTGTTCATAGTTTGTAGTTTGATTTTGTTTTCTTGAATAATTGGATGCTTATTGCTTATAACTCATGATTAAATATATGTGTTTTTGTCATTTCTTTTTAATGGAATGGTTGATATATATGTTAGAAATTTTGCATGTAGATGATCAATTGAAGAGTGATTAACTAGAACTCTAAACTTTGGGGGTATGTTTAAATATTTATATCCTGGGACTTAATTTAATTACCTCTTTGTGGAGACAATGAATTTAGTTGTCAACCTTCTTAGCACATTCCTTATAACAGAACTTCACTTGAAAAAAAATTAAATTAAATTGAATTAAACTATTAAAAATTTCTTTAAAAAGTTAAAAACCAAATATATGCATGTGAGCTACTCTCTATCTCTCTTTGAATCTATTAAAATCTTTTTTTTAATAATCATGGACAAACCACTAGAAATACACCTTAAATTTAATCTTTAATCTCCTTTTGCGCGTGATTTTTTCCTTGAGATATTTTCATATAAATTTTTATATTTAACTTTTTAATCGTACATTTTTTAGCTAATGTGTGTTCGTTTTGCTTCCATGCAACACTTACTAATAGATCTAGTACCATTTTAGCAACAAAGTTAATTACTCTAATTAGGAACCGAAATAAACATTGTTTAGTAGTTCAAGGACTAATGAAAATGTTTTCCTTCCTTGTCCATAATTGGACTATATATATATATAACTTCAACGTGGAAGAAATAAACCAGGGAAAAGATGGGTACGTAGTCAATTCAAACCCTCTAGCTAATACTTTGTGTCCATCTTTCTCAGAGAATTCTACTATTACTATATAGATATATTACCTCATTTGATCAACTTATTCAGCATAACAACAAATAATATTAATGACCATGAATTTTCCTTGTAGAAAGAGAACTTAATTTCTCACAACTTTTTAAACTTCCTTCCAAATTAACATGCCAAAATTTCAAGTTATTGATCTTAAAATAAGCAGACAATGGCTATTCTAGAATATCTTCATGACCTATCCTTATCCTTTATATCAACATCTTCAAAAGTGGTGGCCAGCCATTGATCACACCAACCACACAAGATACAGACACTTTAGTCTTCTATTTAAGCATTCCATTCCAACACCACAAAACAATGAATGAAGTGAGATCAGAAGAAAGATAGAGATGAAAACCATGGATACAAACCATCTCCACCTCCTCCTCCTCCTTCTCTTTCCTCTCAACTTTGTTTCTCAATGCCATGCAGAGTACCACTCCATAGGCAAAGAGAAGGTGACAAACCTCCACTTCTTCTACCAGGAAACCCTAAAAGGAGACCACCCTAGTGCCATTGTGGTAGCCACCGCCAAAGACAACATAGTTAATAATAGCTCTAATCAATTATCACCATTTGGCACAGTGCTTGTCATTGATGATCCTTTAACTGAAGGTCCAGACCCAAACTCAAAGGTGGTAGGAAGAGCACAAGGGCTTGCAGTGTCTGCAGGGCAAGAAAAGTTATTGTTTGTGTTTGCAATGGACTTTGGGTTCACTTCAGGTGAGTTTAATGGGAGTTCACTCAGTGTTTTGTCAAGGAACACTGTGTTGGAAACTGAGAGAGAGCTTGCTGTTGTTGGTGGCCAGGGGAAGTTCAGGATGGCAAGAGGGTTTGCAAAACTTAGAACACATTATTCTAATTACACCTCTGGTGTTATCATTGTTGAGTATACTGTTACTGTTTTTCATTATGAGTTTGTAGTTTGATGATAATTATGTTTTCTGGTTTTCCTGAATAAATTGGATCTCACCAATATTGTAATAGAAATTCTCTGAATTTTCTTTTTTTTTATTTGTTCATAGAGAACTCTGTAATTTTATTTTTTAATTAATTTGCAAAATTGAAGGTGCTCTCGTCATCTTGCTCTCGTCTCTGAGCGGCTTTGGACTCCGAACAGCTATCCCCGAGGAACTTGTCCTCCACTTACAATATTGGTAGGTGGGGGAGAGGAGTAATGGTGCTTCAGGAGAATAGAAAGGGAACGCCATCTTTCACCAAATAACCTGAGATGAAGAACCTTGTTTCCATACCGATTGAATACTCAGATCTTGCGATGGCTAAAGACAATGCTTCGAAGACGAATCCACCTCGTCCATCCCTCACCAGACCCGTGCTTAGGAGGAAGCAGCCTATCCCGACTTCTGTCTTGCAGGGGAGGACTTAGGGAGGCCGATCATGGGCCAACGTGGTCTGAGCACCAGAGCGCAGGAGACCAGAACCATCTGTCATGGTTCCTAGACCCCTCCTGGCCCTCGTGGAGCTGCTTATGGAATCGGTGACAGAGATGGTGACAATCGAGGAGGGCGTGCTGCAACGAGCTCAGGAGCGCATGACAAAAAATGTTCTTGGGGAGGGCCCCTCCTCTGGAGGTGGCCAGAGAGGCACTCTCTCAATTGTGGGAACTCTTGGATATATTTTCTCTGGCAAATATGCCAAATGGGTTTTTTCTTATCCATTGCCCTACGATCAAAATGACTGAGGCCATCCTCTTCAAGGGGCAATGGATAGTAAACGGGATAGTCCTCCATCTGATGCACCGGAGAGAATACTTCAAATTCTATTTTGGGAAACTCTCATTGGCAACCCTATGGGTGCAACTGTACGATCTCCCGACGGAGTATTGGGACCTTGAACCCTTGGAGTCGGTGGCTTCCCGACTGGGAAGGGTGGTAGATGCGAGTATGAGACGACCCTCATTCAGGGGAAAGCTATGTAAGCTAGGGTATGCATTGAAATTGACCTAAATCAACCCCTTAAACGGGGAGTGTAGGTAAGATCCATGAGATCTAGGTGCTTTGTGTCCATGTTATATGAGAAACTCCTTGTTTTCAGCTATAAATGTGGTGTTGTAGGCCATGGAGTTGACAATTGTGAATCAGGGGAGGCCAGGAGTTGCTCAGAAGAAGCTAGAACCGGGCAACAGGATCCTGATCCGAAAGGGAAGGAAGTCACTGCGGAGGAAGCTGGTACTTCAAAGCGGTATACGGAACCCCTAGGAAGTATGACACCTGAAGAAACCATGGATGGGGAGAAGAAAGATGACTTAGATTTCAACCCTTGGATGGCCATCCAAAGAAAACCATACAGAGGAAGGCCGGCGGTGGCCGGAAAATTCTAGCAAAGTGGAGAGACAGGGAGGAAGAAGGTCACGTGCCCGCCATGTGAGCGGTTTGCCCAAGATGAATACCGCCACCACCATCACCAAGAGAGAGAGACAGAGAAGGTTTGAGAGGGAGATCGGCCGGAGTTCGAGGCGGAGCAACGAGCGATACGTAGTGGTGAGTTTCTAAACCTCTGCAAGTCATACTATGTTCTTGAAACCTTGTGAATGGGTATGTATGATTACATAAACCTTATTAAGATTCAACGATAACCAGGTTTAGTCCATGCATAGAGTTGTATGTAGGATGGAGGTATTCGTTGATGAAGTAGTCAGATTGATAAGGAAAAATAAGATGAGATTGGTTTATCATGCATCCTTGGGTTTACTCTATTTGTTACACCTTCTTAGTTGTTGACAATTCTTTGATAGAAGTATTAGATAACATGATAGATGATATTCATTGGGGTCAACCTGTGAGGTGTTTTGGTGGCTGTTTGAGGTTGTTGTGCTTGTGTAGAGAGAGATAGAGAGAGAAAGAGAGGGGTTGCATGTCTTTGGATGATGACAAGTCCTGCAGGGTCTCAAGTGTATATGTATATTTATGGATACTATTTAGTTCGGATTATTTTGGATAACTTTGGTGAAGATGATATAGATGCTTGGGTTGTGATTTGTTGTGTCTCTGTTAATGATTTGGTGACAGTGAATACTTAGTATTTAAAGGTCTTGTGGGTCTTAATTTGATGATGTTTGACGGAGCTCTGGTTCTGTATGGAGGTTTAGAAAGATTTGAATTCTTGTTATTTTATGTGAGCAGAGTAGGCATGAGAGCATTAGCAATGAATGATCAATTATGGTGTGGTAATCAGTTATCAATAAGGGGTATGACAGTGATGATTCTAGGGATGGGCATGAATAAATAAGGATATTGACATAAACTTGGTTAATGGGCTAAGTTAGAAAGGATGATGGGCTAATGATTGGGCGTTGGCAAACCATTTAGTAAATGGCATGGAGATGGGAGCATTCCCAGCTTATAAGATGAGTTGAATTAATTAAGTTTGAGATGAGTTCTTGTTCAAGACCGCAAGTTAGATTAACCAAGTTGGAAGTTGGGAGTAGCCTGCAGTCGAGTTTCATCCGTTCGAGGGACAATTGGTGACTGTAGTTACCCAATAGAGATTAGGTGTAGATCTTTGTTGGAAATATGAGGAAGAGATATTTCCAACGAACCCTAGATCAACTCAAACGGGTTTCTGGATCAAAAGTTATGAGTAGTTCTTTGGGACTGCGCATTAACTTCAGGAATTGGGCATTAATGCTATTATTAATATTGATAAATCACTTTGTGTTGGTAATGGTACTGAGTTATGATTATCATTACTAGATATCGACGTGGATGCGTCGGGAGGAGATTCCGTGGAACACCAGGCTTCATGATTACAGGTAAGTACACTTGTTTAGTTCCCACCCGGTTTCAGGTTTTCTTGGACTTGCTGTTATTTTGCTGGGTTATGCATGACTTTATTGATATCATGCTTTTGTTGATGATTGGGATACATGCATGTCTATTTCTTGGTTGTTTGGATTCTGGTACATGTATGGTTGTTTTTTGGGATGTTGGCATCCCTAGTGTTAGCTAGTTCTTCCGGATCGGAGGGCGAGGAGAGCTCGGATGAGAGAACGTCGGGATGGGACACCCTGATGTTCCGACATTTCATGCCAGAGGGGTGATACTCTTGTTGTCACATGCATCGCCGGGATTGATACGCTGGCCATGTCGACATGTGAGAGAGGTAGCGCTACCGAGGAGCGATAGGTTAGTCGCTGGCAGTGAATGCTGTGTGTTGCTGACCGGGGGAGGTTTGTTGAGTTCTTTTCCAGAGCTGAGATTAGGGTTCCCTACCGTTTGTTAGGTCTTTGTGGTAGGTCCGAGACCCTAGGCTGTGATGACACGGGGCGTTGTCTCCATTTGTTTGATGATGTGTTGATTGATATGTCTTTGATCATATTTGTTTCCTTGTGATCCCTGCGGGGTAAGCTTTCTCTTCGAAAGCTCATGTATTTGTTTCCCTCTTTTCCAGGGGATCTTGAGGTACAGGAGAGTTGATCTCGGGGATTGCACGAGGGTTGGGACATTGCCGAGGTTGAGGATCTCACTTACTTGTTGCTGTGAGAGATTTATGTTTTCTATAGGACCCTGGTAGGGCTTGGATATGTGTAGGGTATTGAGAATCCTTATATTTATTATGGTGTTACTCTGATTATTTTATTTTTGAGATATTATGGACTATGTTTTGGGTTATCTGCTATATTACTTAGGCCTTGTATCTGAGTGGGGCTTGTCTCTACTTGGGTATGACCGATCTGTTCATGTGCTCGAGGTCCCGAAAACCGGGTCGGGGCGTGACAGAGGGTCGTCTCATACTCTTATCTACCATCCTTCCTAACCGGGAAGCCACCAACTCCAAGGGTTTAAGGTTCTAATACTCCGTCGGGAGATGATACAGTTGCACCCATAGGGTTGCCTATGAGAGTTTCTCAAAATAGAATTGGAACTGTTCTATCCAGCGCATCAGATGGAGGACCATCCCATTTACTGTCCATGGCCCCTCCAAGAGGATAGCCTCTGTGATTTCGATCGTCGAGCAACGGATAAGAAAAAAAACATTTGGCATATTTGCCAAAGAGAATATATCAAAAAGTGCCCACAACCGAGAGAGTGCCTCTCTGGCCACCTCCAGAGGTGGGGCCCTCCCCAAGAACTTACCATATACAACTGTTTTCATGTGCTCATGAGCTCGTTGCAGCATGCCCTCCTCGATTGTCACTGTCTCGGTCACCAATTGCATAAGTCGCTCCAGGAGGGGTTTAGGAACCGTGACAGATGGTTTTGGTCTCCTACGCTCTGGTGCTCGGATCACGTTGACCCAAGATCAGCCCCTCCTCCCTAAGTCCTACCCTACAAGACAGAAGTCGGGTTAGGCTGCTCCCTCAGTGCGGGTCCGGCGAGGGATGGATGTTGCGGATTCGTCTTCAAAGCATTGTCTTTTGCCATCGTAGGATCTGAGTATTCAATCGGAATGGAAACGAGGTTCTTCATCTCAAGTTGTTTGGTGAAAGATGGCGTTCCCTTTCTATTCTCCTGAAGCACCATTACTCCTCTCCCCCACCTAACAATATTGTAAGTGGAGGACATGTTCCTCGGGGATAGCTATTTGGAGTCCAAAGCCGCTCAGAGACGAGAGCAAGGTGACGAGAGCGCCTTCAACTTCGCAAGGTCATAAAAAAATAGAAATTATACAGTTCTCTATGAACCCAAAAAAGAAAAAAAATAAAAATCAGAGAAATTTCAAATGCAATATTGGAGAGATCCAATTTATTCATGAAATCCAGCAAACATAATTATCAAACTCATAATGAAAAACAGTAACAGTATACTCAACAATGATAACACCAGAAGTGTAATTAGAATAATGTGTTCTTAGTTTTGCAAACCCTCTTGCCATCCTGAACTTCCCCTGGCCACCAACAACAGCAAGCTCTCTCTCAGTTTCCAACACAATGTCCCTTGACAAAACACTGAGTGAACTCCCATTAAACTCACCAGAAGTGAACCCAAAGTCCATTGCAAACACAAACAATAACTTTTCTTGCCCTGCAGACACTGCAAGCCCCTGTGCTCTTCCCACCACCTTTGAGTTTGGGTCTGGAAATTCAGTTAAAGGATCATCAATGACAAGCACTGAGCCAAATGGTGGTAATTGATTAGAGCTATTATTAACTGTGTTGTCTTTGGCGGTGGCTACCACAATGGCACTAGGGTGGTCTCCCTTAAGGGTTTCCTGGTAGAAGAAGTGGAGGTTTGTCACCTTCTCTTTGCCTATGGAGTGGTACTCTGCATGGCTTTGAGAAACAAAGTTGAGAGGAAAGAGGAGGAGGAGGAGGAGGTGGTGGTGGTTTGTATCCATGGTTTTCATCTCTATCTTTCTTCTGATCTTCACTTCATTCATTGTTTTGTGGTGTTGGAATGGAATGCTTAAATAGAAGACTAAAGTGTCTGTATCTTGTGTAGTTGGTGTCATCAATGGCTGGCCACCATTTTTGAAGATGTTCATTAAGGATACCGATGGGCCCATGAAGATATTCTGGAATAGATATTGTGTGCTTATTTTAAGATCAATAACTTGAAATTTTGGCATGTTAATTTGGAAGAAAATTAAAAAATTGTGAGAAAACTCTTTCTACAAAGAAAATTCATGGTCATTAATAACTTGGATTTTTTTTTAAGATTTTTTTTGTGATTTTTCCGTGATAACTTAATGTTTTGAGTTCACATCAAAATTAATTTAACAATTAGTTCTTATTTAGAGTCCATATCCTATTGTGAGGCAGTCTGAAATATCCATTGGCAGCAGGCTATGACCGAGAAGCTCGGTGCTCTACAATGGATGCATACCTAGGATCTTGTTCCGCTGCCTATTAGTGTTACTTCGGTTAGTTGTACAGGTGAGTCTACCAAGATCAAGACTTGTGTTGATGGCAGTATAGAGTGCAATAAGGCGTGTCTTTTTGCTCATGCATGTTTTTACCTAGGAGTAAGAGGTTGATTATGAGGAGACTTTTGAGCCTGTGACAAAGATGACTGTTGTTCATCTTCTTCTGGCGGTTGCAGCAGCTCGTTAATGACTACTTTATTAGTTGGATGTGACCAATGCTTTCTTACATAGGGATCTTTTTGAGGAGGTTTACATGATTCTTCTCATGTGTTCTTTCTCATCTACCCCAACATGTTTGTCGGCTATGAAGGGCTACCTATGGGCTTAAACAAACTCCTCGTGCTTAGTTTGAGCATTTACGCAGTGTCGTTATTGCTTTTGGTTTTATAGAGAACTCCTCTGATTATGCACTTTTCAATCACTAGACTTCCCGTGATCTTACTCTTCTTCTTCGCTATATGGATGACATGGTCATTTCTAGTGATGATGTTGACACTATTCTTTTTCTTAAGTAAAGATTACAACAGGAGTTTCATATGAAAGATCTTGGTCATCTTCGCTACTTTTTAGGCCTTGAGGTGGCTTATGCTTATCGTGGCTACTTAATGTCTTAGCAGAGGTGCATCTTCGATGTTCTCAGTCGAGCAAGTCTTACTAATCTTTGAACAGTTGCTACTCCTATCAAGCTTCATCGCTGCCTTTCCACTTCAATTGGTGAGCTTCTTCCAGATCCCACTCGATATTTTGAGATTGTGGGTACTCTTGTTTATTTGACTATCAGCTGGTCGAACATTGCTTATGCAGTTCGTCGACATAGCCAGTTTGTTAGTGCTCCTCGCTATACTCATTATGCCGCACTTTGCATGTTTTTCGCTAGGCACCATCACACACTCCCCGTTTTCTCTACTTCTTCTCTGGAGCTCCGTACCTACCTTGATGTTGACTGAGCAGGTGATTCTACTAAATGGCGGTCTACCACTGGTTTTTGAGTTTTCCTTGAGGATTCACTTATTTTATGGAAAAGCAAGAAACAAAAGATGGTCGCTCTTTCGACTGCTAAGGCTGAGTATGGTGTTATGTCCTCTACTTCCAAGGAGGTTCTTTGGCTTCATCAGCTTCTAATAGACTTTGGTGTTTCCATTACTATACTCCGACCCCTATTTACAGTGACAACAAAGTGCCATCAAGATTGCCAACAATCCAATTTTTCACTTTGGTGTTTCCATTATTATACTCCGACCCCTCTTTCCCGTTTTCAGTTCTTGATTGGCAAGCTCTCAGTTTATGATTCACCTTGAGTTTAATTTGAGGGGGAGTGTTACATATACATATATTGTTAGAATATAGTTTTATACATGACATGCTCATCTATAGGCCTCACACTTTAGTCTTTGTATATATAGTTAGGTCTTTACCCTAATACAAAATACCTCTCTTTTACACCTTCATCCTCTAACAAATATGTTTTAGGAGAGGGGGATCTATTGTTGTTCTTCAAAAGAGACTTTTTCTATGCAGTAATTCCTCGTGTTACTAATATGTCACATTATATGGAGAAAATTCTCAAAAGATATGTCAAAATTTTATGATAAGCTTGAATAAGTTGATCAAATCTCAACCACTAGGATGCTGATATGTGTCTTATAAGCATGATGACATGTGGCTTAAAAGAGACTTGGAAGGCAGCAAGCTATAGGAAGCCAAGAGGGACACAACAAGAAAAAAAAGCAAGAAAAAGCTTCTTCATGCTCATCCGCTCCAAGGGGGGAACAGGACCCAGGGGGTTTGAATGAAGCCTTGCTTTCAATGGGCTCATCTCCATGAAGCTCCCATGAGGTCTTGCCCTTCTCTTGACCATGGCTCATCTCCATGAAGCTCTCATGAGGTCTTACCCTTCTCTTGGCCATGAAGCCTTGCTATTCAACAGGCTCATCTCCATGAAGCTCTCATGAAGTCTTGCCCTTCTCTTGGTCATGAAGCCTTGCTCTTCAACGGACTCATCTTTATGAAGCTCCTGCCCTTGTTTGGCTCTCCATGAAGCTATTGCTTGTATCTCTCATTTCTTGAGATTATTGATGGGTGTTGTACTCCTCTTAAAGAGGATCTGGAACCTTGTAGATGATCTCTATCTAGTGGATTGCTCCCCTAGCAGAGCGCCGTGGCTTTTCCCTGGATTTACAAAGTTTTTCACATAAATACGGTGTTATTCCTTATCTACGACTTGGATCACACCCCAACGATCCCCTTTCTTCCCACCAAGATCTTTCCCTCAATTATAAATCACAACTGTTGTTCTTGATCGGTGCGGATTACCAGCTAAAATTGATTTTTTACATCAAAAGTATATGATGGAGAATTTTAAGAATCTTACCACCTATTGAAGTCATTTAGCCCAATTATCAACAAGGAAAACATTTTTCATTAGTCCGTGAACTATTAGACACTGTTTACGTCCATTCCTATATGAGTAACTAATTTGTTGCTAACTGGTACTAGATCTGTTAGCGAGTGTTGCATAGAAGCAAAACAAACACATATCAATTAAAAAAATATAATTAAAAAATTAACAAAACTACTGTCATGAAGGTCTATTGGTATCAGGTTGCTTTATTAAGAGGTTCCGCTCTCTCGAGATAAACCCGAGATCAAGCCCCCCTTTTGCAAATGTGAGAACTTAGACATATCGAGTGGACTTTGTGCTTGGGCCTCATTCTTGATATCCCTCATGGGAACGCTTGTCACTTTAGTAAAAAAAAAATAACAAAAAAAACAAACAAAACAAAACAAAATATTGACATGGAAATTCCCAAGGAAAAAACCATGGGCAAAGGGAAAAAGGGGATTTTACTGTGCTTTGATTAGTTTTAAGGATCCATGGGCAAAGGGAAAAAGAGGATTTTATTATAAGTGCCCCAAAATTGGCACTATAGGGGCTGCTATGCAAACAGGCACAGCAGCACCCCGAATCCGGTGTTGACAGCCATTGCCACGTCAACGATTAGTACTTGGAATTTTTTTAAAGTTTTTTTTTTTGTGTGTGATTTTTTCCGTGATAACCTATTATTTTAATGTCACATCAAAATTAATTGAACTATATAATATGTTTTAGGAGAGGTTAGATGTCAGCATTCAATCAGAAGTAGGTGTTGACAGCCATTGCCACGTCAACGATTAGTACTTGGAATTTTTTTAAAGTTTTTTTTTGTGTGATGTTTTCCGTGATAACCTATTATTTTAATGTCACATCAAAATTAATTTAACTATATAATATGTTTTAGGAGAGATGGATCTATCATCTATTGTTGTTGTTGTTAAGAGAGTTTCTCTAAGGCACTAATTATTCCACTCATTTCTAATATGTCACATTATAAGGAAAAAAATTCTTAAAAGTTATGTTATAATTTTTTGAAGTTGTTGGAATAACATGGTGATGTGATAATATGAAGTAGTTGACACCGAACGGAGTAGCGATTATACTGCGGATTCGTCGAAACAAAGAGAATCTCAAAGGTGAATACCGAAGAACCAAAGAACCAGCGATCTTCTCTGAAATTCAAATAACTTTCATAAAATCAAAACTCAATAGAAAATAAGTCCACAAGCCGGACTAAATAGCCTGCAACCCTAGAATCTCTCTAAATCGGCAATTTTGCCAAAAATGGTAAAAATCTAAAATTATTACAATTTCAAATTTCAAATCAAACTAAAAGGTAGCCAAAATCCTAGCGCAAATCAAAATCAAATCAAGCCTGATATTAGCCTTTACATTATTACAAAAAATAACAAAATCAAAGATTTGGAGGGAAAACGGTGGAATTTGGGGATTAAGATGAGGTCCTTCGAGCATAGCTTGTTCATTAGCACGTGTGCGTCGAGACGAGCTTTTTGAATTGGGGTTGAACGCGAGAATCAGACACATGTAGCCAAAGTTATGGCCAAAATGCCGAATCACATGCCCAAAATTACCCCAACACCGAACCGGCTGGATCACATCCCGCCTTTACATTGATCCGCCACCTTGTAACTCCGCACTATCTGACTCGGGTCTATCTGACTCGGGTGCTCCTGCATCAGTCTCCCTGGGTTGGAAAGAACTCGCCCTCGAGTTCACAGTAGGATCAGGGGACTCCACAAAGCAAGGACTCAGGTGTTTCATATTGAAGACGTCAGAGGTCTTTAGATGACTGGGAAGGCACAACTTGTATGCATTGTCATTAATCTTCTGCAGCACTTCACAGGGCCCGATCTTCCGTTCCTTAAGCTTGTTATACTCACCCACAGGAAAACGATCTCGAGTGAGCACAACCCACACAAGGTCACCCTCTTCAAACAGTACTTATCGACGATGACTGTCAGCTCTGGTCTTATACCTAGCATTGCTCTCGTGAATAGCAAGCTTTACCTGATCATAGATAGCTCGAAGATGCTCTGCCATCTCATCAGCCCAAGAGTGAGCACACCCAACTAGTGGAACAGGAGCTAAATCCAACACTCCGGATAGATTCCGTCTATGGACAACTTCAAATGGACTCAACCTGGTGGTCCTATTCTTGGATTTGTTGTAGGCAAATTAAGTTTGAGGTAATGCCCCGACACCTCCAAAGGTTGCCCAAACTTTGATTCACCACTTTAGTTTGCCTGTCTGTCTAGGGGTAATATGCACTGCTAAAGTTTAATTATGTTCCCAATTTACCCCATAAGCTCTTCCAGAATTTGTTGACAAACTTGGTGTCATGATCAGATGTAATGGAACGGGGAACACCATGGAAACGGACAACTTCCCGAAAGAAAAGATGTTTAATGCGGGCAGTATCCATCGTCTTCTGACAGGCTATAAAGTGGGTCATCTTAGAAAATCTGTCGACCACCACCAAGATAGAATCTAAGGGCTGCTATGTTCGGGGAAGGCCTAGAACAAAGTCCATAATGATGTCAAGCCACGGAGCTTCAGGAACATGCAAAGGGGTGTACAGGCCTACGTTAGTGAGAACTCCCTTGGCCCGCTGTCACACCAAACAGCCACCCACAACATGAGCCACATCACTAGACAACTTCGGCCAGTAGAAATCAGTAGCAATAAGGGTATACGGCTTGTCTCGCCCAAAGTGTCCCTTATTATGTATCTCATTCAAGATCTGCTGCCGTAGTGAACAGTCGGGGATGCACAACTGTAAACCACGAAACAGGTAACCGTTATGCAAAACAAAATCATGGCGATGTCCTTCAGTTACCTCTTGAAGTATCCGCCCGAACGATGGATTATCCGTATACATATCTATGAAAGCCTCAAAGCCTGGAACTTTGACGCATATAGTGGTGAATAGTAAAATGCGATGACTCAGGGCCTTTGCTACACGGTTGAGGCTTCTTGCCTAATGCTTCAAGTTGAAAGTGAACTCCTGCAGAAACGCCACACACTTGGCACGCTGTCTGCTCAGTTTGTGCTGACCATTGATGTACTTTAGGGCTCATGGTCTGTAAAATGAATGAACTCCTTCTGTATGAGGTAGTGACGCCAATGCTTCAAGGACTGAATAATGGCATAGAAGTCTAGGTCATATGCAGAATAGTTCTTCTTCGACCCAGACAACTTCTCATTGAAGCATGCTACAGGTTGTCCAGATTGGCTCAGAACACCACAAATGCCAACTCTGGATGCGTCACAGTTGACCTCGAATAGCTGGTCGATGTCAGGAAGGGCTAGAACCGACGCTTCAATCATCTTCTGCTTGACTAGATGAAAACTGGCCTCGGCCTCGTCCGTCCACTAAAAATCACGCTCCTCGAGATACTCTGTGATAGGGGCAATTAAACTACTAAAATCTCGGATGAACCACCTGTAGAATGAGGCCAATCCATGGAAACTCCGTATATCATGCAAGGTCTTCGGCCTGGGCCACTCTGAGATTGCAACCACCTTGGATTTATCTGCATGAAAACCATCAGTAGACACAACAAAGACAAGAAAAGTCATAGAAGTGGTGAAGAAGGAACACTTCTTTTGATTGACGAATAGGCGCTCCTTCCTCAACATCTCAAAGACAACACGAGGATAGTCAAAGTGTGAGGACCAACTCGGACTGTAGATGAGAATATCGTCGAAGTAAAACACCACAAATCTTCTCATGAACGGTCGTAACACCTGGTGCATGAACCGCATGAATGCGCTGGGAGCATTCGATAGCCCCTAAGGGCATCACCATCCACTCGTACAAACCATGGTGAGTTTTGAACGCCGTCTTCCACTCGTCTCCATGGCTGTGTTTTTGATCTGGTAGTATCCGCTTTTCAGGTCAATTTTTGAGAAGACCTTTGAGCTGGATAGTTGATCTAACATATCATCCAAGCGGGGAATGAGATAGCGGTACTTGATGGTGATTTTGTTGATTGCCCGGTTGTCCACACACATGCTCCATGAGCCATCCTTCTTCGACACTAACAAGGCTGGAACTGTACAAGGGATCATGCTCTATCGAATATAGCCGCTCCTTAACAATTCCTCCACTTGCCACTGTAATTGTTCAATCTCCTTGGGGTTGAGGCGGTACGCTGACCGGTTTGGCAAGCTCGATCCCATAATAAGATCGATCTGGTGTTGAATGTCCCTCATAGGTGGAAGTCCGGGGGGAGTAGGCGAGTTCCTCTGGCATCAACTCCGCGAACTCAAAAAGCAGCTGCTCTACCTCTACTGACAAGTATGGGTCCATGTCCATAGCACTATGCATGCAAGGCAACAATGCATATACTATGACTCCTTGCGTAATCCCGCCTAAAAATCTGGACATAAAAAGCAAGTTAGTGGGATTGGTTACCGGGATATGAGGGTTTTCCTCCTGACGAGGTGCCAATACGATCATTTTCTCCTTGATGCTGAGGGAATAGGTGTTCTTCCTTCCATCATGAATGATACTGTGATCATACTGCCAAGGTCGCCAAAACAACAAATGACAGGCGTCCATCGCCATCACATCACACCAAGTATTATCGAAGTATTTCCTACCAATAGAAAAAGACACGAGGCATCACCGCTCTACTTTTACCTCACTGCCTTTGCTCAACCAAGATAGCTTGTATGGTTTAGGATGGTTCTCCATCTTCAACTGCAGCTTCTAGACAACGTCTTTGGACACCACGTTCTCACAGCTCCCACTATCAAAGATCACCTTACAAACTTTTTTGGCAACTGTGCATGTTGTGTGGAAGATGTTGTTCCTCAGCCAATCATCTCCCGAATCTTCCTTGGGTGTCAACAAACTCTTACGATCAACCAGAGTCTTGTGGCCAACGCTATACAAGACATCATCATCTGCATAGTTGTAATAGATGGGTTCACCAAGTTCCTCAACTACGTCTGTGACATCCTCCTCAATGAGCATGTTTTTTTTCCCTTTTGACTCTCAGGCTTTCGACACTCCGTTGCTTTATGTCCATGTTCACCATAACGATAACACCAAATAGAAGAATTAGGGTTACCCAATGGTGGTGGCTGAACTGGTCGGGATTCCTGAGGGCGTGTCGGCCGGCTACTTTGGTTGCTTCTGACTACGGGCCTCCTATTTTGCTGCCTTTCAACAGCCAGTGCTCGCTGGTATACTTCTGAGGGGGTCCACAATGAGTGAAGGCTGAGGACATCCTACAATGCCTGGCGCAGGCCTCCCAAATAGTGCACGACCATCTACTCATCCGTCTCTAAAAGGTCGTTTCGAGCGATCAACTGATAAAATTCCTCCGTGTAGTTGTCCACCGACCTCGTTCCCTGTTGGAGCGTATAGAGTCGTTGGAATAGGGTCTGGGTGTAGCCGAAGGGAAGGAAATGTCCCTTCATCTTCTTTTTCATCTTCTCCCATTCTACAATCTTCGGCTTGCCTTGCCTATCTTGTGAACGCCACAACTGCTCCCACCACGCGGATGCTCAGCCCTTCAATTTTATAGCAACTAGCTTCACCTTCAATAGATTAGGGACCTCCTTGTACTCGAAGATCAGCTCCACTTCATCCAGCCAATCAATGAAGCCTTCAGCATATAACGTACGTACCAGTAAATTAGGGTAGCTCTACCCGAAAGCTGAGGTCTCCATGACGCCCCTCCCATACACAGTGCTTTCGGACCCGATCATGTCGAGGATAAGGGTTGACGAAGGTAGAGTCGGGGTCGTGGTTTGAAACCTCACGATCCTCTAGACCTTGCGCTACTAACCGTCGGGTTAACTTAGTATTTTGCCTCTGTAGATCCTCTATCATTACGTCCTGCACATCTCGATCACGATACTGGACTTCCTCAACTGGAACTTGTCCACCACGCTGACCACGACCACAAAAGACCTCCAGCCATTGATGCTGATGCCACAGGAAGGAGACTATCTTTGATACCAATTGACGCCGGATAGGGTAGCGATTATCCCGCGGACTCATCGGAACAAAGGGAATCTCAAGAGTGAACATCGAAGAGCCAAAGAACCATAGATCTTATCTGAAATTCAAATAACTTTCATAAAATCAAAAATCAAAAGAAAACAAGTCCACAAGTTGGACTAAGTAGCCTGAAACCCTAGAATCTCTCTAAATCGGAAATTTTGCCAAAAAAATTGGAAAAAATCTAAAATTATTACATTTTCAAAATTCAAATCAAACTAAAAAGGTAGCCAAATCCTTGAGCAAATCAAAATCCAATAGGGCCTAAAATTAGCCTTTACATTATTACCAAAAATAACAAAATCAAAGATTTGGAGAGGAAAACAGCGGAATTTGGGGATGAAGATGAGGCCCATCAAGCACAATTCATTGACCAACATGTGTGCGCCGAGATGAGCTTTCTAAATTGGGGTTGAACGCGTGAATCAGACACATGTAGCCAAAGTTATGGCCAAAATACCGAACCGCACCCGAAATTACCCCAACGCGGAACCGGCTGGATCACTTTCCCGCCTTTAAGCCGATCCTCCACCTCATAATAAGCTAGAGCCCGCTTGTTCGAGTCAGATAACTTCGCACCATTAGACTCGGGTGCTCCTGCATCAGTAGTCAATTACAAGCATTATACCTAAAGTAAGTAATTTTTTTAAAAAAGAAAAGTTAGCTACCATTTTCGCTCCTCTTATGTTTGAGAGATTGAGAGTTAAAACGTGCTTAAAGAATGACTAAGTGGTTTATCTATATTTATCTAAAAGATATTATCACCAAAATAAAAAATATTGAAATATTTTTCACTTATGTATCTGGTGCCACATCAACAAAATGAAGGTAAAACAAAGAAAAACCAACGGCCTTTTGGTTTATTAGGACCGGGTTCCTTACCTAAGATGAATGGGGTATATTCTCTCGGGTGATCTCGGGATCACGTCCCTACATGCATAAAATGAGGGTCAGGTGTATGTAACAAGTAAACTCCACGTCTGGGCATGTTCATAAATTCCTTTGTAGGGACGCTTGTCGTTTTTATTAAAAAAGGAAGGTAAAGCAAAGAAAATATTAAAAGATCTTTCTTCATTGGTAAACTAAATGACTTTTTTTTTTTAAGTTCATGGATTATTTGAATAGATATATAGAGAGTAGCTTAATCACATGCATACTCTTCTTGAACTTGGAATTATATACGGCACTACTAAATTTATATATTTGCTTTCTAACTTTTTATACAAATTTTTAATAGTTTAATTCAATTTAATTTATCTGAAGGAATGTGCTAAATAAAGAAAGTTGACAACTAAATTAATTCATTTTCTCCGCAAAGAGGTAAAGTCCTACCATATATAAATCTTTAAACATATCCAAAGTTTAGAGTTCTCTAACTCTTCAATTGATTGGATATATGCAAAATTTCTAACATATCAATCGTTCCATTAAAATAAACTGGGGGGAAGTGGAGAAGTGGAGAAGTGGCGCAATTCCAGGCAAGCAGCGGCACAAGTGAGCTACACCCTGAGCGAACCATAGCGACGAGCACACCATAACATGGGTATGGCGACGAGAGACCTCCCCAGAGCCTGCAGCGGTGGCCATCCAAGCACCACCCAGCCACGGGAGGCGGCATGAGGCACAACATTTCGAGGAGGGAAGGGAGCACCTACGTAGAAGCGGTGGGCGGACAAGGGGTTCATTCCTTCATAACAGAGGCACTAACGACACCTCGCCCTCCCCTAAAGTTGGGCTTCTATGACGACGATGACAAAGGCTGGGAAGACTTACACTTCAAACGGCAGCGCCGAACGGAAGACACCACAACAGCTCAACGACCTTTACCTCCAAGACAAGGATTGTAAAACCCAAGGTTTTTATGAATAATTTTGATGTTTTATTGTTTTAATTATTTTATTAATGGAAGGAATTCCCTAAACATGGTATTATTTGGAAAAGGAAGGATTAAGTGGAATAAAATCTTAAATATGGTAAATGAGGTTGTTAAGGACTAAATAGGAATTTAGTGAGTTATGGAGGACCTGACAGAATTATTTCCTCTCTCCAGTTCAAGTATACGAGGACTTATTTGTAAAACCTAGAAAATACTGGGTTTAAATAAGAGAGTGCCTTATCTCATAATGGAGAGTCGAGACTTGTGTGCAAATAGAGTTAAAGTCAGGGGTTACTTACTAAAATTATATAAGAACATGGAAACTTATGTGCAAATAGAGTTAAAGTCAGGGGTTACTTACTAAAATTACATAAAAAGATGAGGATAAAAGCTTCTCCAAATCTTGTTTTAAAACAGATGCCAACGAGATCTGATCGTGTGGGGGATTTTTCCGCGAGCCTTATAAAACCCAGCGTTCCTTCTAAACCCTAGCGCCATTTTTTTCCATCGTTCATAGACAAAGACACCACTACCAAGGGATAGAGAGACGTTTGGAAGGGAGGCAACACCGGGGCTCCACCACGGGATCAGCGCCACGACCATCGTCACTGGTGAGTCTTCTGGTCCCTTAGGTTTTAATTAGGAGGTTAGTTAAGTAACAACATGCATAGATTGTTTGTAGATCTTCAAGAGTCTCAGATGCATGATTAACTTTGAGATGAATTCTATAAGGTGAGTTGTTTGTGGTTCTCATTAACTGGTAGAGTTGCATGAGTTTTTTTTAAACTTTATTCAAGGAGGATGATGGAGGTGGTGATGATTGTATTACTTGAATGTTGCTAATAGTCTATGTTGAGGTGTTGTTAATGATAGAGGATTCTTATGGTCATGTGTGAGAGGTATAGGCTATTAGATAAGAAGTTTGTTTTTGATTTGTTGAGATTCATACATGACTGTTGTTATGATAAGGGTTGATTACACATGAGATGATGTCTTGGCTACTGTTATTCTCTGAGATATTTGAGTTAGTAATGGCTAGGGTATTAGTGCAAGAGTATGGGTTGTAGTTATTGATTTTAGATTAAAGAACTGGTGGTGATGAGTTAGTATTAATCAAGGTAGGGTTGATTAAGGGCCTGCAGACTGGCTGTCCTCTTCGAGGGACAGCTGGGCAGCTTGTGGTTATCCAATACAGGCGTATAATATACCGTTGGAAAGATGGGGAAGAGATATTTCCAATAAGCATATATCAACTCAAATGGGTTCCGAAATCAAAATTTATGAGTTGTTCTTTGGGACTGCGCATCAACTTCAGGAATCTGCATTAATATTATTACTAATAATAATAGTTCACCATTACTGAGTTGTGGTTATCGTTACCAGATATCGACCTGGAGTGTTGAGCTTTGTCGGGACATATACAGATCGGTTGGTTGGATTGTGTTTAGAGGTAAGATACTCTTGCCTAGATTCCACCCATTATTTGGGTTTCTTGTTTTGATGATTGTTGTTGGTTAGCATATCTTTCTTTATGATACATGTTGTTCTTGGATGCATGCACATACATGATGGTTATTGCCCTCTTTCCTCGTATGTGTGTGATTGATGTGCTACTCTGATGGACATGCCTACCTGTGGGCTGACACTTGATCATAAGCACATGGTCTTGTGTTGGTCTGGAGGTATGCACCAATTGAGTTTAATCTTCCGCCCCGGTTCAGTGGAGCATTGAGGCTCTAGTTTGGGAACGTTTGAGGATGGGACACCCTGGCGTTTTAGCTTGCCATACCAGAGGGACGATACTTTGGTTGTCTTGCCTATCAGTGGGGTTGGTTCACTGGCCGTGTCGACATGTGAGAGAGGTGGCGCTACCGTGGTGCGACAAGTTTGTAAACTGACCCAAGGTCGTGTTCTTTGTCCAGAGGGATCGTTCTTTGAGCCATTCTTAGAATTCTCTTCGAGGCAGAAATTTGTCATTTGGACAAGAGTTGTACCGTTGCTGATGATTGTGGTAGACTCCTAGGGTCTGTTTGTGCGGGGTGTAGCCCCATTATGTTGATGATGTTTTTATGGATTTGGTATCATAGATCATCTTTATTGGAACACATTTTTTGAGATCCTTGTAGGGTACTTACTGGGCTTTCCATTTGAAAGCTCATCACTTTTCCCTTTCTCTCATTTCAGGTCCTGAGGAGTAGGTAATTTGAGCTCATGAGACGTGCTAGAGTTGGGGTGAGATATTTGTCTAGGTCGGGGGATCTCCTTATCTTTTATTTCTGTGTGAGAGACATTATGTTTAGGACCCATGTAGGGCCTGTATTTGTTTAGTGAACATGGACCCTTTGTGACTTGTTTTATTTCCGATGTGGTTATTTTGAGGATATTTTTTATTTTTATTAAGACTTTTGATTATTAATTGATATCTGCTTTTGATTACTTAGGTCTTGTACTTGAGTGGGGATTGTCTCCACTTGGGTACGGCCGATCTGTTTTCGTGCTCGAGGTCTCAAAATTCGGGTCGGGTAGTTACAAGGATCCCCTCCATACATAAGAACACCAACCGACCTAATGGAGGTGTGCGGCAAGTGATTGAAGCCCAGCCATATAGCGGTGGACTGCCGAAGGGCCATCAGTTGTCGGGTGTGTGGTGGAACCGGACACAAAGGATGAGACTGTCGCCGGAGGATTGCGAAACACGACCAGTCCATAGAGATGAGGGAAGCAAGGATGGCACTACGTAATAGTTCACCGAAGAGGTGGAGAGAGCACCTGTCAACTAAGGAGAGAAGTTTGAACAAACCACAACAGCCGAACACCGAGTTGTACCACCAAGACCAGCATGGAAAGCGCACAAGGGAGGGAATGACATCAAAGAAGATGGATTATATCATATTGGGCGAGCTGCATCTCGACAAGCACAAAGAGAAGCAAAAAAAAGATGTGAAGAGAAAGGGCACACCAAGAAGGAAAATTGAGCACCTTCACTGGCTCTGGACGGGGATATAGTCGCTGGGAAAGAGGAAATGTAGTATTTTACTATAGCCACGATGACCAAAATTAGAGAAGGTTTCGTCACAGAGAGGAAGCTATCATCGGCAATGAAGGAGGTTCTTAGAGGAGACTGGGACTGGCCTATGAAGGAGTTTAGAGATGAAAGATACATGATCACCTGCAGATCACCGGCGAAAGTGAGGGAGATAGAGAAGTCCGATGAACTCCATTTCCTGGCCTTCACGATCAGGTGTGAACCGTGGACTGCAGACGTCTGGAAGGTAGGCCCAGCGGACTGCGAGATCCGGTGGCTCGACATATCAGGGCCATGATAAGGGTTAGACATGGCCGGACCATGCCATGCATCCTATGGACTAACATAGGCTCCAAGAAGTACAAAGTCCTGCATGGAACGGGGGTAAGAGCAACTGTCGTGGAACAGAGGAGAGCTGGGCGAGATTGGTAAAGATATGGAGGATGAGGAAGAAGGGCAGAATCAAGGTGCTAAGAAGCCAGATAAGGGCAAGGAGAATGCTTGGAATTCATGGAAAGACAAGGAGAAAGGAAAGCAACAGTTGGCTCCACCAACGAAGGAGCTTACAGGAGAAGAACAAGGAGGGGACATAAGACTCGAACTAGTCCGGCATCTAAGAAGGACTGGTCCGTAGAGCTTGGACCAGTGTGTGGCCGTACCAAAAGTCCGGCAGAGGAGACTCGCCATGACAACCTTATTCCTTCCGTACCACGGACCTCTAACAAGCAAGGACGCATTTCACAACCTCTGAGCTCTGTCGTACCGCCTCATCCCAAGACGCATGAAAGTCAAGATGTGGCTAGGAATCCAAACACGACCTGCATGGTTATGGACTCAAATGAGACGATCGGGCCAGGAAAGGGCGCGAACCAAGTTATGGATAGCCCATTCACAAAGAGCTCAAGTCATACACATGGGGAGAGTTCAAGCTATGCACCTGGGGAGAACTCAAATCAAGCTTAACCCGATAGTCCATATGAGTTGACCCAATCTTAGCACACAGATGCATTGCTCGATCTGGGTCAGCTACCTGCCATCAAATTGGTGGCCCATCAAACCCAATTCTAACGCCAAGTGAGCAAGCTTAAGTGGAGCTCATCAAACACACTCCACCTAATGAACAAGTTCAGCTGCCATTGGAGCCCAGAAATCAGGCGCCCATTCCACCCAACAATTTAGGCCCCAACACAGTTTACTCAGGCATATGTAACCCAACCAAGCTAAATCCACAAGCACTTCACATTGTGGATCTAATTAATCATGGAATTATAGATCTAAATAATGTTATTCCAAAGTACATGAATGGAGGTTGGAACCTGATATCAAACACCACCTAGAATAACACTCCAAACTTATATGGGAAAGAACCAACACATGAAGCAGAGAAAGGGGGAACCCAGTTGATCCAACAGGAGGAAGCCCCACCTACAACTCAAGACAAAGGGAAGAGTATTGCAAAACCCAGGGGCAGACCGAAAAAAAAAACAAACCCAACCCAACACCCAGGGAAGTGGCAGTAGAGTCCACCACCACCAAGAAAAGAATGGATCGCATAGATTCACAAGGTATAAATCCTTAACCCTCTTCTGATCATATTGATTTTAATTGGTCTGACAGGGAAATGGCATCAACTGCCCTTATTGTGGGAATTGACCTCGAGCAAGCGGATGATGCTGAGGTCTATTTACATCACATGAGGCTAAGGGAATCAGTATGGGCTGGCAAAGCTAGGGGAGGTACCTAAGCCTCTGAAGAAGGGGACCCAAGGCAAACCCGAGTTTAATAATGAAATTAATCTCATAGAATGTAAGGGGACTGGGGAAGCGTAAAAAACGCTTCCATGTGATGGGAATACACAAGCCGGACTTGTTTTGTCTACAAGAAACAAAACCGGCAAATATGGATAACCGCATATGGAGAAGCCTGGGAGGCACAGGGTATGATACCAATTTAACCCTTCATACAACTAATACAAGGGGAGGCATCTGTATGGGATGGAGCAGCAAAAATTTAACCATAATGAGCAGCTATATCGACACCTTCAGTGTAACGGCCATACTTAAGGACCGCTCCAATCAAAAAGTTTGGATTTGTACCTCAGTTTATGGGTTGTATGAACGAAACCTGAAGCAAGCCTTTTGGGATGAATTACGGCTTATTAGATCCAGATGGAGTGGAATATGGATAATAGGGGAGGACTTTAATACAACACTCTCAGAAGATAGTAACAGAGTGACAGAAAACACACATAGTAGAAGAGACTTTGGGGAAATCATTGATGAACTCCAACTCTGGGACCCTCCAGTAATGGGGTAAAAGTACACATAGACGGATGGACGCAGCAATCCACTTCTCATTCGGCTTGAACGCTTCCTCATATCATCCACTTGGGTACTTGAATTCCCCCAAATATGGCAATCGGCATTACCAAGGATCCGATCTGATCACACACCAAAAATGCTGGACTGTGGACCACACCTACCGCACGGCAACATATTTAAGTTTTACAGATCATAGGCAACAACAAATGGGTTCTGGGAGATATTGAAGGACTGGTGGGACGGATCCTCCTTCAGCGGAAGAGGAGACTACATCCTAGCTAAGAAACTAATCCTCACAAGAGAAAGACTGAAGCTGTGGAATAAACAAAAAAGGCTAGAGGAGGGAGCACTAAAGAGGGACATTCTGAGCACAATCTAGCAACTAGATCAAAAGGAGGAAACCTTCACACTAAGCACTGAAGAGGAATAAACCAAGCTGACACTAAAAAAGGAATACGAAGACCTGATTCTTGTGGAAGAAAATTATTGGCGACAACACTCTCGTATTACCTGGTTAAAGGAAGGAGACCAGAACACCAAGTTCTTTCATGCTGTAGCAAATGAGAGAAGAAACCATAATCGGATACACAAAATACAGGTGGAAGGAAATACAGTTGAAGGACGAGAAGATCTCACTGCAGCCAACTGGGGAAGATTGTTTGCCCACAAAGACCAAGTCAACCTCCAACATTTAGACAATCATTTCACAGAGGAAGAAATCTGGGCAGCGGTCAAGGACCTAAATCCAGATAAGGCCCCAGGACCGGATGGCTTCCCTATGACCCTTTACCCGCAGGGTTGGAGATTCATAAAAGAAGATTTCCTTAGCCTGTTCGATGACCTGTACCATGGACGAGTATCTCTAAAGAGATTAAATTCGGCATACATCACTCTGATTCCAAAAAATAAATTGGCCCACAACCTTATCAGACTACAGACCGATCAACTTACTAAATTGCTCAATGAAAATCATCACCAAGGTGCTAGACAACAAACTTAGAGGGGTCATAAATTACCTGGTAGATCAATCACAAACAGCCTTTATTAAGGACAGATGCATCCAGGACAACATAGTTGCTGCAAAAGAACTCATGTGCAAGATGAAGCACAATAGGCCTAATGGAGCATTAATAAAAGTTAATTTCGAAAAGGCTTTTGATATAGTTGATTAGGAGTTCCTGTTGGACATGTTACAGGCCCAGGGGTTTGACCCGCGATGGATCACCTGGATCAGAACAATACTCTTCGCGTCCAAGGCTAAATTCCTCCTCAATGGCCAACTGACGGGCTATGTGAGACACCAAAGAGGCCTGAGACAGGGGGGACCCACTATCTCCATTGCTTTTCGTCCTAGTCACTAACATATTTAGCTCGATGATGACAAATGCCACAAGAGCTAATCTATACAGGGGCATCCACTATGGGGACTCTGAAGGGGAGCAGATCTCCACCCTCCAATACGCAAATGACCTAGTGGCATTCTGCTCCGGGGAGTTAAGAAACTTCATAACCCTAAGGATGATTTTCTTCAACGGGACTCTGAATCAATTTTCAAAAAGGCATCATCATTCCTATTAAGAAGATCTCCTACACACCACAGGATCTAGAGCAAACAATGGGGTGCAACATTGCCAGCTTACCTATTAATTACCTAGGATTGCCAATCTCAGGTACCTAGCCACAGAAGGAGGAATAGAGGACGATCATCAATAGAATCAAGGCAAGGTTGATAACATGGAAAGGGAAACTACTATCTTTGGGAGGGCGCATCACCTTGCTTAATGCAGTGCTTATAGCAATCCCAAACTATTGGCTATCCATCAAATAGACCAGATTAGGTGAAACTTCCTATAGCGAGGAGCGGAGGAGGACAGGAAGGCATATAGTTTGGTCAACTGGGATAGATTCTGCAAACCGAGGGAACTAGGCGGATGGGGCATTGTAAATCTTCGTTGTTTCAACACAACATTAGTGGGAAAATGGTAGTGGCATTACTCAGAGGACATGCAGGCCTATGTGCGAAAATACTGAAGAAGCAATACTGCAGCGGGCGAGAGTTCAATCCCTATGCCCCAGGGGACATACAACAATAGGAAGCGTTACTACATAACATAACAAATGAGCGGTCAGGAGGGGGGGGCTATCTATCTTTGGCCAAAAAACTGGTTGAACAGCTACGCACCTCGAACCATATTCCCTGCCTTATTCCCTATGGCTAGGAGGAAAGAAGCCACGATATAGGAATCAATACTATCCTTGCCCCAAGGTAACCCACTACTAATAGAAGGCCCACTACCCAAAGGCGGTACAACTGAAATGGAGCAACTCACTAGGAGACTACGGGAAGCCCAGGGGACAAAACATGATAGGAGAAGCTGGAAGCTAACCACATAAAAGAAGTTTACAGTACGCTCATACTATCGGTTCCAGATCGATGGATGTATACGGTCAGAAATCGGGAAGAACCTCTGAAAATTACCCTGTCTTAACAAGATCAAGGCCTTCTAGCTAGCATTGAATAACAAAATCCTCATCTTAGATAATCTAAGGAAACCCGGCTGGAACGGCACCAGGACTGCTTGCTACCTGTATGACGAATAGGAGAAAACGGTACAACACCGACTCCTAGGATGCACATATTCAAAAAGTATATGGCAACACTTCACACAGCTATGCAAGCTTGGAACCTCTCCCTCGGAATTACAAGACCTGTGGGGCAGAACTACCATCGCGAATCTACTACCCAGGGAAGTCAGGATGGGTTGGAACCTGTTAGCTATGGCCGTCACATGGACAGTATCATTGGAGCGCAATAGGAGATGCTTTCAAAATAAATTTTGTGTTTTCACGAAAACAATCCACGATATTAACTTCCTAACACTGTCTTGGTTTGATACAGCTCACACATCCAAGAGGCCGAAGCTGGTGGCAATAGAGTCGATCATGAATCGAAGCCTCGCCTTCATAATGTAAGAGGACTTGCAACAATCACCAGGGAGGGACTTCGATGATACTCAAGCCGTCTAAAGGTTTAAAGGGTGACCGGTGACCCCGGGTACTGACAGGGGTAGGGAGTTTTTCAAGGGATAAAAAATCCTATGTATCAAACCCTATAAGGACTCAACCTATGTTATTTTCTACGTTATTAATAAAAGAATGTGGTTTATCCACTATTATCAAAAATAATAATAATAATAAATCATTCCATTATAAAGATATGACGAAAACACACACACACACAATCACACATATGAATCATAAGCAATAAGCATCCAATTATTCAAGAAAACAAAATCAAAACACAAACTTTTAACACCTCATAATCATGAACACACAAAGAACTCACTCTCATTCATAATGGAAAACAGTCACACTATACTCAAAAACAACACCAGCAGTTGCATTCATATGATCAGTGGCAAAGCCACATAGGAGCCACCGAGGGCACGTGCCCCCCTGGATTTTTTTTTAAAAAATAAAATATATATATGTATATGTGTGGGCCCCACTTTTTTATAATATATAATATATTTATAAAAAAACAAAACAAATACACCCTCATAATCTCTCTCTCCCCAAATTCTCTCTCTATTGTCTTGATATTTATGGTTTTATCCATATGCTTCTTCAATTTTTTTTTATTTTTAATTTTCCACTTATACTCTATAATCATAACCATTTAATCATCCAAAATAGAGTTTTTTTTATGAGTCAAATAGAATAAAAAGTAAATCATTCATCTTTATATATGTTTAATTTTATTTTATTTAATTAAAATCATTACTTTAAATAGATATTTGATTTTGAGTTTATATTTTGATAATTATCAAAAAAATAATTATTTATGACATATAGATTTTAGAATTTTTTGTTAAATTTATTTATAATTAGTTATATAAGTTTTGATTGTAAATAGATGCTTACTAAGTATTTGATAAAATATCTAGAATTAACTTACTAATCAAATATAAGTTGTATAAAAATACCTATAAGTTGTATATCCCTTATTTTATCTGATATTATCATTAATTTTGTCTGGTTCTACGACCACTATTGAAAGAATATTTTCTGTAATGCATTTTGTGAAGACCACGTTACGTAATCATATTGGGGATCAATGGTTGAATGACAACTTAGTTATTTTCATTGAGAATTTGTTTTTTATCATATTGATAATGAAGTTATTATGCGACGTTTTCATAACATGAAAACTCGCCGTGGAAACCTTTAACTTTTTTTATTAAGTTTAATATTTTGATAATATATTTTGTATTCTTAATTTTAATGAAAATTTATACGGTGCCCCCCTTGAATTCATATCCTGGCTTCGCCACTGCATATGATGTGTTCTTAGGTTTGAAAACCCTCTGGCCATCCTAAACCTCCCCTGGTCACCAACAATGGCAAGCTCTCTCTCTCGGTTTCCAACACAATGTTCTAGGACAAAACACTAAGTGAACTCCAATTATGTTGGGAAATATTGGAAATTGGATGCAGTAAGGCTTTGATAGAGTGATCTCTGTCCTTAAGGAATTAATGCCCCCACTATTGTTACTGCTGGGTGTAATGGGCAGTATCCCTCTAGAAATTTGTACAAAGTCTTTCAAAAAACTAGATAGCAAAATCTAGTATTTTTCACGAACAGAACGCGTGTGAGTTGCAGAGAGAAAGAGAGAAGATAAGAGTTGATAAAGATGTTATCTTATCATGGAGTTTAAACATGTATTTAAAATACCTTAATAGATGTGATTCTTTAAACACATCCATTCAGACATATCCTTTCATTTTAAACGTATCCCTTCACGATATATAATAACAGATATGTCTCTTCAGACATATCCCTTCAAATAACAGACATATCTTTTTACATATGAAAATTTGCATATACACCCTTATAAAAGAGCATATCTTTGACCATTAAATTATTATATAATTCAAGGTCATATTTGATTTTTTTCTTTTCAAATTTTCATACATCTTCTCTTTTTTAGATATGTGACTATTTTCTTTTCATCACTAACTATATATATATATATATATATATATATATATATATTAAATACTAACATATTAAACTAAACAGAAGTGAACACAAATTCCACTGCAAAGATAATCTAGAACTTGTGCTAGCCTGAAATCATATTTGATTACCTTTAAGAATGGGGATAACCATAGCCAAATAGACTTCATTGTTACAAGAAGAAAGGATAAGTCTATATGCAAAGATTGCAAGGCTATATCAGTATAGGTTAGTATTGTTGGATGTGAATAAAAAGGTATAGTGAAAAAAGAAAGGTGAGTTAGACTCCTTAAATTTGACATATTAGTATTTAAGAATAAAATATGGGAAGAGGGAGTTAGAGACATAGAAGCTGATGCAAACACCTTATGGAAAGGAGATAGCGAATTGTATTGAGAAGGTAGAGAGTGAGGTCCTACGGGTCTCTCTGAGACTAGGATCTCGATTATAAGAATCATGGTAGTAGAATGAGGATGTTAAAAAAAACAACTATTAAAGAGAAAAAAATATTGGTATAAGAAATTACCCACAACTGATGATGGGGAAGCCTTTAAAAAATATTAGAGGGTAAAAAAAAGAGGCCAAGAAAGCGATTAGCGAGGCTCGAGGTAAAATTTTAGCCGATTTATACTAAAAGTTAGGGACGTGAGAAGGGTAAAAAATGTACAAGATAGCACGACTACAAGCTAAAAAATGGAAGGACCTGAACCAAGTCAAGTCCATTAAAGATGAGTCTCAACAGGTCTTGACAAGTGACAAGGAAATTAAGGAGAGATGGAGAAGCTACTTTGATTACTTATTCAGTGCAACTCGTGTGGATACGTTTACAGATCTTTATACATCAGCGCCAGAGAGGAACCTTAGCTATACACATAGAATCAAGCCTACTGAGGTCAAGGAGGCATTGAAAAAGATGAAGAGTGAGAAAGTCTGTGGCAAGAATGTTATCATGATTGAAGTTTGGAAGCATATTGCAGAAGTGGTGGTGTCATGGTTAACCAAACTTTTCAACTCTATCCTAAGAGGGGGAAAGATACCAAATGATTGAAGAAAGAGCATTTTGATTCCTATATATAAGAATAAAGGAGATATTCAAAATTGCACCAACTATCGTGACATTAAGTTAATGAGCCACACGATGAAATTCTGGGAGAAGGTAATATAGCAGTGACTTAGGGATATTATGAAGCTATCAGAGTACCAATTTGGCTTTATGCCAGGTAGATCTACAAAATAAGCCATTTCTTTTGTTAAGGAGCTTAATGAAGATCTACAGAGAGAAGAAGAATGATCTTTATATGGTTTTCTTTAACCTAGAAAGTATATGATAGAGTACCGAGACAAGTCCTTTGGTGGGCATTAGAGAAGAAAGGTATTCATTTTTAAATTACAAATATTATTAAGGATATGTACAAAGGATCAGTTACGAGTGTGGGAATAGTGGAAAGAGGTAAGGAGGAGTTTTTTTTATAACAATGGGTCTATATCAAGGATCAACCTTGAGCCTATACTTCATAATTATTCTAATAATGGATGAGTTAACTAGTTGCATCCAATATGACATCTCATGGTATATGTTGTTTGAAGATGATATTGTCCTAGTTGATGAGACTAGAGATGGAGTTTATCAGAAGTTAAAATTGTGGAGAAACACTTTTGAAAGTAGAGGTTTTAAGCTAAGTAGAAGTCAGAATATATGCATTGTAATTTTACTTTAAGTAGGAAAGACTGAAAGAAAGTGAAACTAGGTAGGGTGGTAGTACCTAAGTGTGACCATTTTAAGTATCTAAGTTCCATTTTCCAGGATGATGGGATGATAGATAAAGATGTAACCCGAAGAATCAAAACATGATGACTGAAATGGAAAAGTGTCACAAGTGTGTTATGTGATAAGAAAATGCTTAACAAAGTGAAGGGAAAGTTCTACAAAATGCTTGTTAGACCAACCATGATATATGTGAGTGAGTGTTAGGCAACTAAAGTTCAACATATTTATAAAATGAATATGGTAGAAATGAGGATATTAAGGTGGATGAGTAGTCATACAAGATTAGGCAAGATTAGAAATAAACACATCCAACAAAATGTGCATGTTGCACCAATTGAAGATAAAATAAGAGAAGGGGCGTTTAAGATGGTTTGGACATGTGCATCGTAAACCCCCAGGTTCTCTGCTGCATTAAAGTCGCCAAGAAGAAGCCATGGAAAGGGAATCGTCATCAGCCTAATATGACTATTTAAGGTTTTCCTTTGCATCCTTGTTACCTGATTGTTATAAACTATGGAGACAAGACAAGGCTTAGCTTCGTTCTTGGTTATTACAAGATGGAGGACGTGTCTGGATTGTGCAAAACAAGTGACAATTCCCAGCTTTTTCCTCCTCAAGGCAATTATGCTACCTGAGAACCCAATTGAGGCGATTGCAGCCCAATACCAATTCTTCTTGAATTTTTTACAGAAGGCTCCAGTTCGCATCTTGTTCGCCCTTGTTTCTACTAGACAAATTAGAGGTAACTTTATAGTTCTCATTAAAGTATAGATTCTACTTACAGTATCCACTACCCCTATACTCCCCTACAAATATTCCACATCATTATCTTCATGGGTTAATGAGGTAATTCAGGGTGGTATCATCTACATTCACAATTTGCCCTTTTTTCTAGGTATGACCTTCAATTGTAGAAGGTCTCTTACTTCCATTTCCTTCTTCCTTTGATTGCTCCTCTCTTTTCAAAACCATAGCTTCTCCGGGATCCCGTAGTTCCTCTTCCTCCATCAACTCCATCCCTCTACTCTCCTCTTCCTCTAGGTCTTCAAGATTACCTGAGACACAAAGGAAAAGAGCTTCATTACTTCGACTTAGACTATTTCCTAGTGGGGCTCCTGTGAGCTAGGGCTCCTACAAGGAGATTTTGAAACTTCCATCATGTTCTCCTTGAGAAACGATGAATAAAGTTCAAAATGCTCCTCTTGGATGTCATTACATATAAGTGTGGGATCGAAAATACCCGCCTGGCATCGTGTCTGTGAAGAGACACCAAGCGATATATCGAATCACAAATATCATATATTTTTTATTTTGTGGGTTCTTCCATTCCTAATAGAGACAAGCCTCTATTATTAATTACCCCAGATAGAGTCTTGGGAACCTCCGATTAAGAGCAAAAGTACAAGTAAAGACAAAAAAGAATATAATTTTAACAATTTCAATTATTCTTAAATTATGACTTTATTACATATATCATCATATGTATATATATTATTTTATTCATATATGTGACGCAGCCTCATATGCCTCGCCGCCGCCCTTTGAATTTATGCTACTATATTGTCGCCTCGTGCCTCGTTGCATATTTCTCATTCCAAGACAGGTCAGGAGATGTGACGCACTTGCTAACGCCCCACAAATGACAATCTGCTAGCTTTGGAAAGAACCATAAATCTGTACTGACTGGTCCACCGAAAGGGGTTGTACATATATAGTTGGAAAGCCCTAGATGTCAAGCCTCCAATGCCGCAAATATAGCCCCAATCGGAGTTTCCCAACAAAAGTTATCAATATTTAGATGAAGGGTAGTCAAGCAGCTGGCAGAATCGCAGTAATTGACTTTTCTTTCTATTAAAATCTATACCGACTGGGTTGTTGAAGGGAGTTGTACCATATATGGTTGGAAAGCTCTGGATGTCTAGTTTCCAATGCCACAAATTTCACCTCGATCAGAGTTTCCTATCAAAAGTTATTGACATTTGAATGAAGGGTGGTCAAGTTGGCAGAACTGCAGAAATTTGACTTTAGCATGTTTCAGCCTCTTCTCCTTCATGTTTTCTTTGTTTCTTACTTCTGCAGCAAACAATCAGCTTACTTATGCAGCAAACAATCCGCAGCAGTAACAATACTCTTTGTGGTAGCGCAGCATCACATCACCCATAATGGCAGCAAGGGCTCCATTAATAATTGCAGCAACACAACTTTAAAGCAAAACAACAGCGACGGCAGCAACTTGGCAACAACAAATCAAGAAGAAATTGCACTTGGATACAAGACTTCAACTGATCAGTAGACTAAAGAGGTGTTCCCGCCCTTCAGATGTTATTACACACGCAAGGATGTGAGCTCGTCATCGTCAAAGAATTTCACATGGGATTTGTTTCATTGGAGACTGATGATTCAGAAATATCTGTCTACAGGTGCAATGCAAGGATGTGATGCTTGAAGACAGCGACATCGCAAAGGCGATTATTGGATTTGTTACTCATGCTGCTATAGAGAAACTGGTAATTTCTAGCTTGCTAATTTCTGCACCAACAGTTGAACACATTGAGGTTTTCAATCAATTTTTTTACTTTTTATTAACAATCCAAAGAAAAGAACAGAGATTAAGATAAATAAGACTATGTTGCCCAATAAGATAGATTTACACAAACATTCTGAGCCTGCAATCCAAACTATGTTTCCTAATGTGACTAATCCGTCATCAGCTAATAACATCTTCAATTTAATCAGCATTGCTCATATCTGATTAATATGATTTCACTATTTGTTACCATCTGATTTAACAAGCTCTTCAACACTGCTTCTATATTTGTTAATTAGCTTCCTCCTTTGGTTCAGTTGTTGTGCAGTTTCCTTGAGTTGTCCGGTTCCTTGATCTTATCTCCTCTTTCTAAAGGATTCGGAGACTGCTTTCATCTTGTTTTCCATCTCTTATCCCGTCAATTGCAGGCTTGCAGAAAGTTGACAATAAAGAGGATTTCAGTGGACATTATCCTCTTATCTCACTCATGGCTTGCATTTTGAGTAGCATAAACCGCTAGCTTCAATTTCATCAAGTACATCCTTTGTAAACATTTTTTTATATAAGCTAACATATCAGCCCAAATAACTTCTTTGAGACATTTTGTCGAACGGATTATATGCAATTGGTTTCCAATAGAAAATGAGATCTTTACCAATAAAGATCTATCTCAATTTACATAATCACTTCTTAAAAATCATACATACATGGGCTTCCATACATCAATGAGGAAATATTAAAACATTACAATTACCCCATTCTTCAGATAATCAAGTGAATTATGAAGTTGGTATTCATTCCCTTCCTTACTAGTTTCATCATCCAACAGTCCATCCTCTTGAGCAGTCTTAATGTCTGGACCAGAGTTATTCCTTGTTCACTTCTTCCGTGAGTCCATCATAACATAATCATGGACCCTTGCTGCCAATTCTCTTTGTCCTTCAACTCCCAAGTTCTGGTTTTGAAAGCAAATGTGTCTTAAAGTGAGGGCTCCAATAATACAAATATCTATAACATCTCCAAAAAGTTCATTCTCAGAAGGATTGGGCATCTTGCTTCAAACTTTTAATCATAAGCTTTTATCATGATTCATCACGCCAAGGTCTCTAACATCAACAGTCTCAATAACAAATTGGGCATATCTTGCGCAATGGATGCAACAAGTCATCATTGTCTTGATAATGGACCTCTTCATCTCCGATGACAGCAGGTGCGACGAAGGATTTGGGCATGGTTCCCTTCTCGGTTACGATGAGGATGATCATCAGCACCGCCACGCATGGGGCGATGTTGTTCTTCGGCAGTAGTGAAAGATGATAACCAGCACCACCACACATGGGGTGGTGTTGTTCTTTGGCAGCAACGGGGGATGATAACCAGCACCACCACGCATGGGGTGGTGCTGTTCTTTAGCAGCGATCGAGAGAAAAAAATAATAAACGGGAGAGGGAGGAGCTATGATATGCTTCTTCTTTCCTCTCTGTCTCCCCCCTTCTTTCTATCTCGCCTCCTTTTTAAAAGAACCCTTATTCTTATCTCCTCCAAGAGCAAACCTCTCCCGTGAAATCCCAACTCCCATAACCTCAATAATTCTGATCAAAGAGGATAGGATCAAATCAACTTTAAAATTTAAAAAATCAATTAATTAATTTTTTTTATTAAACTTTAAAATAAATTTGCCTCGTGATATGCTTTTTTTGGACATCTTGGGATTTGTGCTATTTTATTTTATTTATTTACTTATCCTTTAAATGCCTCGAGATATGTTCGGGCTATTTTGAAGTTTTGGATCGCTCTGGGATATGTGTTCGAGTTACCTTGAGATTTTGTATTTCTGGGTGATTGCCTCGAGATATGTATTCTCAGGCCATCTTGGAATTTGAGATTGCCTCGAGATATATATTTTCGGGCTATCTTTGAATTTGAGATCGCCTCGAGATATGTGTTTTTCGGCTATCTTGACTTTAAGATCACCTCGAGATATGTGTTATCGAGCTATCTTGGGATATGGCCGATATATATATATATATATATATATATATATATATTATTTTGGGATATTTCAAAATATATATTTCATCATTTATATGGAATATTTTATATTGGCCCTTGAGACATTTTGTATTTTGAAGGCTCAATAAATATTTTAAATATTCCCCCTTTTTTATTTTTTTTTATTTTTATTTTTTTAGTGTAAACAATAAGATCCTCCTCTTGAGTATGTGATTTGAACCCTTAGTTTGACTCCCTCGAGTCCTTCCTGGCCACATGTCCATAGCCTCCGCCCCGACCCCTTAACAAGGCCTCTCGAGATCGTGGTTGTTCATGTTCCTCATGTGATGCCCCGGGAATAGCACATCCCCTACCATGTGTACTGGTTGCATCACCGCCTACAACCTGCTTCACCACCTTAAGAAGTTGTAGTTCCTATGACTGAGGAGGTACACTTGTTGTTCACCGCCTGCTATGGGGGATCAACATCCTCCACATGGCTTTCATCTACTTGAGGGGCATGCTATTCACTAAAGTTTGGGTATTCTCCGGTTTATAGAGAGGTGCGGAGGAACTAGGATTAGTTCGTGATCCTCCATGGTTGCGAAATGGGCGCGCTAGTGGTTGGGTGGTTCGATGCTCGCGAGGAGATGAAAAGGACGCGTGAGAGGATAAGAATTCCTCATATCCGATTCTCGTGCATATGAAAACATGAGATTTTAATAAAAACCCCCTAACTTTCCTCCTATTTACTCCTAATTGTGCATGGCTTCTTATCTTGCCATTTTATTAAAGAACCCTTGTGCTTCTATTTATGTGTACACTAGTGAGAGAATTCCTTTTGCAGTTAACCCCTCCCTTTAATACATTTACATGCAAATCCTTTTTCTTGGGAGTGTGGCAATTTTCTGTAAGGTCCTCAAACTTGATTAAATTGCCAATAAGTCCTCATAAACCCAATATCATTCCAATAAAAATTTAATCCAAACAAATCCCATTATTTCTAATTAAACCATATGTGTAGAATTCTTCCAATTAATAAAAGAGAAAATTGCTTGCATGCCCCCACGAAACTTCATATTTGCTTGGATACCCCCGTAAAAATGCTATTTGCTTGCATACCCCTCCAAAACTGTGTTTTTTTCTTATATACCCCTGCTGTTAGTCCCTGTTAGTCACCGTTAAAATTTTTGGCATTAACTGCGGTTAAAGCTTAACCATAGTTTAAAAATGACAAAATTACCCTTTTGTGGAAAAACCCTAACCTATTGAATTCTCAAACTCCCCGGTCGCGACTCGCGATCTAACACCCTACCCTCCCGTCGTTCCCTTCTCCCCTTTCTCTCCTTCACCCTCACCCTCTGAGAGGAGTCCGACTCCCGGCAACCCTGAGCACCACCTTCTCACGGACCCTCCCGTCGTTCCCTTCTCCCCTTTCTCTCCCTCACCCTCACCCTCTGAGAGGAGTCCGACTCCCGATAACCCTGAGCACCACCTTCTCACGGACCTAACTCGGCAACCCTGAGCACCACCTTCTCACGGACCCTCCCGTCGTTCCCTTCTCCCCTTTCTCTCCTTCACCCTCACCGGGAATTCCATTAAAACCAAGTATAGTTTTTCCCCCTCATTAATTCCTTAAGAATTAACTAATACTTATTAAGAAAGCCGGGGCGTTACAATTCCCAACTCTTTGGAGTGCTCGGTACCACGAGTGAAGACCCAGATCGGGGGAAACCCCGCGGCTTCACATATGCTTAGACGGGGGATACCTCATGGCATTATCTGAGATCTTAGCAAGTGATTATGCAGAGACGCATTCTTTTCGATAGACGCTCACTTATCTAGACATCTCACAGAGACATAGACAGGCATGTTATTGACTGATGACTTGTCGAGTTTTCTCGGACATTGCATTAGATGATCTTTCTGACTGGGAAGATAATGCATAGACGTTCATGCTTACTGTTTTTTTAGATGTATATGAGTACAGAGTATTTTCTATATACATGATTCTATTTTTCAGATGCACGGGTCTTAATTGACTCGACAAGAGGTCACATATCACCGAAGCTCAGACGGAGTTCGAGCCCCGCTTCCCTGCTAAGCTTCAGATCCGCCCGCCACCACTGGAGCCGCCGCTGGCCACCGGGACCGCATCCGCCCCAAGGCTAGACGCTGCCCCGCCCTTCTTCCCCTCCGGTGAGCAGCAGTGAAGGACGGACATCAACACCGCCACCGCGCCGCCGCCGGAGGGGAAGAAGGGCGCATTGTCCCGGGCGCAGATGGATGCCGGCCCCGGCCGGCGGCGGCGCATAACCTCGAAAGTGGTGGCGGGCGCTGATAATGAAGCTTAACCGAAGTTGTGGCTCAACTCCGGCCGTGGCCGGTGCGGTACACACGGCCTCCCAGGAGTCTGAAGCGCGGGCTGTACACGACTATACCACCTCGCGAGCTGCGTGGCAACGAACCGGTTGCAAGTTAATGGGCTGGGCTGAAAAGCAAGTTAAAGAGGTTGAAAGGGGGAAAGGAGAGGCAGCTGATGGCGTTTGGAGAAGGAGGAGGTGGCGTTATAGGTGGTGCTGGCGCTGTGCATGTGCAGGGAGCGCACTGAATGTAACACCCTAATCCCAAATAGGGACATGTGTCACACCAGCCAGCCCAGGTGAGTACCTTGAGCCCAAGGCTGTCAAATCTGAAACAAAAACCTGCGGAATAATCTAGAGACTGTACAAATAAAAACATAATAGATCTGGAACTCATCCCAAAAAGAAGAGTTATATCTGATACAGAACCCCACAGACTATACGTCTGGGTCTAGTCTCCACAAGTAAAATAAATATGTCTACAGAGTACACAACAGAAGAAATGACTATGAGACGCCAGAGCCACTAAGTCATCACGCCTCACCGGGTCTAGCTTCTACCCGAACTTCTGTCTGCTACCTGCACAAGGTGAGTAAGGAAGAGGGACTGAGCTACAGAGCTCAGTGATATGTGACCCCTACTGTCAGGTCAATTAAGACCCGTGCATCTGAAAAATAGAATCATGTATATAGAAAATACTCTGTACTCATATACATGTAGAAAAACAGTAAGCATGGACGTCTATGCATTATCCTCCTAATCAGGATGATTATCTAATGCAATGTCCGAGAAAATCCGAAAAGTCATCAGTCACTAACATGCCTGTCTATGTCTCATGAGATGTCTAGATATGTGAGCGTCTATCGATAAGAATGCAACTCTGTAGGATCACTTGCTAAGATCTCAGATAAATAGCCGCGAGATATCCCCCGATCTGGGCTGTATGTGAAGCCGCGAGGTTTCCCCCGATCTGGGTCTTCACTCGTGGTACCGAGCACCCTAAAGAATTGGGAAAGAGTTTTAAGATAAATTCATTTTTAAACCAAGGTTTTGATGCTAGAAATTCATTTTGAAAACAAGAAAACCTTTCCCCTACTCGGTATCACGCTGGTCTCAGCTCAACGGAGCCGCATCTGCATAGCAAGGATCATCTATACAGGATGCAAAAATCGATGCTCACGTCCTATATCTATCTCATGTCTACCTCAATGTTCTACAGCTAGTCATATGCAGAAAACATCAATCTACAATAGCTGTAAATATCGAAATCATTCTCAAAACCGAGAATAAATCATAGCCGAGGAATATAAACCGAAAACCCGATAAATCTCGATCAAACACAAGAATATACAGTAGGTCCACTCACCTGAGGTCCTAAGCAAATCTAGTCTGGCTCTGACCTTCGCCGTCACCTTTCTTGCCTTTCCCTTTATCTTTCCCTAATAATGGAAGATACGAGATTCATGAATACGAGAACCGTATTCCTACCTTTTACTCTACTTTATACCCGAAAGAGTATAATAAGGGAAAGCCCTTAACTAGAGCATGCTTTCTCTCATCATATGAATCCTCGTTCCTAAAGAATACGAAATGAATACGGGAATCGAATACCTCACATGACAGGGAATGTAATCTACATCATACTTAAGCATACCTCGGGCCCTCTAACATACTCTCCTTAAGCGTTTAATTTCTAGAACATGATCATGATTAATTTATTAAGTAAACCGACGAAATTTTGACAGAGTCTCCTCTGTATCTATAGGTTCCAAAATGATACAAGCATTCTCCAAAATACGTAATCTAATCAAGCAATCACATCCATAACACATTCCTATAGCATCTCATATAATTTAAACACTATAAGTTCAGCTTCATCTCTGTTCCCTGTCCAAATTCCTAGGACTAATTTAGTATTTGAATCCCGACCAATTTCCCCGCTATTCTGTTCAATTGAGTTCCAAATCATCAATTACTCGCATCAAGCTCACCTAAGGTGTGCGACCACTCGTCGGAGTTCAATTTGGGGTTCCTTGCCACTGACCGGAGGTAGAAGGGATCGCCAGGTCTGAAGGTGGCTCAGCAGGGTTGTGGCGCCTTGCTCGCTGCTAACTCCTCACCGGAAAAATGGTAGAAGCTCAGAAATCAGAAGGGGCAGGGCTGGCGTCACTGCTGTTTGTCGGAGAACCGGATCTGACCGAGTGGAGCTCACCGAACAGGAGCAAGGGTCAGCTCGGGGTCGCGAGGAAACAGGGCGCAGGTGGCGGTGTTGATGTCCGTCCTTCACTGCTGCTAGCCGGAGGGGAAGAAGGGCGGACAGCGTCTGACGCAGGACGGATGTCGGTCCCGGTCGGCGGCGGCGACGGCTCCGAGTGGTGGCGGGCGCGGATACGAGCTTAACCGGAAGCGAGGCTCAACTCCGGTCGTCTTTGGGTAAGTGCGTACACACGGCCTCCCGAGTCGAAGCGCTGGCCGCACGACTATACCACCTCACGAGTGCAGTGGCAGTAACGAATCAAGGCTCCTGCACATGCAGCGCCGGCCAAAGACCACCTACAACGCCACCTCCTCCTTCTCCAAACGCCATCAGCTGCCTCTCCTTTCTCCCTTTCAACCTCTTTAACTTGCTTTTCAGCCCAGCCCATTACCTTGCAACCCTTTTTGCAGGTTTTGAAGCCCATTAAAGCCTTACTTCATATTATCACTATTAAGTAGATTAATTTACACATCAATTAACTTAATCAACTAATATTTGCTCACCCAAAACCTATTAAGGATAAAACCAATTAAATCACTTGTAAACTTAGGGCACATGATATCTATTTTGTCACATTACTTCCAATATCATCCGATACGTATTTAAAAATCATTAACATTACTCAATTACCCCTTATTTCTCCATTTTGGGCCTGGCCCACTTCTTATAAGCCCATTAAGACCTTATATTGATTAGTTAATCATTTGTCACATAATAGTCTTAGTATTTTAGCACATACTGAATTCCATTAAAACCCAAGTATAGTTTTTCCCCCTCATTAATTCCTTAAGAATTAACTAATACTTATTAAGAAAGCCGGGGCGTTACAATTCTCCCACCCTTAAGAAATTTCGTCCCCGGAATTCCTTTGTGTCGATATCAAGCACAAGAGAGGGTGTTGCGCCCTCAGCTAATCCATTCATCTCCAAACAGTTATGTCATCATTGGAAATATTCTCAGGTTCCTCGATCTTACCTCTTTTGGTTGGTGAAAATTTTACAGGCTTCACCATAACGATGGTGACGCCAAATCTTCATAACAAATACCTCCGTTGCTATCTCCATAAATACAAATTTCCTGACCGGCGGTAACTAAGATCGACATCGACAACAAGCATATTAGAGATCCTGGAATACTAAAAAAAAACTCAATATTCAACGCTCCAAAGAAGAGTCAATATAACAACGGGATAATACCTTTGTATCACACGACTTTAGTACTTATACTTAATTCTGCATTATTGCAGATCAAGCATTCCTAAGAGAATAGATAGGAGAATCAATACCAATATCCTCAACGGTCACCTTTTGATTAAATTATCATACCTCTTCAATCTGCAACAAAGCTCAGTCATATTACTTCCTCAACACACAGTAAAATTTCAGTGATACATTGCCTTGTTCCTTCTATTTTTTTCACTTCAAATATAACGTCTCAAATATTGTAGATTCTTACATTTACCTTGATCAAGCAGTAGCCAACCATATCATGACCCTCGCTTTCAAGTACCTAAAATTTCCATAAAATGTAAAAGTATTGGAAGAACCTGTTTGGGTTGCACGAATTTTCTTCTACATTCATTCTCTAGCAACCGATCATGATCTGCTTGATATTCTCTGCTCTTTTGTTTTGGTTAAATGCATATATGTAAGAATCATAATAAAACAACTCTTCCTGAGTATGTGCATAGTTAACTGAGAGATCAACCACAAGAAATAAGAATCCCGCTGTCTTCAATTGATGAGAAGGTAAAACTCAGTTATTTTTCTCAATTAATAGCCTCAAAATATACATGCTATCACTTAATTATTCATATTGCAGCCTCTAATTAAAAATCCTCAATAGACAACGATACCGCTCCATTCATAACTCGAGATGAGCCAATTTTTTTTTTTGTGCTATCTCAGATAAAAAAAACTTGTTTCAGGATAAATTCACAAAGGTTGGAGCTGATAGTTAGAACATCAAGTCCTGATCATAACATACTACACACTATCCACTAGTTCCTATCCCTGTATTTACTCCTCTATGTATAACCAAACCCTTGTTTGGCAATAACAGAACTTGGTCCCCAAGCCCTAGTTATACAGGTTTGCACATTCCTTGATTCTGCAGGTTTGAACATCACCTGAATCTGAACTACCAGTCACTCTTAGCAAAGATTCCCACTAATACAATCGTGATCGTGCAAATTCCATAAACAATTAGTGTCTTATTCTCCAAGTCTGGATATTGCTAATGACAACCTTTCAGAATCAAACCAGTCTCAGCTCCTTATGTATGAGTCACTGAATCAAGCCGACAGGGCACAATCCAAAGTCAAGGTTATCAGTATCTGTAAAATTTCCTAACCTGAGCTACAACCACACTGAAATCATTCCCCCAATATTTCTCGAACTTGTACTTAGCTGATTCAAAACACCAAAATGATACTTTGCAAAAAGAAGAATCAATATTCCTTAATTTTGTCCTGAAGTATACGCATCTTACTTTCCATCATTATATTCTCATCTACATATACCTCAATGATCAAAGTTCAGTAACTTCTTGAATTCCAAGATCCCCACCATACTTCTATGACCCGTTCTGCGAACGTCATACTCTTCTAAAATCATTAAGCTAAAGTATCTTGTTAAGAATGCAAGCAAAAGCTAATGACATCTACACCCCAACAGAATCTTTCCATGCATTTCCAAACCTCTTCAATATATCTATCGCAACAGTCGGCAGTAACTCTTTGCCAATTAATGTCATCAACTCTATAGCAAGATGAATTGTTCTGTTTCCCTGAGAATTAAACCTCAACTTTTACCAATATGTTGGTTCATTCCAATAACTTACCTCACAGTGCACTCAGGCATCATTACCAAACTTAAACAATCCTAGCATACTGGTTGATCCCTTTACAAACCATAATCTTACTGTCGGACTGGGCATTATTGTCACAGTCTAAATGTCAGGAAACCAACAGAATACATCCATAATAGAAGAAGATCCCGACAAATACAACACCAAATATCAATGACAAAATTCTTCCTAAAATTGCTGGCAGTTTCACACTATAATCCTTCGATCATAGAAGAGAATCATAGAAATTCTTATCATAGCTCTAATTCATTGCTTAGGGTTAATATGCAACAGCATCATTCTTTTGGCACTAGAATTCTCCTCGTCCACTCCGTGGACATTTCAAATCACTTATATCCGGGTGGCCTAACCACCATCGCACATACCACTTGCCCTTTCCAGGACAACCTTCTTCTTAGACATAAACATTAACATATGTATTCATCAGCTTACTTAAGTAATTACAGTCTACTTACACCTCAACCATCAAGCTTAAGTAATTTAGCTACTACATGATGTCATAGACACAAGAGGCTTCCATTACTCCCAACATTGACCTTTCATCAATCTGAGTAATCATATAGCCAAAACTCAACTCCTTCTGGCTCATCAAGTTCCTCAAGCACTTTTGGTCGGGGAAGATTTTACAGGTTTCACTATAAATATAGTGTCGCCCTCTGAGAGGAGTCCGACTCCCGGCAACCCTGAGCACCACCTTCTCACGGACCTAACTCGCGACCAACCCTACCCTCTCGTCGTTCCCTGCTCCCCTTTCTCTCCTTCACCCTCACCCTCTGAGAGGAGTCCGACTCCCGGCAACCCCGAGCACCACCTTCTCACGGACCTACCTCGCCCTTCGCGCGCGACCAACAAGTGCAAACCATCTCCCTGCGCCGGCTGGAACTGGAGTTGTGCTTGGAGACTCTGAGCACTGAGCGGCTGCTGTGCTTGGAGAGCACTCAGGGGAAGTGGTTTGAAGGTGCACAATATTGCCATTCTTTACTTTTAATTAGACTAGTTCTTTTGTGGTTCGTCAAGTTCTTTACTATTTACAGTACCCTATAAGAAATGTAGCTGATAAGCATATAAGATATAAAATATTATATTATGCATGTGGCTTTAATGAGAATTGATACGCATCAATCAATTTAGAACAAATATTGTGTAACTTTGGTAAATGAATAATATTTTTTTTAATAAATAATATGATATAAATTTATCTCTGATTTATTCACTTTATAATACACTTTGAGATAGATATTATGATTCATATTATGTTATGTTCTCACAAGTTAACTCTTGGTGAATGATTTGGAATTTGTTCTTCTGTTGTAGTTTTGTTGATCTGGGATTATTGGCATTGTATTTAAAATGCTTCAGTTTTCAATGATAATGAGATGTTTAGTCTTGCCATTTCATTCTGGTGCGTGGAGAAAGAGAATTGTGGCAATAAAGAAGAAAGTACAAGTTGGAGATTGAAAATTTATGCTTTTTTTATGTTCAGTATTGAAATTGGACAAAAGGTATTGGGAGGAATTTTCTAAATACTATCTTAAGAAGTTACTATAAAAATTGACTTAGTTGAGGAGGGTTACTAATAATTGGGAGAACTTCAGTTTTTTCTGTATATATTTTTGCCTTTCTTTGTACAGACATATCATGTTAAGACCTACATAAGGAAAACATTATCCTAAATATTCTCTCAAGAAACTGTCTTGATGAAAACAAGGTCAAACAGAATTCCATGTAGAGCCTTTCTTATAATACAGAAATATGTGCTTTCATATTTGTTGCTTTATGCTTGGAAGGAGCACACGTGTAAAAAATGTGTTTTGTGTATTAGTGATTCTAATAAACATTTGCTTTATAAAAATTCCACCTAGGTTTTGTTCTTAATTATCTTGTCGATTTTTGTGTTAATATTGATATGGCTATAAGAATAACATGCAAGCTTTGGGTTTGTTTCTGAGTGTGGTTTGTATCTCATTTTGCCTTCTAGTCTAGCAGTGTACTCCAATTTTGTTTGTTTGATTGAAACTTGGATGTATGAGTGAAATAACATCTGAGGGACAAATGAGCTACTCAAATTTCTTTATGATTGACCTTTGTTCTCTTTAAACATGAAGATCATGCCAGAAGTGAAATTAGATCAATAAATTGGTAAAAAGGCAGGCTTTTGAGAGATTTCTGCAGGTTTGAGTTATTAGGTTTTGGTATTTACTGTGCTGATTGTTCACGTTTCTATTTACAGTGCTGATTGTTCACGTTTGAGATTACATGGATTCATCTTGGGTGATAGTGCTGATGACTGGAAAAAGAAGAAGTGGCATGACTTTAAATCACAGCTAACTAGGGTATGCTTGGTCATTATTTAAGATTCTGTTGCTAGCATATTCTTGAAACTTATGGTTCAACATTAACTTTTTCTTCATCAATCCCATCATTCTGGCCTTATTGTGTTACTTTAAAACTTGAGTGATAAATGAATAATATGGTTCTGTATAGACAGACTGTAGAATCATTTTGGTTTGGTATGTCCAGTAGTGTGTTTTACTGATATTTGATAGTGCAGGTTTGATAGAATTGGCTCATCTAAATCTTTTTGGAGCTCAGATTATAGAGATTGTAACAAATTAATCTTGATGTAAGTTAAAAGGAGTTTCTCATTATTAGAGTAACTCATGTTCACTTCTTATATTTTTCTTTAGTGAATAATTGTGCATTTCTTATGTTGTTTTTCCTTTTGTGTTGTAGGGGAAGTTCTTCTATCTCAAGGCTCAAGTTTAAATATGGTGGATATTTCAAGAACCATGGGGATGCTAAGAAAAAATATTGTTTGGGGAGGCAAAAGACAATGGTGATAGATAGAGATTTCTACAACTTGAAAACATTGGAAGAAGACCTATCACAGTTTTTTACTTGGGATATCAACCAAATTCCAAGGTATTGGCACATTATGAGAGGTGTGGAGCCAACGAAGTTTGTTGAAATCTTCAATGATTCAGATCTTCTACATGCATTTGATATGTACAAGGATGGTAAAATATGTGAGATCTATGTGGTGTTAGATGATGCTACACCTATTGCAGTTGAAGAAGGGTTAGAAAAATCAAATGAGGATACAAGATATAACCTAAGGCAAAGTTATCAAGTGCACCAAATAGAAGGAAGCTCATGTGATCTAATTGAAGCTGAACCAAGACATAAAAGTGAAATGCAACAGAACAACAATGCAGATGTTGAAGATGAATCCGATGAGGACTATATAGGCGTGGATGAAGACAGTGGCAGTAGTGATGAAGATAGTGTTTCTAAAGGAGTTGATGAAGACATGGAGATTGAAAGTGAAAAAAGTTATCATTCTCTCTATAATAGTAGTGAATCCGATGATGATGATGATGAGCAAATTGAAGCCTTTGAAGGTGAGATTTATGAAGTTGATGAAGATAACCCCATTATAAAAGTTGGAAGTAAGTTTGAAGATGTATATCATTATAGAAGATCATTGGAGCATTTTGCTATATTAGGAGAGTTCTCAATAACTTATATAAAAAGTGACCAAAGAAGGGTTACAGCAAGATGTGCTTCTAAAGATTGTCCATGGAGGGTTCATGCATCTAGATCAGACTACCAGAAGAAGGTGCATTTCAAGTCAAGACAATGCAAGGGGAACATTTATGTAGTTCAATAAACAAAAGTGGAAACAAAATGGCTACTAAAAATTGGGTTGCAAATAGAGTAATTGAGTGTCTCAGAAATGAGGGTGAAGTGGCACCATCTGAATTAAGAAGACTAGTGGAGAAATATCATGTGGAGTTACCCTACCATAGAGTGTGGAGAGGAAAGGAGATTGCAATGTCTATTATTCATGGTTGTTGGGATAACTCTTATTCGAAGATCATGGCTTTCAAGGAAGAGTTGGTTAGAAGAAATCATGGCACTGTGGTGAAACTTGATAGGGTTCAGCAACATGATGGATGGCATTTTAGAAGGATATTTATTAGCATTGGTGCTTGCAGTATGGGTTTCTTGACTAGGTGTAGACCTTTCTTAGGCTTGGATGGATGTCATCTAAAGGGTAAGTTCAAAGGTGTCATGCTAGCTGCAACTTCAATTGATGGTGCTAACAGATTGTTTCCAGTGGCCTATGGGATTGCAGAGTCAGAAAATATTGAATCATGGACATGGTTTCTTAGTGCGTTGTATGAAGCAATTGGAATGCTTGATGGATTGGTTTTGGCTTCAGACAGACAAAATGGGTTAGAGGAAGCAATTTCAAAGATATATCCTCTTGCTGAACACAGGACTTGTGTGAGACATCTATATAAGAACTTCAAGAAGAAGTTTGCGGGGAATATGTTACAAAAGATTGTTTGGACAGCTGCAAATGCATTTACTACAACAAGTTACAATTCTTCTCTAGAAGAGTTGAAAGCAGTAAATATGAGAGCATATGAATGGTTCTTAGACTTGGAGAGAAGGCGTGAAATTTGGAGTAGATCTCAATTTGGGACTATTGCCAAGTGCCATTACATCACAAACAATATTTCTGAAAGCTTCAATGCATGGGTTGCTGATCCAAGACACAGGCCAGTGTTGGATTTATTAGATATTGTTCGGCAAAAAATAATGGAGATGATGGATAGAAGAAGGACTTTGGCTACTAAATGGAAAGGGAAAGTTGTTCCATTTGTAATGAAAAATGTCAGGGAGATAAGTATGGGTTTAACTGAATATCATGTCAAAAGAAGTAATGACTTTAAGGCAGAAGTATCCTATAAGGACAAAAGATGTGAAGTGGTGCTCAATGAGAGGAAATGCTCATGTAGAAGATGGCAAGTATCAGGTATACCATGTGTGCATGCCCTTGCTTTTATCCATTCCATCAGAGGAGCAAACTGGGAAGATTATGTTGATGATTATTTTTCAGTGGATAAATATAGAGCAACCTACCATATGGAGGTGGCGCCTATGCCAGATATGAATGAGTGGGTCATTGGTGATGATGGGGAGCCTCAACTACCACCTATCTCAAGGAGGCCAGCTGGTAGGCCTAGGAAAAATAAGATTAAAGGTTTTGATGAAGTTAAGAAAGGTACACACAAATGCAAAAGGTGTGGGTCATATGGTCATCATGCAAAAAAATGTAAAGAGCCAGAGAAAGAAAGTGACCCTTCAACGCAATCTATTGCTTCGTCATCTAGTAGGTAAGAAATACATGTTTAGTTAAGGGCTTTAGTACATTCATGTCATAACAAAGACTAACAAAGAATATTTTATTTAGGGGAAGATCAAGATCAAGGGGAGGATATCATGTTTATGTGCCACCAACAATAAAGAGAAGTGGGAGGCCTAGGAAAATTAGGAGGGAGAATCAAAACCAAGGAGTTGGATGTTCTACAATGGATACTTAAGCATGTATGTATTCATTTTTATCTCGATTCCTTTGTTTGAAATGAGCTTAAAGAGTGAGTAATATTTTTCTCACAATTCCCACTCTATTGGTGTCAATTGCATGATGTTTGAATAAATTTGTATCCCTTTCAATAAAAATATTTTTCTTTTATTGTAGTTGGGCATTTGAATATCTAACCATTTTATTGTGTAGGTCTTTCAATGCCTTTATGATATGGACAATATGCATATGATGTTCGACAATGGATACTTAAACATGTATGTTCTTTCTTTACATTATTTTGCTAATAATGATTTTATCTATTTTTAAGTTCTAATTGCAAATTCATCTTCATTTTTCAGGTTGATGTTGAGGATGGAATATGGGGTTGTGGCTATTCGGGTTATTTGAGCATGTTGTTATTTAGAAGTTTAGTGTGTTTTTGTCTCAAAGAACATATGTATTTTTTTTTATGTTAAAAAACTTGATGTTGGATGTAATTTGTTTTAAAGAACTTGATGGGGAACTTGTAATTTGTTTTAACGAACTTGATGGTGAACTTGTTTGTTTCAAAAAATATATAGTGGACTTGTTTGTTACAAATTTCATGTCATTGTATCTTCACTAGTTGTATAAAGTTTGTTAAATATTGTCACAAGTTGTAGAAATCATGTTTACAATTTTTTTAGGGCATGTTTGTAAAAATTATGTAATAATGTAAATTTTTGTGTATATGTTTGTAAAACCGTATAAATATAAAGGATATTTACTAAAAAAAATAATTTTTAAAAATTAAAAAATAATTAAAAATGTATATAAAAAAATTATATTGGTTATTTATAATTTAAATAACCTAAAGTCTATAAAATATGATAATAAAAAAAATTAGAGGGGTATATTAGCAAACCCATAATCGTCATTTGTTATATGAAATAACTAATATCTACAAAATAAAGAAAAAAATTTATAGGGGTATATAAGCAAACCTATTTTAGTAATTTACCCTCATTCCATCCATTGAATTAACACCGTCAAAGGTCAACTTAACCATAGGGGCATATAAGCAAATTTAGTTGATTTGGAGGGGTATGCAAGCAAATATCATTTTTATAGGGGTATATAAGCAATTTCAAAGTTTTACAAGGGTATGCAAGCAAAAAACCCTTAATAAAATGGTTAAAAACAAATAAATACTAAATAAATTCTTAAAAACTCCTGGGTTTTACACCCTCATTCAGGGGAGAGCTAGGTAAGCTAAGGTATGCATTGAAATTGACCTAATCAACCCCTTAAACGGGGAGTATATGTAAGATCCACGAGATCCAAGTGCTTTAATTTGTCTCCACATTATATAAACTCCTTGTTTTCTGCTATAAATATGGTGTTGTAGGGCATGGAGCTAACAATTACAAATTGGGGGAGGCCGGGAGTCACTCAGAAGAAGTAGAACCAGGCAGCAGGCTCTTGACCCAAAAGGGAAGGGAGTTGCTGTCGAGGAAGCTAATACTTCAAAGCAGAATACGAAACCCCTGGGAAGCATAACGCTTAAAGAAAACATGGAGAGGGAGAAGGAAGACAACTCAGATTTCGACCCCTAGATGATCGTCCAAGGAAAACCATACAAAGGAAGGCCGGTGGTAGCCCGAAAAGTCTAGCAAAGTGGAGAGACAGAGAGGAAGAAGGTCAAGTGCCCACCACGTGAGCGATTTCCCCAAGACGACCATTCGGCCCCTCAAGTGGATGAAAGCCACGTGGAGGATGTTGATCCCCCAGAACAGGCGATGAACAAGAAGTGTCCCTCTTTAGTCATAGGAACTACAGCTTCTCGAGGTGGTGAAGCAGGTCGTGGGCGATGGTGCAAACAGTACGCACAACAAGGGACGTGCTATTCCTGGGGCATCACGTGAGGAACATGAACAACTATGATCTCGAGAGGCCTTGTTAAGGGGTCGGGGAGGAGGCTATGGACACGTGGCCAAGAAAGACCTGAGGGAGTCAAATCGAGGGTTCATATCACATACTCAAGAGTTGAGTCTTAGAGAGGACATGGATTTTGAACTTTATTCATAGGTTCTCGAGGAAAACCGGATGGAAATTTCAAAATCTCCTTGTAGGAGCCCTTGCTCACCGGAGCCCCCATCAGGAAATAGTCTAAGTCGAAGTCATGAAGCTCTTCTCCTTTGTGTCTCAGGTAATCCTGAAGACCTAGAGGAAGAGGAGAGCAGAGCGATGGAGTTTATGGAGGAAGAGGAAGCGCCGGATCTAGGAGAAGCCATGTCTTTAGAAAGAAAGGAGCAATCAAAGAGAGAAGGAAATGGAAGTAAGAGAGCTTCTATAGTTGAAGGTCATACCTAGAAAAAAGGGCAAATTACGGATGCAGACAATACAACCCTGAATTACCTCATTAACCCATAAAGATAATAATGTGGAATATTTGTAGGGGAGTATCAGGGGTAGTGGACACTGTAAGTAGAATCTATATGTAACACCCTTTCCCAACACTGGGACAGAATGTCACACCAGCTGGGCCGGGAGTGCACCCAGCCCATAAGCTGTATAATTTAAACCTGATAGCCATGATATTCAAACTAATAAACATGATTATTAAATAAAGTATTTAAAATCTTATACAAGTTTACAATTCTTGCGGAAACATTCTAAAATTCTAAACATCAATACAAAGTCTATCCTTATCTGTTATGTCAGAGCCATCTACAAGAGAACTAAACCTCGTCTACCTGCACATTTCACTTGAGTGAGAATCACTATACAAGGTACAATTATAATATCAGATATTAGAATATCGTAAAATGCTAGTCGTAGACGTGAATCACGGCAATGTCCAATTAAATTAGAATGATATGCACATATGCATTCCTTTAATCTTTTATCATCAGAACGGGAGATGATTTCCACATATGTCCTGGCTGATCAACTCAAAGCTAGTAGCCTTCCCGGTTGGACCAACTCAACAACCGTAGAGGTGACAAGCTATGGAAACAAATCCTCGTCTGCTGGAGATGAATTCCACATATATCCTGGCTGACCATCTCAAGCCAGTAGCCTTTACGGTTGGACCATCTCTACAACCGTGGAGGTGACAAGCTATGGAATCAAATCCTCGTCTTCAATCATATGAATGTCAAATCTGCGGGAGATGATTTTCACATATGTCCTGGCTGACCGTATCAAGCCAGTAGCCTTCACGGTTGGACCAACTCAACAACTGTGGAGGTGACAAGCTATGGAAATAAATCCTCGTCATCAATCATATTAGTGTCATCTACACCTCTACTTTCATACTGTGGAACCAAAGTGGACCAACTCATCACTCGATAGCTCTCCGGTCGGATCAACTCAACGACTGTGAGCTATAAGTGTATATACATATACTAAGTACCCGACGGGTACGGAAAGGGGGTTTTGTTTCTTGAAATTAGGAGGGTTTGAAAAAAAATAGATAGTTGGACTTGTAAAACAGAGTTATATAAAACCACCCCTCTCCTACCTAGTATCGTACTCTCTGGCTCTATCATAGAGCCACCTCTAGTACAGGCATGTATGTGAGTACGGTGCAGTGCACTAATATGTCTATCTTTTCGATTTCTGACAAATATATGTGTTTTTTTACATGCTTTTCATAAACACAATTTCAAACTCTCGTTAAAATCAATGAGTCATGATTAAAACCTCGAAGCATTTCATGGAAAGTAATAATTTCATATCATAAAGTCTCAAGCAATATGCACGATAAGAATACGGAAAAGAATCCCATAATTTACAGTTGTGTTCCCTCACCCTGTATTTCCTCTATTCACGTACATTTTCATTTACAATATATGAAATAAACAATCAAGACGTTGGTAACATGATCATAAAGTCAAATCAGCGATATTGCACAAACTTAGATATAAAACCCATATAAGATCGTATAAACAAAACTGACAATCAAATCTGATTACAAACACCATTCCAAGTATAGTGTAATCACTCACCTGATGTCCTTAGCAAATTCCTAGATCTGGCTCGGTCCTACTGAAGCTCCCGCAGAACCTTTGACTTTTCCTTTATCCTTAAAATAAAGAAAATACGGACTTTCAGAAGTGTGAACACCGTATTCTTATCTCGTATTCTACTTTAAACTTGATCGAATACAATAACTCATTACTTTCTCTAAGCATGATTTTTACTTAAAATCTAATACGTGTTTCTAAAGCTCATAAATACCATGATCACCTTTCATAGCTGTAGTTCTATCGCTAAGAATACGATAAAATAAATATGAAAGTTTAGGAATACGGAATCCGTATTCCTATCTTATACTCTAATTAGATGCGTTAGAGTATGGTGATTTCTATCAAGTTAACTCAAGTATGATTTCTCTTAAATTGAAATTTGTATTTCTAAAACATGGAAATACGGAATTGTTCCTTTGAAGGATTCAGCTCTAATCATCATAAGCCAGATTTTTAAAGTTCATAACAAGTTCTCTAAAAGTGATTGATTGTTAAGCATGATCATGGGAGATAAATCAAGCCTTACTACTAAAATTTTCATTTAAAATTGGCAAAGACCTCCTTTATTTGGAGGGCTCCGAAATTATACAACCATACACACAATTTAATCTATCTCAATTATACAACATGCATTTCTTATCCTCTAACTCATTCATATAATAATACTCCATGAAGTTTATCAGTTTTCATGCCCTTAACCATTGGTTGAAGATCGCGTCGCGCTCGTCGCCTTCTATCTTTGTCGGTTACCGGTGATCAAATGGAGGAAGAGGGGAAGAAGCCTGAATCTATTCGTCGAGGCGGCGGAGTGGCAAAGGAAAACCTTGCCGACGAGGAGGGGGTTGCGAGGGCGGCTGCTGGCGTCGATAGGCGGCTGAACGGCGGTGGCCGAGTGTTGGCAAGGGCTGGCTGGGTATGGGTGGTGCTCGGGTCAGTCGCGGCGTCATGGCCGATAGATGCTCTGATACGTCCCCAACTCCGGCCACCGGAGTCCGACCCTCAACCAACTGGACACGAGAGCGGGTCCGCACAACATCTGCATGAAGATGACTCAATCCCAACGGAGAAGACGCGTCGGGTTCGTGGGCAGCCCACTTGGATTGAGGAGTACGTGGGGTGATGTGTGCGAAGGGGACCACAAGTGGATTGACGTGTGATGGAGACGGAGATCCCTCCATTCATGCATTATCTTTTATTCTGTTATTTCCTTTGTTGTTGTTTCCTTTACGTTATTTCCTTTTACATTGTTTGTCTCGTAGTAGGGTAGTCGGTGAGTGGTGCATTACGGAAGGACCACGTGGTGCGATGAGGCGAGTGGTGTGGCCTTTACTCCATTTTGATATAAGTATTAGGGTTACGAGTGTATTAGGTATTGAAGATAATAGAAGAGTTCCTCCTCGCGGCCTTCCTTCTCCCTCTCGCCGCCTTCTTCCTCTCTTCCATCGTTCTAGGAGTTTACACCCTTTCGAAGTGGTGTTTATCTGCACGCCCTCCTCACGCAGGTCGTATCATGCTCGGCCGGGTGGAGATCCACTCATCCGCACGGTCGCTACCGGGCGGTGGTCAGCGCGTGGTCGGGTCTCACAAAGAGGAGGACGCGGCAGTTTGGGGTCGCCCCAGTGTTGTGTCCGGTCGTGGTCGCCACCAGGGTGATCGTCCAGCCCGTTGTTTGCAGGCCAGTTCAGAGAAAGAGGAGGGAAAGAAGCTAGGTGGAAAGAGATAGAGTACAATAGAAAGAAAGTGATATTTATGAAATCTTAAGAGTGAGAGAAAAAAAAATGGTCATAATGCTTAATAGTTACAAAGTCAACGTAATGAAAACCTCTAGATTTTGAGATCTAGAAACTGTCCATTGTCAGGGATTTGATATTTATTATTTTATATTATTTATTTATTTATTTATTTGTTAGAAATCTATTCATCTAATATATTTAACAAATGAGAGATTTAAGTTCAAGTCTAAATAATGTTTACACCTTCATTAACCAAGGAAGCTGTTCATTTTCAGAATTCGTTCTCGGTGCTAAGATATTTAAATTGTAAATATGCAAGTTAGCCCTTCATTTTTATCGAAATTTAATTATAATCATTATTAAATCTTTAATCACCCCAATTTATTTATTTATTTATTTATTTATTTATTTATTTATTTATTATTATTATTATTATTATTATTATTATTATTATTATTATTATTATTTTAAGTTACAATTAATTATTCTAAAAACTGGGGCGTTACACTATACTTTTAAGAGAACTATGAAGTTATCTCTAATTTGTCTAGTAGAAACAAGGGCGAACAAGATGCGAACTGAAGCCTTCGGTAAAAAAAAATTCAAGAAGAATTGGTATTGGGTTGCAATCGCCTCATTTGGGTTCTCAGGTGGCATAATTGCCTTGAGGAGGAAAGAGCTGGGAATTGTCATTCGTTTTGCACAATCCAAACAAGCTCTCCATCTTGCAATAACCAAGAATGAAGCTAAGCCTTGTCTTATCTCCATAGTTTATAGCAATCAGGTAATAAGGATGCAAAGGAAATTCTTGAATAGTCTTGTTAGGCTGTCGATGATTCCCTTTCCCTGGCTTCTTCTTAGCGACTTTAATGTTGCAGAGAACCTGGGGGTCTATGATGCACATGCCCAAAGGATGGTCTAATACCCAATTTAATTCCTCTATTATACCAAACTAGCCCTTTTAGTCCCTCCATTATAAATTGAGCCGTTTTAGTCCCTCTACGTTCACGATTGTAAAAACCCAATCCCTAAAGGCATATGTACAGGGACCAAAAAGACCTGAATTTATAATACAAGGACTAAAAGGCATGTGAAAAGGACTGATATTTCTCAATCATGAAAGTATAGGGACCAAAAAGGCTCAATTTATAATACAGGGACTAAAAGGGCTGGTTCGATATAATAGAGGGACTAAATTGGGTATTAGACCTCTAAACCATATTAAACACCCTTCTCTTATTTTATCTTCAATTGGTGCAACCTGCACATTCTGTTAGATGTGTTTATTTCTAATCTTGCCTAATCTTGTATAACGACTCATTCACTTGAACATCCTCATTTCTACCATATTCATTTTATAAATATGTTGAACTTTAATTGCCCAACACTGCCTCTCATATATCATAGTTGGTCTAACTGTCATTCTGTAGAACTTTCCCTTCACTTTGTTAAACATTTTCTTATCACATAACACACTCATGGCACTTTTCCATTTCAGTCATCATGTTTTGATTCTATGGGTTACATCTTCATCTATCATCCCATCATCCTGAAAAATGTAACCTAGATACTTAAAATGGTCACACTTAGGCACTACCACCCCACCTAGTTTCAGTTTCCCTCCATCTCTCCTACTCTGACTAAAATTACAGTACATATATTCTGACTTCTTCTTAATTAGCTTAAAACCTCTATTTTCAAAAGTGTTTCTCCATAATTCTAACTTTTGATAAACTCCTTCTCTAGTCTCATCAACTAGGACAATATCAGCTTCAAACATATACCATGAGATGTCATCTTGGATACAATTAGTTAACTCATCCATTACTAGAGTAATTATTAAGTATGGGATCAAAGTCAATCCTTGATATAGACCCATTGTTATAGAAAACTCATATGTATCTCCTCTCACTGTTCTCACACTCATAATTGCTCCTTTGTATATATCCTTAATAACATTTATATATTTAACATGAATACCTTCCTTCTCTAATACCCACCAAAGGTACTTGTCTCGGACTCTATCATATACTTTCTAGGTCAATGAAAACCATATGAAGATCCTTCTTCTTCTCTCTGTAGATCCTTATTAAGCTCCTTAACAAAAGAAATGGCTTATATTGTAGATCTACCTGGCATAAAGCCAAATTGGTACTCTGACACCTTCATAATATCCCTGAGTCACTGCTCTATTACCTTCTCCCAGAATTTCATCGTGTGGCTCATTAACTTAATGTCACAGTAGTTGGTGCAATTTTGAATATCTCCTTTATTCTTATATATAGGAATTAAAATGCTCTTTCTTCAATCATTTGACATCTTTCCCCCTCTTAGGATAGAGTTGAAAAGTTTGGTTAACTATGACACCCCCACTTCTGCAATATACTTCCAAACTTCAATCTGGATAACATTCTTGCCATAGACTTTCTTACTCTTCATCTTTTTCAATGCCTCCTTGACCTTACTAGGCCTGATTCTATGTGTATAGCTAAGGTTCCTCTCTGTCGCTGATGTCTAAAGATCTGTAAAGGTATCCACATGAGTTGCACCGAATAAGTGATCAAAGTAGCTTCTCCATCTCTCCTTAACATTATAGTTGTTTTTTTTTTAACATCCTCATTCTACTACCATGATTCTTATGATCAAGGTCCTAGTCTCACAGAGACCCGTAGGACCTTACTTCCTACCTTCTCAATACAATTCACTATCTCCTTTCCATAAGGTGTTTGCATCGGCTTCTATGTCTCTAACTCCCTCTTCCCATATTTTATTCTTAAATACTAATATGTCAAATTTAAGGATCCTAATTACTCTCCTTTCTTTTTTCACTATACCTTTTTATTCACATCCAACAATAATAACCTATACTGGTATAGCCTTGCAGTATTTGCATATATAGACTTATCCTTTCTTCTTGTAATAATGAAGTCTATCTGGATATGATTATCCCCATTTTTAAAGGTAATCAAATGTGATTTTTGGGCCAACACAAGTTCTTGATTATCTTTGCAGTGGAATTTGTTCACTTTTGGTTAGTTTAATGGGAGTTCACTCTCAGGGGGCGTTTAATGGCCCAGATATAGGTGGATGGGAAAAGGCCCATACACTTGAACTTTACTTTTGGTGTTTGTTGGGTCTTAAAGAAGTGGATATGGAGTTTCACAAATTTTCTATATCGTTTGAAAAATAGATATTGACCTTCACCCAAATCGGCTGAAACTCCATATCCCGCTCGGTTGCCCCCTTGAAGCTGGACTTCTATATCCAGCCGTTGGAGAAGACTTAATCCCACGCTCCACCGTTGGAGGGTTGAAGTCACCGCCATCTCATATGACTCATTCACAACAAATGGCTGTTCTCCTGTTGGAGTTGGAGTTGAGGATGATCTGCTATGAGGTTGAGTGTTTACTGAGGCATGCTGACGCACTGACCTTAAGAAGTATTTCGCCTCCTCGGAATTTGTAACTCGGTGCAGCAAGGATCTTGTCGACATACTTCTCCTAGGATACAAACAGTCTCTAAGTCCTCCTGCTCAGTGCACTCGAACTAGAGAACAACGAGTGCTCAAGATTGCTCGGAAAATAAAACAGGGAAGAGAGAAAGTAGTGATGGGAGAAGAAGGAAGAAGATGAGAAAAATTTTGGTTGTACAACTTAAGAAGAGAAAAGCTTTATTTATAGTGGTTTTCCAAATCTCTAAAACTGGCAACCGTCAATCAGCATGCATTAAATCAACAATTTCATTTAAGCAAAGAATTCAAAACGTTTCAATCAATTAGCATGAGATCTCAATCAATCTGCATGTATTCCAAAAATGTTTCAATCAATCTACATGCATTCCAAAAACGTTTAATCATCTAGCATGAGATCTCAATCAATTTGCATGTATTCCAAAAACATTTAATCAATTAGCATGAGATCTCAATCAATCTGCATGCATAATTAAATTCTAAAAACACTTCAATCAATCAGATATTTGATTGCAAAAATCAATGAATATTTAAAATTCAAAAAACCATCTAACATGTGATATAGCATTTCCACAAACAAGCTTAGAAGCAATTAGAGTAAAACATATATAAGGAGAAAAAGGTTTTTTGTATAACCAATGTGAGACTAAAATCTTTTGAATATTTTGAAACCAACTTTAAAACAAGCCCACATTAAAGTCCAAAATAAGTTGGGCTTCCAACATCTCAATCCCTGCAGCCTCTCTCCGACATAACTCCACCCAACGACGCTCCACGAAGACACAAGTGAGTGTTGCCCACCTTTCCTCTTAGCCCTTTCTCTTCCCCGACATAAGAACCGAAGATGATATTGGTGGTTCTGCCCTCTAAGCGTAGACATATCCCTTTGTTCACTGGTTGGGTGTTACCAACCTCCACGACCGTGTTGCCTTTCAAATTTTTGCTTGATCTGTGTTTTTAGGGTTAACTGTGAAGATTTTAATTTTTCTGTTGGGATTTTAATTTTTAGGGTTAACTAGTCATATATAGGAGGTAATTTATGCTCGATCTGTACAGATTGTATTTCATTGGTTTTTTTAACATGTGTTCTGTTTTCTTCTTTGTTAATTTATACTCTCTTTACAATAGTTCATATGGAGGAAATTAGGTTCATGCCAAATAATTGAGGTTTGAGTTTATCAACATGCATCTGAGACTAGCTTCGTGACTGCCTGCGAATCTTGTTATTTATTTCTGATATTGTATGCATCGGAAATGGATTTCAGTTCCTATTCTTGAGGGTTTTTAGTTTTTACTTGTTGTATTGTGTCCATTGAAGATCAATATACTTTTAGTTTGGAATGTGGTCACATCTTCTTGGTATTTAGTCATCATCATCCTATTTATGAATTAATGCATGTTTTCTGTTTATTTTTTCTTTCTGATAACCATTGTTTTCCATTGTGTTCATCTGTTGAGTTGAATGAATCCTGCTGTCCATAAATTTTGTCCTTTCCAAGGCTGTGGTTCCCTATATTCTTAGACTTTGTTCCTACAAGATTTTATATTTCATTTGTTTCTGCACCACATCAGGGTTGATAAGAACAATAGTCTGCTTCCAAGATAATAAAACTTCAAGTTTAATGATAAAAAACAGAGTAGATAGGAAAAAAGGAGGATTGACACTAGATATTCTGTAAATTGGCACTAAATACTGATGTTAGTTGGAAAATAGAGAACAAAGAAAGTACTTGATCGATAATCCACATATTAGATTTCATAGTTTACAGTTAATTTCATACAATCCCACAGACCTTTTGCTGAGATTCAATTTATTTAGTTTCTGCAAATGTAACTCATGCATGCAGGATTCAGTTTGTAGAGTGAAATCTATAGATCAAGGTTTATAGATTGAGAGAGTTGCCAGACATGCTATAACGTAGAAGCTCTAGATGATTAGCAGTGGCAGAAGAACTTGAGGATGATTCAATGGTGGCAAGGCTTGGGCTTCTCTTCTCAATTTTCATGTCTTCTTGAATGGCTATTTGTACTTCATGCATTCTTGGCCGGGAAGCACTGTGTAGCTCCACACTCTGAAATGCAGTTTCTGCAACTCTCCAGACAGATTCTATCTTGAATGGCGCCCGTGAAAGATGGATAGATGATGCCTGTTATGTCGCCTTTTCGTTTCAATGATTTTGCCTGCAATAGATTGCATATCATATTGTAGAACAGAGCTTGAATTATACGTATTCTCAATTTCGGTCAAATGAATTTTCAAAAGTTATATGCATGACTAAGTAGACGAGAGACAGTGCAATGTAATTCATCAATACAGTTGCTTTCATTTGCTTATCCTTCTTATTTTCTTCATTCAGTTAGACAAATACATTAGTGCAGAAAGATTAATGCGTGAACAACGAGAGATACAATGTGATACTCTTCACTGATACATTTGCTGATCCATATTATTTTCTTCAATCAATTGAACATGAATGTAATCCATCTTTGATTCTTTTCCATCAACATGAAAACATCTTTAGTACAAATGCTCATGAAAGTTAAAAAACTGAAACTTAATTTTGGATAGATTTCAAATTTTAAGAATAGATTGATACTTCCCAATCATATGATAAGACACATGAATCCTAAGATAAAAATTAAAGCTTAGCTTTTAAGATTTTAGAATTTTCATATATTCTTTAATTTTTAAATTTTTTTAGGAGGTGACAAATAAAGATTTCCATGAAAAATGTTTGCACTTAGGGGTAACTTCACCACCCTTTACGAGAGTCACCACATCATATCCCTACCCGCTTATATCCACACAACCAAACACCAAAAATCAACATCCATTTTTTCTATCCATCTTAACTTATCCAATCAAACACCAAAAAGTCTATATCTGCTTTTTAATTATATCCATTCAATCAAACACACTCTTGTAAACTCACATCCCTGAAAGTCCTCATCCAAGAAATGAACACTTACAAGCAATCAAACGCTCCCTTAGTATTTTGTCCAGGAACATTGTGTTGGAAACTGAGAGAGAGCTTGCCATTGTTGGTGGCCAAGGAAAGTTCAGGATGGCCAGAGGGTTTGCAAACCTAAGAACACATTATATGAATGCAACTATTGGTGGTGTTGTTGTTGAGTATAATGTGACTGTTTTTCATTATGAATGAGAGTGAGATCTTTGTGGGTACGTTCATGATTAAGAGGTGTTCATAGTTTGTGGTTTGATTTTGTTTTCTTGAATAATTGGATGCTTATTGTTTATGATTGGGTTAAAGTGGGAACACACATGGCATCCATCCAAGCATGCACGCAGAGGAACCATGGGCAGTTCCCTGTACCAAATCATGGGGCACTCCTCCTCGAATCCAGGGTGCAATTCTCTTTGAAACCCGGAGGCCATCCCCCTCGAGCTCAAGAACGAAGCGATGTCACCTGAACCTAAGTCGTACCGAACCAAACCGAGGTTGTTCGAAGCCGTAGCGCCACCCCTCTTCGGATTCGAGCCAGTTTAACCCGAGTCAGTGGCAGAAGAGTCCTCCCCCAACGACTGAGCATCGGACTCAGAGTCCCTTAGCGCACCGTCCAACCACATCAGAAGGAGGGCTTCGAGAAGCTTCTAGAAGAATAAATGGTTAGAGCCAATTTGGAGCCGAGGAGCTAACACGAGCCGCAAGACGGACATCAGCTTGAGCTGCAAGTACAATAGTGGCTCGAGCCAAAGATAATGAATATTAGGCTACAAGCAGCTTTAACTTGGAGCCCAAGCTCCCTCCAGTCTATAAAGGAAAGAGGATATCTGACTGAAAAAGGATCCCTCTCCCGACGGCGAAGCCCTGCCACATTGAAAGTTCAACCCCTCTTTTCTCTCCATGTATTCTAGCTTCAAAGCTTCACTCCCACCTCTTCTCCTTCTTTATTGTACTAAGGAATGAATAGTGGATTTTGCTCTCTCTAGCCGAGCTCGTGGTTTTTTCCCGATTTGAAGGTTTTTCACGTTAAATCGGTCTCTCTCTCTTTGATTGTTTATTTTCTTTTTGATTTCCACTGCGTTCTAAGTCCCAATCTCAAAACAAATTCAATCGTTAGAATAAAGTTGGGATCAAAACCGATTTTCACTCTAACAGCTTATAATTCATATATGTGTGTGTTTTTTGTCCTTTCTTTATAATGAAACGATTGATATGTTAGAAATTTTGCATATATACAATCAATTGAAGAGGTAGAGAACTCTAAACTTTGGATATGTTTAAAGATTTATATATAGTAGGACTTTACCTCTCTGCGGAGACAATGAATTTAGTTGTCAACTTTCTTTACTTAGCACATTCCTTCAGATAAATTAAACTGAATTAAACTATTAAAAATTTGTTTAAAAAGTTACCAAGCAAATATATAAATTTAGTAGTGCCATATACATGGTTCCAGGTTCTAGAAGAGTATGCATGTGATTAAGCTACTCTCTATATATCTATTTAAATAATCCATGAACTTAAAAAATAAAAAATAAAAAAAATAAAAAAATAAAAATAAAAATAAAAAAGTCATTTAGGTTATGAATCAAGAAACATCTTTTAAAATTTTCTTTGCTTTATCTTCTTTTTTGACAAAAGCAATAAGCGCCCCTATGAGAGGAAAGTCATGGATATGCCCAAGTATGGAGCTTAGTTGTTACGCACATCTGAACTCTCATCTTATGCCTATAAGGGCTTGATTCCGGAATCACCCGGAAGAATATATCCCACACATCTTACATTTAAGAAACTTGATACTAATAAACTAAAAGGCCAAGGTAGCTTTTTAGGATACCTTGCTACAGTGCCAAGGTAGCATACTTCGCACACAATTTATATACACTTGCACACAATTTTTATAGTTATGCACACAAAATGCTATAGGGCCCGTTGCACACCATTCGAGCCCATTGCGCACAATTACTATAGTGGTGCACACAATTTGTATAACCTTGCACACATAAGTATGGTTCATTGGGGAATAATACCCGAGGTACCCTAGAATTCACCAAAGGCCATTGGTTATTCTTTGCTTTCTTTAAGTAGATTTGAACTCTCAACCTTTCAAATGTGAGAGGGAGAGAAGATGATAACTAGTTTTTCTTGTAAAACAAATTACATATTTTAGATATAATGTTTGTGATTGACTACTTGATATTATCACATCAGCATGTTATTCCAACAAGTTCTTCAAAAAATTTTAACATAACTTTTAAGAAATTTTTCCTATAATGTGACATATGAGTAACACGTGTAATTAGTGCCGTATAGAAACTCTCCTTTGAACAAAAATAGATGATAGATCCACCTCTCCTAAAACATTTTACATGGTTAAATTAATTTTGATGTGACATTAAAATAATAGGTAATTTATCACGGAATAATCACCAAAAAAATCTTTAAAAAACATTCCAAGTACTAATCGTTGACTTGGCAATGGTAGTCAACATGCACCAGCTACTTCTAATTGAATGCTTGGGTGGAGAGGCATGGTCCACCACGTAAGAGCTTCGATTCACAGAGATCCCGTGTTTGAATCCCCACTGCGGGGGTGAGGGTGCAAGTGCGTGGGCCCCCAGTGGGGTGGCCCACACGGGCACGGGGCATTCCTCGTGTGGGATTGGTAGCCACAAACGGTAAAGAAGGGGCATCGAGTGAAACCCGTTGGCGGGCTGCACATAATGTGCGCCCAACACCCCGGGCGGTAAAGATGTGCCCTGGAGTGAAACTTTGTGGTAGTTCAATCCTTTGTACACGCCCATTTAACACGCCTTATGCTAGAGTTTATCCCCTTAGTAAACAAAAACAAAAAAACAAAAAACAACAAAAAAAAACAAAAAAACTTCTGATTGAATGCTGACATATGTCTAACCAATAAAAGATATTGAAATATATCTCACAATTGTGAATCCCGTAAAACTAAGCAAATCATAGTAAAATTCCCTTTTTTTCTCTTTTGCCCATGGGTTTTTCCTTGGGATTTTCCATGTCAATTTTTTATTAATTTTTTTAATTATACGTTTTTTTAAGTTGATGTGTGTTCATTTTGCTTCTATGAAACACTTGCTAACAGATCTAGTACCAGTTAGCAACAATTAGTTACTCATAAGAATGGAACAGTGTCTAACAGTTCAAGGACTACTACCAAAGGACCATTAGTCTAGTGGTATTTCGAGTCCTATGTATTGGGTAATTCACTTGGTGAGCAAAAACTCCCAGATTTGAGTCCCCGCCTCCTTAACGGAGGGAGCAGTTGAGTAAGTCACTTGATTAGCACAAAGCTCCCAAGTTCGAGGCCCCATATATTTTGTACACACACGGTGAGGGGTCAAGGGTGCTCGTCACCTAAGGCCAAGCCCCGTGACGTCCCTCTATGGAGGGGTTTATCCCCTATGTCAAAAAAAAAGTTCAATTGGGCTAAATGACTTCAATAGGTGGTAGTAAGATTCTTAAAATTCCCTGTCATATATACTAGTTGTTGATGTAAAAATCGATTTCAGCTGGTAATCAGCACCGATCAAGATCAACTTTTGATTTATAATTGAGGAAAAGATCCTGGTGAGGTGTGATCCAAGTCGCAGATAAGGAATAACACTGTATTTACGTGGAAACCCCTGTAAATCTAGGGAAAACCATGGTGCTCTACTCGGGGAGCAATCCATTAGATAGAGATCATCTACAAGGCTGCAGATCCTCTTTGAGAGGAGTACAACAACCATCAATAATCTCAAGGAATGAGATATACAAGCAATAGTTGTTGGAGGTAGTGTGTTAAAACACAGTAACCCACATCCACAGCGGAATACAAGGGTGGGATGTTATGGTTAGGTTTTAAAACTTCTTCTTAACCTACTTTATGTGTCCCTATACATCTAATATGTGATCACAATATATCATATATATTATTTGATTAAATAAACTAGACAATACTTACCCGGAATCGCTTTCTCTCCCAAGAGCTTTCCTTGAAATCAATTGATGATCTTCAAGTTGCACAAGTGTACAACTTCCTTCTCTTAATACTTGGACTATTCTCAATAAAGAGGGAACCCATAAAGAGAAGAACCCTCGAGAGAAGAGCAAGACCTCATGGGAGCTTCATGGAGATGAGCCGGTGGAAGAGCAAGGCTTCATGACCAAGAGAAGGGTAAGACCTCATGAGAGCTTCATGGAGATGAGCCATGGCCAAGAGAAGGTCAAGACCTCATGGGAGCTTCATGGAGATGAGCCCGTTGAAGATCAAGGCTTCATTCAAAGCCCTCCCCCCTTTCTCTTGGTTCCCGTGCCCCCCTTGGAGCGGATGAGCATGAAGAAGCTTCCTCTTGCTTTTTCCTGTCGTGTCCCTCTTGGCTTCCTATAGCTTGCCTTGGTTGAGTATTTTACCCATAACATATACTTTATTATAAAGAATTTTCTCCATATAATGTGACATATTAGTAACACGAGGAACTAGTTCTGTAGAAAAACCCTCCTTTGAAGAACAACAATAGATCCACCTCTCCTAAAACATATTTGTAGAGGATGAAGATGTAAAAGAGAGGCATCTTGTATTAGGGCAAAAACCTAACTATATATACAAAGACTACAGTGTGAGGCCTATTCATGAGCATGTCATGTATAAAACTATATACTAACAATATATGTGTATTTAACAACCCCCTCAAACTCACAGTAAATCATAAACCGAGAGTTTGCCAATCAATAACTGAAAACATAAAAAAAAGGAAATATGCAATCTGCTGCGTAGAGGCAATGTATGGGAGAGAGAGAGTGCCAGGAACATAATGATGGTGAGCAAAGTGAAGTACAACCTCAAGGTACTTCTTCCGTTAGTGAAAAATTAGATTGCCGACAATCTTTATGGCACTTTGTTGTCACCATAAATAGGGGTCTGAGTAGTAACGGAAACACCAAAGTCCATTAGAAGTTGGCGAAGCCAAAGAACCTCCTTGCCAGTAGAGGACATAACACCATACTCATTCTCAGCAGTAGAAAGAGTGACCATCTTTTGTTTCTTGTGTTTTCTATAAAATAAGTGAATCATCAAGGAAAACGCAAAAACCAGTAGTAGACCACCAATTAGTAGAGTCACCCGCCCAGTCAGCATTAAGGTAGGCACGAGGCTTCAGAGAAGAAGAAGCAAAGAAAACAGGGAGTGTGTGATGGTGCCACGTAGATATATAGCGAAAACACACAAAAGTGCGGCATAATGAGTAGAGCGGGGAGCACTAACAAACTGCTTGAGTACACTAACTGCATAAGCAATATTCGACCAGCTGATAGTTAAATAAACAAGAGCACCCACAATCTCATGATATCGAGTGGGATCTGGAAGAAGCTCACCAACTGAAGTGGAAAGGCGTTGATGAAGCTTGATAGGAGTATACGAAGATTAGTAAGACATGCTCGACTGAGAAGATCAGAGATGTACCTCTGCTGAGATACTAAGTATACCAAAATTAATGAGCATTAGCCACCTTAAGGCCCAGAAAGTAGAGAAGATGACCAAGATCTTTCATATGAAACTCCTGTTGTAATTGCTACTTCGTAATTGCTACTTCAAAGAAAGAATAGTTTCAACATCACCACCATAAATGACCATGTCATCCACATAGAGAGGAAGAAAAGTAAGACTATGGGAAGTCTAGTGAGTGAAAAGTGCATAATCAGAGGAGCTCTCTTTGTAAAACCAAAAGCAATAAATAAACTACGGAAACGCTCAAACCAAGCGCGAGAAGCACTGTTGAGCCCATAGATAGCCCTACATAGCCCGACATACATGTTAGGGTAGATGAGAAAGAACATGGGAGGAGTCATGTAAACATCCTTAAAAGATCCCCATGTAAGAAAGCATTGATTACATCCGGTGATAAAGTGGCCACTAACGATTTGCTACAACTGCCAGAAGAAGACGAACAGTAGTCATGTTTGTCACAAGCCCAAAAGTCTCCTCATAATTAGGGTTGTCAAACGATCAAGTTGTTCATGACCAGCTCGAGATAGGTTCAGTAAAAGCTTGAGCTCGGCTCGGATTTTCGAGCTTTCGAGCCGAGCTCGAGCTTCAATTTCGAGCCGAGATCAAGCGGAGTCGAGCTCGATTGAGCTTAGCTCGAAAGCTCAAAATTTAATATTAATATATAAAATATTAATAAATGTTATAATATATGAATAAAATATTTAATATTTAGTATTGATATATAATATATAATATTAAAAAATTAATTTATAAATAAATTTTTAATTTCAAACTAAATCTGAGATATTAAAATTATAATTGAGTTCTTAATTTCGAGCTTTTGAGCCAAGCTCGAGCTTTCAAAATTAAAATCTAGCTAAGCTCAAGCTCGAGCTAGTCTATTTCAAGCCAAATTTGATCTGGGCCCAACCCGATCAAACTCGGCCCGTTTACAGCCCTAGTCATAATCAACCTCATACTCCTGAGTAAAACCACGAGCAACAAGACAGGTCTTATGGCGCTCTATACCGCCATCAACACAGGTCTTGATCTTGTAGCTAGACTCACCTGTAACTAATCGGAGTAACATGCACCAACAGGTAGCGCACTGAACTTTTCAGTCATAGCCTGATGCCAATGGATATGCCGGACTGCCTCACAATAGGATATGGGCTATAAATGAGAACTAATTGTTAAATTAATTTTGATGCGAACTTAAAACATTAGGTTATCACAAAAAAATCACAAAAATAAAAAATATCTTTAAAAAAATTCCAAGTTATTAATGACCATGAATTTTCTTTGTAGAAAGAGTTTTCTCACAATTTTTTATAATTTCCTTCCAAATTAACATGCCAAAATTTCAATTTATTGATCTTAAAATAAGCGGACAACATCTATTCTAGAATATCTTCATGGATCCATGTCAACATCTTCATTTATATGGTGGCCAATTATCAGCGATAGATCACACCAACTACACAAGATACCCACACATGACTTCTATTTAAACATTCCATTCCAAAACCACAAAACAATGAACGAAGTGACCATCAGTAAAAAAGATAGAGATGAAAACCATGGATACAAACCACCACCTCCTCCTCCTTTTCCTTCTCTTTCCTCTCAACTTTGTTTCTCAATGCCATGCACATGATCATGAGTACCACTTTATAGGCAAAGAGAAGGTGACAACCCTCCACTTTTACGTGCAGGAAACCCTTAAAGGAGACCATCCTAGTGCCATTGAAGTAGCCGGCCCCAAAGACAATAGCTCTAATCAAACTTTACCATTTGGCACAGTGCTTGTCATTGATGATCCTCTAACTGAAGGTTCAGACCCAAACTCAAAGGTGGTAGGAAGAGCACAAGGGCTTGCAGTGTCTGCAGGGCAACAACAGTTATTGTTTGTCCTTGCAGTGGACTTTGGGTTCACTTCTGGTGAGTTCAATGGGAGTTCACTCAGTGTTTTGTCAAGGAACCCTGTGTTCGAAACTGAGAGAGAGCTTGCTGTTGTTGGTGGCCTGGGGAAGTTCAGGATGGCAAGAGGGTTTGCAAAACTTAGAACATATTATTCTAATGTAACTCTTGGTGTTAATATTATTGAGTATACTGTTACTGTTTTTCATTATGAGTCTGTACTTTGATGATGATGTTTGCTGGTTTTCATGAATAAATTGGATCTCTCCAATGTTGCATATAGAAATTTCTCTGGATTTTTTTTCTTTATTTTTGTTCATGGAGAACTCTATATTTTTATTATTTTTATTATTTTTATTATTAGAGCCTAGTCTTGGTACTGTACTCTTACCTAATATTTTCTTACTAAAGTATTTCTTTGAAATTTTGGGCAATCAGTCCTCGCTCAATTATCAATCATATTATCTATAAATATAAGTTTTTTTTCTGTATTTATAATTTAATAATATAAATAAAATTTTTAAATAATATATCTAATATTAAGAATCGTAACAACAACAACAACAACAACAACAACTAAGCCTTAATCCCATACAAGATGGGGTTGGCTATATATATGGATTCTTTATCTCCGTACCCTCTGTCAAAGATCAAATCCGACTCAATATCAAATATATGTAGGAACTTAGACGCTACATCTCTCAACGTAATCCTAGACCTACCTCTATCCTTCTTCTTATCTTTTTCTAAACTATCACATTTTTTAATCAAGGCATGCTCCTAGGGGTCTACATTAATGCACATGTACATGTCTAAACCATCTTAAACGCCCTTCTCTTATTTTATCTTCAATTGATGCAACATGCATATTCTGTCAAAAGTGTTCATTTATAATCTTGTCTAATCTTATATGACCACTCATCTATCATAACATCCTTATTTCTGTCACATTCATCTTATAAATATGTTGAACTTTAGTTGCCCAACACTCGCTCCCATATAGCATTGTTGGTCTAATTGCCAATCTGTAGAACTTTCCCTTCACTTAATTTGTTAGGCATCTTCTTATTACATAACACACTAGTGGCACTTCTCCCTTTCAGCCATGTTGTTTTGATTTTATGGGTTCCATCTTCATCTATCATCCCATCATCCTGGAAAATGAAACCTAGATACTTAAAATGGTTACACTTAGGTACTATCACACCATCTAGTTTCACTTTCCCTTTATCTCTCCTACTCATACTAGAATTACAGTACATATATATATTCTGACTTACTTCTATTTAATTTAAACCTCTACTTTCAAGAGTGTTTCTCTACAATTCTAACTTTTGATTAACTCCATCTCTAGTCTCATTAACTAGGACAATATCGTATGCGAACAATATATACGTACCATGGGATGTCATCTTGGATACAACTAGTAATCTCATCCATTACTAGAGTAAACAAGTATGGGCTCAAGACCGATCTCTGATGCAGACTCATTGTTATAGGAAACTCTTTTGTATCTCCTCCCATTGTTCTAACACTCGTAACTGCTCTTTCGTATATATCTTAAATAACATTTATATATTTAACATGAATATCTTTCTTCTCTAATGTCCACCAAAAGACTTTTCTCGATACTTTATATATATATCATATACTTTCTTTAGGTCAGTAAAAACCATATGAAGATCCTTCTTCTTCTCTCTGTAGATCACGATTAAGCTCCCTAACAAAAAAATGGGTTATGTTTTAGATCTACCTGGCATAAAGCCAAATTGGTTCTCTGACACCTTTGTAATATTCTTGAGTCGATGCTTTATTACCTTTCCAGAGTTCCATCGTATGGGTTACTAGCTTAATGCCACGGTAGTTGTGAAATTTTGAATATCTCCCTTATTCTTAAATATAGAAACCAAAATGCTCTTTCTCCAATCATTTGGCATCTTTCCCCCTCGTAGGATAGAGTTAAAATGTTTGGTTAACCATAATAGCCCCACTTCTCCATACTTCCAAACTTCAATTGGGATACCATCCATGCCACAGACTTTCTCACCCTTCATCTTTTTTAATGCCTCCTTGACCTCACTAGGTCTGATATAATGTGTGTAGCTAAGATTCCTCTCTACCGCTAATGTATAAAGAATCTATAAATGCATCCACATGACTTGCACTGAATATGTGATTAAAGTAGCTTCTCCATCTCTCTTTGATTTCTTTATCACTTGTCAAGACATGTTGAGACTCATCCTTAATGTACTTGACTTGCTGTAGGTTCTTTATTTTTGTATCTCTTAGTCCTGTTATCTTGTACATTACTTTTTCCCTTATCGCGTCCCTAACTTTTAGTACATATTGCCTAAAAATTTCCCTCGAGACTTGCTAACCACTTCTTGGCCTCTTTTTTTTTTGCTCTCTTATATTTTTCAAAGGCTTCCCCATCCTCAACTGTCGGTAACTTCCTATACCAACATTTTTCTCTTTAATAGTCTTTTGTACATCCTCATTCTACCACCATGATTTCTATGGTCGAGGTCCTAGTCCCACATGGATCTCTAGGACCTCACTCCCTACCTTCTCAATACGATTCGTCATCTCCTTCCATAAGGTGTTAACATCAGCTTTCACGTCTCTAACTCCCTCTTCCCATATTTTATTCTTAAATGTTGATTAGAAAACCCATCATCTAATCCTACGTTGCTTAACCCTCCTTTCTTTTTTCACTATACCTTTTTTTTCTTCACATCCAACGACACTAACCTATACTGGTATAGCCTTGTAGTCTTTGCATATAGACTTATTCCTTTTTTGTAACAATAAAGTCTATCTGGTTATGGTTACCTTCATGTTTAAACGTAGTCAAATGTAATTTCAGGCTAGCACAAGTTCTCAATTGTCTTTGCATTGGACTTTGTGTTCCTTTTGGTGAGTTTAATGGAAGTCCACTTAATGTTTTGTCCAGGAACACTGTGTTGGAAACTAAAAGAGAGCTTGCCATTGTTGGTGGCCAGGGGAAGTTCAGGATGGCAAGAGGGTTTGCAAACCTAAGAACACATTATATGAATGCAACTACTGGTGTTGTTGTTATTGAGTATAATGTGACTGTTTTAACTTGTGAATGAGAGTAAGATCTTTGTGGGTTCTTGATTAAGAGGTGTTCATAGTTTGTGGTTTGACTTTGCTTTCTTGAATAATTGGATGCTTATTGCTTGTGATTCATATATGTGTGTGTTAAGAAAAGTATTAGAGTTAACGGATCCAGGTTAGCGATAACGGATCCGGTTATATGAATGTATGTATATAAAGGGTTAGGGTTTGTAAAGTGTAATTTTTAATGAGAAAACCTAGCAGCTGCCACAGTTGGCCTATAGCTTTTTCATCCATGAATTGATCTCCAGCCAACTCTGATCATCTCCAATCGTTCTACATGATATCAGAGCTGGTTCAGGCAATCTCTGAGTGACGGCGAGGTGGTAGTGGCCAGATTTGTCCGGCGAGCCAGAACTGAGCGTAGACATAAGGGCAACGCGCAGAGCAGGCCTGATTTGGAAGTGACCTGCTCGGATCTGCTTGGCTGCGCGGTGGTGGCTGCAAGCGGAGGCGACCAGAGGCTGCGCTCCTGACCAGAGGCTGCAGGCATATGCAACCTGCTACCATACGGAGTTGATCTGGGCGTTGGCTTTGATCTGAGCGTTGATCTGTAGGGAGGAGAGTGTTGTGTTGTCCGCGCGTGCCTGCAGGGAGGAGACGAGGTGTTGTCCGCGCGCGCCTGCGCTTTGGTGTTGAGGTGTTGACCAGCTGTGTTGACTGGCTGGTGTTCTACTTGGGTTGCTGCTCAAGCGGGCTGAGATTTGAGGGGTGTGCTTTATGATTTGTGCAGTGGGTTGTTGTTGTGTTGCTATAAGCTGTGATTTGTTGATTTGCGGTGATGACGACTCCAGTCACCACTTAGGATATAAAGGTTATTCTTGAGGAACTTGCGAAGATGTTCAAAGTCAAGAGTGAGGCCGATGCCTCATCTAATCGGGAGATTATGCCACGCCCTGAGATGGTGCAAAGACTTGAGCTGATGCCAAATGATGTGAAACTAGAAGGGACAGAATTATTTGAGTTGGTCTCGGAGGGCGAGTCTCATCTTAAGCACAAAGGGGCTTGAGCACTATGTGTAGGAGACCTGTGTTGATCCTGCAGACAAGAGGAGCACCAAGTGGAGGACCTGGAGCACCACTAATTCCCTGGTGGTGGCATGGATAATGAGTTCGATGTCTCCGACCATTGCTTGGATGGTGGAGGCAATTCGTAATGCGGCTGATATGTGGAAGATGTTGGCCAAGATGTATTATGGAGCAGGGAATGTGATGCTTAGGGTTGAGGTTTAGACAAAAATTGAGAATCTGAAGAAGGGGGAGAAGAGTGTCTTGGAGTATGCTGCTGAGTTGCAGCACCTTTGGTCTGACTTGGACCATTATAATCCCTTGGCATTTCCAGATACTACATACGTAGCTTTGAGCAAGAGATGGATCGAGCGCAGGAGGGTAACTCATTTTCTGAAGGGCTTGAATGCAGAGTTTGAACACAGGAGAGCCACAATGTGTCATCAATCTTCCCTTCCTACTATGAAGGAGGCTATTACTGCTATGGCCCAAGAGATAGATCGAGCGCAGGAGGGTAACTCATTTTCTGAAGGGCTTGAATGCAAAGTTTGAACACAAGAGAGCCACAATGTGTCATCAATCTTCCCTTCCCATTATGGAGGAGGCTATTACTGCGATGGCCCAAGAGGAGGTTAGATTGAAGGTGATGACTGGTGATACATCACCCCCTGTTCGGTCCGCATTGGCAATTCCTATTCCTGTCACTGATAATAGAGAGTGCTACAACTGCGGGAGAAAGGGGCATCTCAGCTTCAATTGCCCACAACCACGTAATCCTGGTCACGGTCACACTGGAGGTGGCGGCAGAGGGACCTATAGAGGTGCACATGGAGGAGGTCGTTAGAGGTCGTGCTGGTCCTAACGCCAACTTAGCAGTTACTGATGAGGATCAGACTGTTGAGATATCCGCTGCTGATGCTGCTAAGTTGGAGGAGTTGTGACAGTTGAAGCTGAGGACTGAGAGCTCCAAGGGCAAGGGCCAAGCCACACAGAATCTTGCTATGACCACTGCTTTCAGTAACTTTGTCAACTATGCCCACGCGGGCACAGGTATTCAGGCTTAGGCACTTGCATCTACAAACAAATCGCATGTAGAATGGATTATAGACTCATGAGCATCTAGGCATATTACTGGTGCATGTAGTGAGTTTGCATCATATTCACCATATAGGCATCCTCATAATCAGACCGTCCAAACTGCTGATGGGACTTCTCAACCCATTAGAGGGTTTGGCTCGGTCAAATGCACCTCGTCACTTACACTCTCGTCTGTCTTGCATGTTCCCTCATTTCCCGTTAATCTCCTTTCAGTTAGCTCTATAATTGATCAATTAGACTGTCAAGTTCTTTTTGACCATGAATCATGTCTTTTCAGGAGAAGCGAACTGGGAGGAGGCTTGGGACTAGCACCAGGCGTGATGGACTTTGGTACTTGGATCAGGGGAGTGTTGATGCTGTTCTTGCTGTTGCTATGTGTGGAGGAGTAGAGGCTGCAGTGCTACTCCAACATTGTCGTCTAGGTCACTTATCTTTCGAAAGCTTACCTAGGTTGCAACCAGAATTAATGGACAAAGTATACAGGAGTACACTTGTATCTGATGCTTGTAAGTTTGGCAAGCATACACGTTCTACTTATTCTAGTATTGGTCTTCGAAGTGTTGAACCATTTGTTCTTATTCATTCGGATGTATGGGGACCTTGTCCGGTTATTTCAGTTAGTGGATTCAAGTGGTTTGTGACCTTTATTGATTGTTATTCTCGCATGACTTGGATTTATTTGATAAAACACAAGAGTGAGGTGCTTCGGTGTTTTCAAGACTTTTGTGCCTGTGTGAAGACTCAGTTCAATGCAAAGGTTCGGATTGTACGGACTGATAATGGAACTGAGTATGTTAATAAGGAATTTGCATCCTTCTTGTTAGCTCAGGGGATCTTGCATCAGACATCTTGCCCAGATATGCCTGCCCAAAATGGGGTGGCTGAGCCCAAAAATAGACATATGTTGGAGGTGGCACGCTCTTTCATGCTCATGATGAATGTGCTAAAGATCCTATGGATTGAGGCGGTGATGACAGCCGCTTATCTCATCAACCGCATGCCTTCACGAGTGCTGGGAATGAAGACACCATGCGAGATTCTCCTAGGTGAGAACAAGTTTATCATCCCTCCTAAGGTGTTCGGTTGCACCTACTTTGTCAGAGATTATAGGCCTTCGGTGGGGAAGTTGGACCCTCAGGTTGTGAAAAGTGTGTATTTGTTGGGTACTCTTCTAGCCATAAGGGTTATAAATGCTGGAGCCCGACTGAGCGTCGACTATTTGTGAGTATGGATGTGACATTTAGGGAGTCGGAGCCTTTCTATGGTGAGAAGACGGACTTGACATCTCTCTTTGAGGATTCCTCTCCTAGTATACAGGCAGTGCTGGTCGAGAGGGGGAGAATCGTAGAGATGTGGTTGTGGGGCTCATACCGTGTCCTGTGAATGACATGGATCAGGGAGGCGTATCAAGATGAAAATATTGAAAAGACTGATAGTAACCTGTTATGAGGACAAGGAGAATTGAAAGTATACAGAAGGAGGCAGACAAGTGTCCAGGGGAGCATGGAGAGCAGCAGCCTCAGCTACAATAGCACTCCGCACTTCCTACGATTCAGATTGATGACCAGTCCACGCATACCACTGCCCCAGGCCTCTCCTCAGTTCCTTCTTCCTCAGGATCTTCCCCGTCTTCCTCTGAGTCGGGTGGTAATGTCTCTACCTCTCTTAATTTGCCTATTGTCCATCGTAGAGAACCTCGAGCCAATGCTGGAAAACCTCCGGCTAGGTTTGGCTTTTAGAATGATATTGCTAACTTTGTCTCTTATTCTCATTATCTCCTATATATAAAACTTTCATTGCATCATTACAAACAATGCCAATACCGAGTGACTGGCGAGTGGCAACGCAAGATCCTGAGTGACAGGGTGCTATACATAAGGAACTCTAAGCCTTGGAGAAGAATGAGACATGGGAACTTGTATCTCTCCCAACTGGGAAAAGGCAGGTTGGTACGTAAGTGGGTGTCTTGTGAAACAAACTCCTGAAGGGAAGATTGACAGGTACAAGGCAAGGCTAGTTACAAAGGGGTATAGCCAAACTTATTGGATTGAGTATGATGAAACCTTTGCTCCAGTAGCAAAGATGAGCACAGTGAGGACTTTGATCTCATGTGCAGCGAACTTTGGTTGGTCGTTACATCAGATGGACGTCAAAAATGCCTTCTTGCATGGAGATCTACAAGAGGAGGTGTATATGGAGATTCCTCCTGGCTTTACTACTCCACAGACAGTTGGGAAGGTATGTAGGTTGAAGAAGTCCTTATATGGGTTGAAGCAATCACCAAGGGCATGGTTTGACAGGTTCAGTCGTGCAATGTGTGGTATAGGCTATATGCAGTACTGTAGTGGGATCACACTGTCTTTTACAAACACTCCAAATCCAATGTCACAATTCTGGCTGTCTATGTGGATAACATTGTTATTACAGGAGATGATGCTGAGGAGATCTCTCACCTAAAACGAAGGCTAGGTAAAGAGTTTGAAGTTAAGGATTTGGGCCAACTAAGATATTTCCTTGGTATCGAGATTGAACGGTCTTCTGAAGGAATAGTACTTTCTTAGAGGAATTATGTTCTGGACTTACTCACTGAAACAGGAATGCTATGGTGCCGAGCAGCTTCTACTCCGATTGAGCAGAATCACAAGTTGTGTGCCCAACCTGGTAACTCGGTGAACAAGGAGCGTTATCAGAGACTTGTTGGTCGCCTTATCTACTTATGCCACACGAGACCTGATATTGCATATGCTATGAGCGTGGTGAGCAGGTATATGCATGATCTCAAGGTTGAGCATATGGAGGCAGTATACAGGATTCTGAGATACTTGAAGGGAAGCCCAGGGAAAAGCCTTTGGTTTAGGAGTCATGGACACTTGGATGTGGAGGGATATTGCGATGCTGATTGGGCGAACTGCTTGGATAATAGGAGGTCCACCTCAGGTTACTGTGTCTTTGTTGGGGGTAACCTTGTGTCTTGGCGTAGCAAGAAACAAGAGGTGGTTGCCTGGTCTATAGCTGAGACCGAGTACAGGGGTATGGCGGCTAGTCTTTGTGAGATGCTTTGGATGCGGAGTTTGTTGTCAAAACTGTGACTATTTAGAGGTAATGTATTGAAGCTCTGGTGTGACAACAAATCGGCAATTAACATTGCTAACAATCCTGTACAGCATGATCGCACAAAGCATGTTGAGATTGATCGTTTCTTCATTAAGAGGAGATTGGATGACGGAATTTTGAAGCTGAATCATGTTCATTCTGGTGAACAACTAGCTGATAGCTTAACTAAAGGATTAGGTCCTCAAGAGTGTGTTAAAGCATGTAACAAGATAAGGATGATTGATATCTATTGCCCATCTTGAGGGGGAGTGTTAAGAAAAGTATTAGAGTTAACGGATTTGGGTTAGCGATAACGGATCTGGTTATATGAATGTATGTATATAAAGAGTTAGGGTTTGTAAAGTGTAATTTTTAATGAGAAAACCTAGCAGCCGTCCTAGTTGGCCTATAGCTTCTTCATCCATGAATTGATCTCCAGCCAACTCCAATCATCTCCAATCATTCTACAGTGTGTGTGTGTGTGTTTTTTTTGGCATTTCTTTATAATGGAATTAGAAATTTTGCATATATAAAATCAATTTAAGATTTAGAGAACTCTAAACTTTGGGTATGTTTAAAGATTTATATATCGTAGGACTTTACCTCTTTGTGGAGATAATGAATTTAGTTGTTAACTTTCTTTACTTAGCACATTCCTTATAACAAAACTCATATAAATTAAATTGAATTAAACTATTAAATTTTTTTATAAAAAGTTACAAAGCAAATTGTAAGTTTAAATGCAGTTTATGCACTTTGTTGTATGTTGTGTTGCAACACCGGTTACAACTTGCTGCGTGGGTACATCTTGTTGGTCTCGCCGAGGCTGTTGTGTGGTTAGTTGTAAGTCTGGTTTTCCTCTCAAGGAATCACACAAGCTCTCACATACACACTTACACAATCAAGACAAAACATACAAGAAGAAAGAAGACAAAGAAGTTTGGTAACTTAGCTTCCAAGCCTACGTTTGGGGGGTCTAGTCCGAAGAAGAAAATCCACTAAAGGAGTAGTAAAAATTACTTATTTTAGATACAATTAGCTATTCACAAGCAGTTCGAGATTGGCTCGGTAATAGCTCAAGCTTGGTTCGGAATTTCAAGCTTTTGAGCTGAGTTCAAATTTTAATTGCAAGTCGAAGTGCAGTTTGATCGTGCCTCACCAAAAAAGCTCAAATTATATTTTAATATATATTATATAATATAATATTTTATATTATATTTATATTTATAATAGTTAATGATATTCTATTGTATCATTTGTGATTGATTACCACATCAGCATGTTATTCCAACAACCTCTTCAAAATATTTTAACATATCATTTAAGAATTTTCTCCATTATAATGTGACACATTAGTACCACGTGTAATTAGTGCAATACAGAAACTCTCCTTTGAAGAACAACAATAGTTGATAGATCCACCTCTCCTAAACACATATTAAATGGTTAAATTAATTTTGATGTGACATTAAATTAATAGGTAACTATCACGGAAAAATCACAAAAAAAAAACTTTGAAAAAATTTCAAGTACTCATTGTTGACGTGCCCCATGGTTTTTCCCTTGGGATTTTCCATGTCAATTTTTTATCCAATTTTTTAATTGTACATTTTTCAGTTGATGTGTGTTTATTTTGCTTCTATGCAACACTCAGGTAACAGATCTAGTACCTGTTAGCAATAAATTTACTCATAGTAAGAGTGCTAGGACAATAATTTTGTGTTTTGAAATAAACAATAAAATAACAAGCCAAAGAGCCAATGTGGATAAATCAGAGACCTCTTTTCTGTCTTGACTGAATCTGAGATTGAGAAGATCTATCCTTGGAATCCTGAAGTTCAACAGGGGGGAGAGTTCCCCTTAAATATCTAGGGAATTGGATAGCTCTAGTTAGAGTTCACATGAGTAATCTGTCCACTTGTGGGGAAATTTGAAAAAAAGTTGGCCTCATGGAAAATCCTAAACTTGTCCATGACAAGCAGAGACACAATGGCTAAAATCATTCTATCCCGTCCTATATATGCACTAGGTACTTATGTTATCTAAGACACAGTTCTAGATAAAATCATTTGTAAGGAAAAAAACCAACAGATAGCTGAATGAGATCCCAGGTATACATTTATTGTAAAGCACCGAGCTTCTCGGTCATAGGGCCTGTTTGGATTGGCTTCCAAAAAAAAGTGCTTAATTTATAAAAAAGCGCTTAATTTTTTCAAAATTGTTTCTACAAAACTGTTTTTTTCAGAAGCACCACATGACTAGCTTCAGAAAAAAGTAGTGTTTGAACTTTTTTTAGAGCTTCTGTTTTTTTTTAAACTAATCTAAACATGTTTTTTTGAGCGCAGAAGCGCTTAACTTATAAAAAAGCGCTTCTGGACTCAAAAAAGTTAATCCAAACAAGCCCATAGCCTACATCCAATGGATATGTGAGACTGCCTCACGATAGGATATGGGATCTAAATGAGAACTAATTGTTAAATTAATTTTGATGTGAACTTAAAATATTAGGTTATCACTAAAAAATCACACCAAAAAAAAAGAATCTTTAAAAAAATTTCCAAGTTATTAATGACCATGAATTTTTTTTGGGTAAATTTTTTTTTAAAAAAATCAATGTGGTTTCACAGATTTGCATAATAAGGAAAATGATTTTTTTTTCAAAAAGTGGTTTCTCAAGTTTAAAAAAAAACCGTTAACTCTCAGTAACGGTCTTAAGTTAACAATGGTATTTTCATCAAATTTTATAAAATATATGCCAAAAGTTATATGAAAATTATCTTAAATAATTGGATTTCTTTCAAATCTCCATCGCTTTGAGAGATCAAAACAAAAAAATAGATAAAAATGCCCCTACCAATTAAGCATGGGTTAACATCATTAATAGGAGTTAACAGTTTTTCATTTTTTTTGTTAACCAGGGAATCCACAAGATTTTTTTCGAAAAAAAAACCACTTCTCTATTATGTAAATTTGTGAAACACATCGATTTTTTTTTTTTTAAATTTACCCAATTTTCTTTGTAGAAAGAGTTTTCTCACAGTTTTTTAATTTCCTACCAACTTAACATTCCAAAATTTCAAGTTATTGATCTTAAAATAAGCGGACACTATCTACTCTAGAACATCTTTCTTCATGGACGTCTCATCCATGTTCGATCTTTATCAACATCTTCAAATATGGTGGCCAGCCATTGTCAGCCATTAATGATCACTAAACCACCCACACAAGATACCCACACTTTAGTCTTCTATTTAAGCATTCCATTCCAACACCACAAAACAATGAATGAAGTGACCATCAAAAGAAAGACAGAGATGAAAACCATGGATACAAACCACCAACACCTCCTCCTCCTCCTCTTCCTTCTCTTTCCTCTCAACTTTGTTTCTCAAAGCCATGCACATGATCATGAGTACCACTTTATAGGCAAAGAGAAGGTGACAACCCTCCACTTTTACGCGCAGGAAACCTTTAAAGGAGACCACCCTAGTGTCATTGTGGTAGCCGGCCCCAAAGACAATAATACCTCTAATCAAACTAGACCATTTGGCACAGTGTATGTCATTGATGATCCTCTAACTGAAGGTATAGACCCAAACTCAAAGGTGGTAGGAAGAGCACAAGGGCTTTCAGCCTCTGCAGGACAAGACCAAGTACAGTTATTGCTTCTCGTTGCAAGTTTCACTTCTGGTGAGTTCAATGGGAGTTCACTCAGTGTTTTGTCAAGGAACCCTATATTGGAAACTGAGAGAGAGCTTGCTGTTGTTGGTGGCCAGGGGAAGTTCAGGCTGGCAAGAGGGTTTGCAAAACTTACAACACTTTATGATAATGAAACTTCTGGTGTTACTATTATTGAGTGTACTGTTACTGTTTTTCATTATGAGTTTGTAGTTTGATGATCATGTTAATTTGCTGGTTTTCATGAATAAATTGGTTCTCTCCAATATTGTTGCAATAGAAATTTCTCTAGATTATTTTTTTCTTTTCATAAAGAACTCTAATGTTTGGTACTAAATACTAATTAGAGGCTAGTCGAAGTGTCTAATTCACTGACCCAATGACCAGATCCACCGCAGTGGCGACGGGTCAACTCCCTGTGGCATTCATCAGCCTTGTGTCCCGACCTCAGGTATTGTCCATAAACCTAGATAGAGTCTAACGGTTTTTGAATTATAGGGGGTGACCATCTTGGAGGCTCCAGTCTATACTCTGGTCGATGCTCCGGCCGCCGTAAAGCCTTGTTTCGTTGGCGACGGTGACGTTTGAAATGAACCTCAATCCATTCTCTTTTGTCTAAGTTCTCCTTCAGGGGCCAGAACAATGTTGTCAAGGCCGTGACAATGAAGTTTCGGTCCCTCTACCCCTTGATAGCCCATGTGTTGTGGATTATGTGCGGCTATTATGATGAAAAATGAGCAGAAAAGAGGAAGAAAGAAGAACACACAGATTTTACGTGGCTCGGCGATGTGCTTACATCCATGAGAGCAAGTGGTGGAAATTTCACTATATCTCATATTAGGGTTACATCATAGGTATTTATACTAAACGGCCTAATGTATGAAAATTATAAATTTGTCCTCCGTACCGTACCACAGGGACGTTGCCCCGCACCTCCAATCCTATTCGGAGTCCCCCCGCATGGCAGTTCAGGCATCTGCTTGTTTGCCACTATGCTCACAGTAAGTATGAGCCATACTTCAACACCAGGCATATGCGAGGTTCTCCCACTGGGGATTGTCCGTGTTCCCCTTCCTCTCACCCGGTCCAAGGGAGTCTTGCTGGCCTCGTCGCACATAACCATCTCTCTCCGGAGAGATTTTGTGTTTCCAAATGCAACCCATCACACTCTTCCTCCCTGGTAATTTTCGGTACCCGCTCAATTATAAATAAGTGTATTTATTACTTATAAATATAATTTTTATATAGTTATTATTTAATAATATAAATAAAAATTTAAACAATATACCTAAATATTAAGAATCATAAATAAAAAATAATCAATATTAAGTAGAAAAACTGATTCATTAATAAATGAGTCCTTGTGTATGATCTGTTGATAGACTTGATTATTTGAGATTTAAGTAGGTATGCGCAAACCTTTTTTATTTTTTTTAATTATTCATAGAAATCTTTATCTATGTTCATGGTACATATTCTACCAATAATTTTATTAAAAAAAATTAGAATTTGACTAAGTTAATTTTTTATTTTAATCACCACAAATATTCATAAATAAGAGCGACAATAATAAAACCTTTAATGCATATAACATGAGAGAAAACTTACACTGAATTACATCCTTAGAAACTCTTTTAACTCTTAAAAGAAAATTTAAACTTATAATTTTAGTTTTTATTGAAAATATGTGTGTATGTGTGTGTTTTCTTTTTTTTGCCAATTTCTTACTACCTTGTGCATGGAAATCTACCCATATATGTACAAAATCTTCACCATATATTATTCCCATAAAACACTACCATTTATACCAAAATCTTTTAAATAATAAAATTAAATTCCTCCAATAAGGCAGTAACGCAACCAACAAAAATTTCTCCAAATCCATTCCTATTAAACCTTCGATATATAAAATTCAAACAATTTCCTTTCCAAACAATGCTATATCTGACGAACAAATCACATGAAATCATTGATAATGCCTCGGGATGGCCGTGTTGATGATCCCGAGACATCATCAACGATTTCATATGATCACTTCGTGATGATCTGTTCATCATATATATCATTTCTCTTCCCAAAATCCGCACACTATAAATAAAACAATGATGAGCCAACTAAACAACAGAGAAAAATCATGAATTCAAACCTTCTCTCCTTCGCTCTCACCTTCACCCTCCTCTCATGCATAAGCCAATCACACCCCCTCTTTAGCAAAGAAAAGGTCACAAATCTCCACTTCTATCTCCATGACATCATCAGTGGGGCCCATCCAACCGCCGTGTTGGTCGCCAAACCAAACGGTACTACTATCGTCGATGGTAATCCAACTCCCTTCGGGTCCGTATTTGCCATCGATGATCCGATCACCGATGGTCCAGATTTGGACTCTCAGGTGATTGGAAATGCACAAGGACTTTATGTGTCATCCGATCAAAATAAGCTTTCACTGGTCCTTTTCGTCGACTTTGGATTCACCACCGGTGAGTTTAATGGTAGTTCTATTAGTGTGTTCTCGAGAAACCCTGTGCTCGAAGTCGATAGAGAGCTCGCCGTTGTAGGTGGTCGAGGAAAGTTTAGGTTAGCACGTGGGTTTGCTAACCTTCGCACGTACTCTCTCAATGGTACTAACGGTGATGCTATTATCGAGTACAATGTTACTGTTTTTCATTATGAGTGAATGTTAATGCTTCGATTGAAAAGAGGTTGTTTTTAATAAATAATTCGATATTTTTTACTTTATAATGTCACTTGTTTTTTTATTTGATGGAGTTGAATTAAAAAAAAATAGAATAATGATATACAAACCGAATAGACTTACTGAATATTTGATATCTATTTAAATTATCTCAAGATGGTGGTGTTGATGATCCCAAAAAAAATTAATGATTTCACTCATTACTCAAAAATTTATTCTATTAGGGTAAACCTATTCAGTTTATGAGTGTATTGGTACAATTCTATGTTTTTTTAGGGTATACATAAAATCACTTATAATCCTAATCAATGAATGTGGTTTATCAACTTTACCAAAATAATAATAATAATAATAATAATAATAATAATAATAATAAAATCACTTGTAAATAAATAAAAAATTTCACATTTATATATTAAATGGTTTTGATTGGATTTTTAATAATATTTTAAAATAAAAGGAAACTAATGATAAATAAGTAAGATATTATATATAGTAAGATTGACATGAAGAATTTTGTTATTTTATTTTTAAAAATCATAACATAGCCAAGTTTTTACTAATACTGTGCTATGTTATTTTCAAAAGCACTGCCAAGTGATCCGATCTTTTCCGCACTGGTATAGCGAGAGATTTTATAGCACCGAATTATTCTTTTATTTTAAAAAAATAATAAAGTATTCCTTGTTTCTTTATACCAAATTAATTGGGAAAATAAGGAATAAAGAGAAAAATCTAAAATAAAAACATAAAAAAACAAGAAAAAGAGAAAAGAAAAGAAAAAGACAAAAAGACAAAAAGAAAAAAAAGAAAAAGAAAAAGATTTGGGTCCCATTTTCTTCACAGTTGGCTGCAAGCCTTGAAGCCATCGCTGGGGACGAATCCGCATAATCTCCACCGTACGATCTACTGCCACGTACGTTCTCGTCCGTCCATCCCCACGTTATCCTCGTCTTCCAATAGATCTTCAGTCTCATTCAGGGAAAAGGAGATAAACAATTGAGAGAGAGATCCGCGAAGAGATTTAGGGTTTTCGATCGCGGGTGAGTTGAATCCTCTCTTTTGATTTCAATATCAGCAATCTGTTATTTGCAGTCTTTTGAATGAATTAGGAAGTATTTTTAGATCGATTTTGAAGTTTTTTTTTGGTTTTTTTGTTGTGTTTTTCGATGACAAGATGATTGTTGGGAAATAGGGTTTGGGGATTGTGATTAAGGGGTTGTGGTTCTGAATCCATTGAATCGAGATGGAGACAGTGGTTGGGGGATGGAGAAGGGAGCAGAAGATAGGAGTTTAGGGTTGGAAGTGAAGGATGAGGTGAGGTGTTCTGAAGATAATGAAGTTTTTGAGGAGGCGATGGATCATGAGAGTTTTTCTGGGCTGGATAGTCAGGATTTGGTGAACGGAGATGGAACTGGAAAAGAGAATGGAGAGGTTGAGGTTGAAGCTTTGGAAGGGTTAGCAGCTGGTGAGGATAGTGGTCTGCGTGTTGGAGCGAAGGAAGGAGTTGGCCCTGAAGATGATGAAGTTGGAGTTGAGGTTGCTGATGAACAACACCAGGGAGAAGTCTTTTCTGGAGAGGAGATGCAAGGTCTTGATGAGTCTGAGTCTATTCTTGGAGATGGTGATGATGAAGGAGTTTTGTTTAGTGACTCGAATGGTTATGAAGAGAAGATGGAAACTTTGAAGGAATCCAAATATCATATTGAAGGAGATGAGGACGGTGTTGCGACAACAAAACTGAATGGTGATCAAAGTCCAGAAGAGAAAGATGTTTGTTTTGAGGGAAAGATGGCAGCTTTACTGGAATCGGAAGCAGATTACAGAGATGGAGATGGTAAAGACTTTTTTATAACCAAAGTGGATGATGGAGAAGCAGAGGATGATAATGGAGAGGTGTTCAAAGCAGCAGTTGTAGATGATGCAAAGGATGGTAGTGAGATAGTAGAGTTGAACTCAGTAAACAAGGATCATGACTTAAGGGGACTTAGATGGTACACCTGAGAAGGTTGGGAATGGAGAAATTCTGGAGGTGAATTCCAATGGGGTTGGTTTGGTACATGAGATTGAATCTAATGAGCAGATCTCTCATGAGACTGGGCTTAAGCAGATTCAGGATGCTTCCGTTCCCTTGGATCTCGGTGTGGACCAGAATGCTAGAGACATGAAGTGTGGAGGTCTTGCTCAAATCAATAGTGAACTTGGAGCTGTTCCTCACTCTAATGTCATAAATGGTGTTGCAGATTTTCCAGAACAAGATAAAGGAGATATTTTAGAGGAAGATTTAGGTGATTCAGGGCTCCAGTGATGCTGGATGTTAGCAATCTCACTAGTGAACCTTCACCCAATGTAGCTTCAAGACATCAAAGTACAGGAGGCCCTCTTTGCCATCTCGTCCTGCTGGACTCGGATCTTCTGCTCCTTTACCAGAACCTGCTGCTCGATCTCTTCCACATCCCAGGGTTAATGGCTCTACTACTCAGCTGCCATCCTCTACCATCAGAAGAAGCTGCTGTGGACGCATTTAGAAGAGAATAAAGAGACTCAAGAAAAGCTGCAGATGATCCGCGGTAAAGTTTCTTCACGCCCATAGGCTTGGGCAGACTCCTCATAATGTAGTTGTTGCACAAGTTTTGTACAGGCTTGGTTTAGCTGAACAGTTGTGGAGGAACACAAATAGGACTGGTGTCTTCAGCTTTGACCGGCCAGTGTAATGGCAGAAAAACCTTGAAGCTGCTGGACAGGAGCCTCTCGATTTCTCTTGCACAATCATGGTCATTGGGAAAACTGGAGTGGGTAAGAGTGCCACCATTAATTCAATCTTTGATGAGGTGAAGTTATGCACAGATGCCTTCAAATTGGGCACAAATAAAGTGCAGGATGTTGTTGGAACTGTTCAGGGTATCAAGGTTAGGGTAATTGATACACCTGGGCTTTCATCCTGTTCTTCTGATCAGCATCAGAATGATAAAATTCTCCATTCAGTGAAGAAGTTCATAAGTAAAAGCCCACCTGATATTGTTCTTTACTTTGATCGCTTGGATATGCAAAGTAGAGATCACGGCGATGTGCCCCTGCTGCGCTTCTATCACCAATATATTCGGCCATCCATTTGGTTCTAATGCAATTGTTGTTCTAACCCATGCTGCATCTGCTCCACCTGATGGTCCAAGTGGTTCTCCTTTGAGTTATGAGATGTTCGTGACTCAGCTTATCTCATGTTGTTCAGCAAGCAATTCGGCAAGCTGCTGGTGATCTGCGGCTCATGAATCCAGTCTCCCTTGTAGAGAAACCATACTGCATGCAGAATGAATAGGGCTGGCCAGAGAGTGTTGCCAAATGGTCTTGTTTGGAAACCACAATTGTTATTACTTTCTTTAAGCCTCAAAAATTTTGGCAGAAGCTAATCTTCTTCTTAAGCTGCAGGATAATCCACCAGGTAAGCCATTTGATCTCGTATAGAGTTCCTCCTTTACCTTTTCTCTTGTCCTCCCTGCTTCAATCGAGACTCCCAACTAAAATTGCCAGAAGAGCAATTTGGTGACGAGCAGGAAGCCCTGGATGATGATTTGGATGATGCATCTGACTCTGGTGATGAGGCTGAGTATGATGAATTGCCACCCTTTAAGCGGTTGACAAAGGCCCAACTGACAAAGCTGAGTAAAGCACAGAAGAAGGCATATTTCGAGGAGCTGGAGTATAGGGAAAAGCTGTTTTTCAAGAAACAGCTGAAAGAGGAAAGGAGGCGCCGTAAACTACTGAAAAAGATGGCGGAAACTGCTCAGGATATGCCTAGTGAACAGAATAATGACAACTTGGAAGAAGAAAGCAGTGGTCCAGCTTCTGTTCCAGTTCCCATGCCAGATCTAGTGCTACCCACTTCTTTTGATTCTGGACAACCCAACCCATCGATACCGCTTTTCTTGATTCTTCCAATCAGTGGCTTATCAGACCTGTTCTGGAGACCCATGGCTGGGATCATGATGTTGGTTATGAGGGTCTAAAATGTTGAGCGATTGTTTGTGGTGAAAGACAAGATCCCAGTATCCGTTTCTGGTCAGCTTACCAAAGATAAAAAGGAGTGCACACTCCAAATGGACTTGAGCACCTCACTGAAGCATGGTGAGGGGAAAGCCACTACCTTGGGTTTGGATGTCCAAACTGTGGGCAAAGACATGATGTATACACTACGTGGAGAGACAAGATTTAACAATTTCAGGCTTAAATAATATGACTGCAGGACTAACCGTGGACTCAACTCATGATACTGTGTCAGCTGGTTTAAAGGTTGAAGACAAACTGATAATTCACAAGAGATTCAAAGTGCTCATGAGTGGTGGTGCTATGACTGGTCGAGGTGATATGGCTTATGGAGGCAAGCTGGAAGCAACTCTAAGAGATGAGGATTATCCTATCGGGCGGGCATTGTCAACTCTCGCTCTCTCTGTTGTGGACTGGCATGGGGACCTTGCTGTTGGCTGCAATCTTCAGTCTCAGGTTCCAATAGGAAGAGGAACTAACTTGATTGGCCATGCAAACATAAGCAACAGAGGCAGTGGGCAAGTTGGCATTCGTTTGAACAGCTCAGAACATCTTCAAATAGCTTTGCTAGCCCTCATTCCTATTTTCAGAAATATGAAGAGAATGTTGTGTGGCTCTTCCCAATCAGTGTAGCAGGTCAGCTAGTTTGAGTATCATGACAAGCTGCTGAGGTATACTTGTATGGGAGAGCAGTTTTTTGCAGTCATACTTTGGGTACTATCTGTGAGTAAAGCTAAGCTCTGAGTATAACTTCTTTAGGCTTTTGAGCATGTGCTTTTCTATTTGAAATTTCATAGCTTGTTAGTGTCATAATCAATTTCTGTGGTATGAAATCTTAAGAAGGAATTGCTTAATTTTAAACTGATCCGATTGAGAGTTGGTTTCTGAGTTATGCATGATAAACTGATTTTATAAACAGTTTTACCCCAGTATTAAATTATAAGCCATTCTTGAGATGTACCTATGGTTCACTTTGTTTTGATACATGACAACAGTAGTCTGATGCCAAGGGACACTGTGGTGTAAAATGCTAACGCACTAATATATGTGATTGATATTGTAGAGCTCCCCAGAAATATATGGATAATATTTGTCTGAAATTTCTGGGTTTTGGTTCTCTGCACTTGTCCGTTTGATTAGCAGAACAATTTAAGTCTTCTGTTTGCCTCAAACCCCTTCCATTCCCATCCCTTGTTTCATTGCAAAATTTATTTTATCCTATGACAACTGAGTATAAACATGATTTCCTTCCATGACATTGTCCATAAAATTCATCCATTCTGCAAGGAGCCATATTGTGCTTAGTTCTAAGATAAATACAGTGGTGGATTACTGCAAACAAGGATAGATACTATTCATTAGGATTTTTCAAGACATGTTGAAATGCTAAGTGTAAGGATCTGTCATCTTGATTTACTTTTTGATGGTTTATCTCCATCGTAAAATATGACAGGTACCCCTGGTGGGAAAGTATATAGAGCAAATTTAAATGGTGAAAGAGGGGATGACTGTTTCCATTTGTAGGAATAAGGCTGGGTGAGAGTAGAAAATATGCCACACACTTCAAGAATATTTTGTTGGGATTGGAAAGGATGCACGACTAGTGCTTGTGTATTGAAATTGCCATGTAAAATTTAAGCAATTTCTGCATTAATCATGAAATTTTTATTTCCTTGTACTTGTCTACTTGAGCACTTCTATAATATTGGGGATTGTCTTAATTTTGCACAGATTACTTGCAGCAAGCAACCTTCTAGATTGGTGCTTGTCCTGATTTATCTTCGGTTGGAATGCCACACAAACACATATATATTTGATTTTCAGCCCCTTATGATGGTTAAGCTCGATAATTGAATACATTTTGATAGTCAATTACTTAGTTGATATTATGTTTTCTGAATGGTTGTATTGTTGTAATTTAAAGGATTTTTACTTAAAATAAGGCAGTCAGTTTATGTACTCGCTTTATTTTACTTTGCTGGAGAGCAGGTTCTTATAATGCCATTGAACTTGTGATTAGCACTTCAATTTCTATGAAATTGAGTGAATTGCTTCTTGGGTTGTTTAACCTATCCATGAGTTGAGATTTATGTTACTTGGGATAAATTCTAGCCCTGCAATTATGTGTTGCTAGGATATTGAAATGAAAATTCTTTTTTACAATAAGAGAGAAAAGTTGACAAATTCATACTTTTATTCTCTTTCTTAACATTTGTTGAACTGTCTTATAAATTATATTTCGTCTAGCATTTGAGCAGGTTCTATACTGCTTCACATTTGATGGCTTGAGATGTTTTCATGCTTTTAATGATTCCACTTGCAATTGCTCAGAAAGTAAAGGAGGTTCTATTTATTTGTTGGTTGATTTGTCAAAAAATTCATTCAACTGTGATGAGGACTGGATTTGTTAATTTTATCTGCCATCTTTGAAAAAAAAAAAAAAAAAAATTCTGATGCTCAAGTCTTCGGTTTATGAATAGTTTAGGTTTAGAATGTAGCAAAGCATGCAAGTTATCTTATTAGCGAATAGGAAAAAGTAGAGTTTTGCTTAGCTGGTGTTATTTTTTGAGTTCTAGTTGAAAGCTCTTTGATTAAGATGAGTTAGAATTGTAAACAACAACTACTAAGTTTCAATCCTATACTAGATGAGGTTGGCTATAAGGATTTTGGGTCTCCATGTCCCTATGTTAAATGCAAGATCTGACTCAATATCTAATATATGTAGGTTCTTAGACATTTTTTTTTTTCAGGTAATCTTAGATTTATCTCTATCCTTCTTATTTTTAACTATTAAACTATCATATTTCCGAATAGGGACACATGAGGATTTATGACGCATAAGTTCAAACCATCTCAAATGTTTTTTTTAATTTTATCTTAATTGAAGCAATACATATCTTTTGTCAGATGTATTTATTTCTAATCTTATCTAATTTTATATGATCACTCATCTATCTTAACATTTTCATTTTTGTTAAATTGTTCAAAAATTCACATGACCCAATCTTCCATGCCAAACATCAGAGGATTTAACACTCAACACAACAGAAGATGAAGAAGAAGAAGAATTTTCATTGAAACACAAATCAAAAGGTTCACATACATTGAGTTGAAACAGACCACCAGATACAAAGCTTTTACCAATAAAAAAGTTTCTCTTCGAAATTACAAGACGATTTGACTATAGTACAATTTTATAACCACACTAGATAAGAAGGGAACCTCTAACAAGATTCTTCCTAATGTCGGGTACATGTTGAACATCCAGTAGAGTGAGAACTTTTCGAGATGTTATCTTCAAATCAATTCGTTCTCTCCCTAGCACGCAAGAACTTATCCATTTCCTAAAGTCACTCTTCCTCCATTTGAGACTTGATAAGTGGAGAACCCAAAATGTTCAACACACATAATGCGTGGATGTTAGTACCGGAATCAAGAAACCATTCTAAGTTTTAGTAGGTTAGATGAACAGAAGGAATGAAGGAAACTAATCTAAAGTGGGTCTCAGAGGAAGGTGTACCCATCTTAAGTACATTCACTTGCGGTTTGGATGAATCGGAATTCTTCCGGAGCTTTCAAAAGAAACAATCGCAAGCAATGTGGTTTGTCCTGTCACAAACATAACAGTGTTTAGGTTTTTCTCGGAAGATTTAAAAGAAAAAGGTTTGGGTTGCTGAGATTTTTTAGGACGAGTTTAGGAAGGTTTGCCCTTAGCCTTAAAGGATTTCCTTAGGAAAATTGATGAGATTTTGTAGAACTCTTAGAACTCCCAGGGTTGTCACTATATTTTGTCAAATAATTTTTGCCCTTATGAGGTTCAGCATTCTTAGAGAACAATCGGTTTGCCTGCTCAATCCTAATGGTGTTGTAGACACCCATAAGGTCCAGAGTGTCTATTCTATGTCTAAGGTTGTTTGCAAAACCAGACCAAGATGGAGCGAGCTTGTTTAAGAGAATAGATATGATATGACTCTCATTATAAATGGTACCACATTTTCCTATTACACTTAAATAGTCCTGGAATGTATGGATTTGCTCACTCAGATTTATTCCGCCTACCATCTTGAAGTTTTCAAATTCTATGCTCAAAGTGACTAATCCTAGTGGCATTATCGGGTCTATATTCTTTCTCTAGGACAAGCTTATATATATCCTTAACAATCTTGAAATCGAAATATTTGTCATAAAAACGGTCAGAAAGAATCCTGAGGATTCTATGGCGGCGGTGGAAGTCTATCTCCTCAAAGCTCTTACTAGGAGGCTTGGTTGGGTTATAAGAGATTGACAGTCTACGAAGGGCATCGGACTCAAGATTAGAGGATTCAAAATCAAGGGCTGGTGACAAGGCAGTTTGAAGTCCTAAGGTGTGAAAAGTCAGAAATCGGCTTGGGTTTTCCACCTCCTACAGTTTATCTTGACATCGAACTTTTCAGGTCTGCAAGAGGTATCAGATTCTGCACCAGACATTGTGTATAGGTGTGTGAAAATCAAAGTTATGGGGAAACTAATGTGAGCACACAAACTGAAGCAATACAAGTATAGACAAAACGAAAATGCAGGTTAAATTTCAGGAGAATATAAATGTCATAAATTTCAGCAAAAAGTGGTTGGCGGTTAGGGGGTTAGGTTTGAGACCCTAGGGTTTGGGGTTCGAATCTAGGTAATTGCAAAAGAAATAGGATTTTTAAACAGTAAATTAGCATGAAACTTTTTTTTTCAACAAGGTTTTTTTTTAATATTAAATGGTATACAAGTTCAGAAATTTCAGGATTAAAAGCTAAAGGTGAATATATCAAGTCTTGGGCTTGTTACAACAAAAATACGGTAAGAAATTCAAAGCAGTATACTCGCATGTGATTTTTGTAGGTATAACAACACTAATTGAAAGAGCATTCAAGCATAATATGGCATGCTATTTGAGATCTACAAAACTATGTTAAATTGTTGGAAAATTTCAGTCAAAACATGCAAAATCATCATAAATTCAGTAAATACAATAACAATTGAGTAAGATAGATCTGGCCTGGGGATTGGTGTGCAATGCACTACCTTAACACAGTTTTAGCCTTCCTCGTGCGAGATTTCCGACCTCACACCCTGTGCTAAGGTATACAAACCTGTGGCTAAATGTCTACCTGCCTAGCATGTTCGGCGACGAGAGTGATTCAAGTATCTCCCAAGGTTCAAACCAGCAAACAATCACTTGAAAAAGAAGGTCAGAGAATGGAAGGGAAGCGCAAGAACAGAAGGCTCGGGAGAAGAAGGAATGAAGATGAGATAATAATCATTGAAAGTATTAGAGTTAACGGATCCGGGTTAGAGGTAACGGATCCGGGTTATATGAATGTTTGTATATAAAGGGTTAGGGTTTGTAAAGTGTTAATTATGAATTAATGAAAACTATTTTGCGCAGCCTACCACGGTGTGGCCTATAGCTTCTTCATCTCCATCCCAACTCTTTCTACATGGTATCAGAACTGGGAGGCAAGGGTGATCGAGCGAGGAGGAAGGGGAGAGTGCGCCGATCCACCGAAGCGCCAACCTAAATCCGGATCTAGTTTCGGTGCGTGGCTGGATTCACCGAGCAGTGCAGCCTGTATTCGAAGGCAGTGGAACGCAGGGACTAAGGACCGCTGGAGGACGACGAATGATTTGGGCCGTCCGGCTAACCGATTCGGGTCAGCCCGGGAGGCGAGAGAAGATTTGGCCGGCCCCAAAGCGACGCTTCAGCGAAGATCCGGCGATCTCTAGGTGCAGGCGGCGCCTCCCGAGGTGTGTGAAGCTCTGGACGGGTGGCCGGGCGTGAGCTTCGGCGGTCCTCTCCGCTTCACGCTTTCCTCTATCTCTCTCCGACGAAAGGCGGGTGCCGCCTCCGCCACATCTCCAGGCCCCAGGGCATGTGAATCGGGAGGCAATCAATTGATTTGGTTTTTTTTTGTTTTCACCCGCAGTTGCTATGAATTGGGTTTGAAAGTAGTTATTGGTGACTTGGTTGATTGTGAATTGGTGGGGCCTACCATTTGTGTTTATTCTCCAAGCTCTTATTAGTTAATTGTGAATTGGTGGCTGGTTGTTTATTAGTGGTGTTGGTTATTTGAGTGAGATTGTTCAGTGGGTTTTTGGTGACTTCGTGATGGCGACTCCAGTCACAACTCATGATATGAAGGATCTTCTTGAGGAATTTGCGAGGTTGTTCAGAGCCAAGAGTGAGGCAGATGCCTCATCCAATCGAGAGATTGTGTAACGGCCTGAGATGGTGCAGAGGCTGGAGTTGATGCCAAATGATGTGAAACTAGAAGGGGCAAAGAATTATCTGAGTTGGTCTCGGAGGGCGAGTCTGATCTTGAGTACAAAGAGGCTTGAGCATTATGTGCAGGAGACCTGTGTCGAGCCTACCGACAAGGAGAGCGTTGAGTGCAGGACCTGGCGCACCACTAATTCCCTGGTGGTGGCATGGATGATGAGTTCGATGTCCCCGACTATTGCTGGAATGGTGGAGGCAATTCGTAATGCTACCGAGCATGTGGGACAATGTTAGCCAAGATGTATTCTGGAAGCCAGGAATGCGATGCTTATAGTTAAGGTCTGCACAAAAATTGAGAATCAAGAAGGGGAGAAGAATGTCTTGGAGTATGTCACCGAGTCAAAAGACCTTTGGTCTGACTTGGACCATTATGATCCCTTGGCATTTCCAGATACTACATGCGCAACTTTGAGCAAGAGATGGATCAACGCAGAGGGTAATCCACTTTCTCAAGGGTTTGAATGCGAGTTTGAGCAATGTGAGAGCCACGATGTGTCATCAATCTTCTCTTCCCACTATGGAGGAGGTTATTGCTGCGATGGCCCAAGAGGAGGTTAGATTGAAGGTGATGACTAGTAATACCTCACCCCCTGTTCGGTCCGCATTGGCAGTTCCTGCTTCTGTCACTGATGATAGAGAGTGCTCCAACTGCGGGAAAAAAAGGGCATCTCAGCTTTAATTGCCCACAACCGCGTAATCCTTGTCGCGGTCGTACCGGAGGTGGAGGCAGAGGAGCCTATAGAGGCGACGGAGGAGGCCGTGGTCCGGGTCGCTTATAGTACTAAAGCCAACTTAGCGCCATCACGAGGGTCGTGACCGTTGAGATGTCCGCCGCCGATGTCACTGAAGTTGGAAGAGTCGCGACAGCTTGAAGCCGAGGATCGAGAGCTCCAAGGGCAAGGGTCGCTACATGTGATCTTGTTATGACCATCGCTTTGCGGTAACTTTACCAACTATGCCCATAATGCAAGTACATGTATTCTGTGCTTCAGTGTACTCAGATCTCCAAACAAATCGCATGTAGAATGGATTGTAGACTCAAGAGCATCTAGGCATATTACTGGTACATGTAGTGAGTTTGCATCATATTCACAATATAGGCATCCTCATAATGAGACCGTCCAAACTGCTAATGGGACTTCTCCACCCATTAGAGGAATTGGCTCGGTCAAATGCACTTCATCAATCACACTCTCATCTGTCTTGCATGTTCCCTCATTCCCCTTTAATCTTCTTTCAGTGAGCTCTATTATTGATCAATTAGATTGCTATGTTCTCTTTGACCGTGAATCATGTCTTTCCGTGAGAAGTTTAATCGGGAGGAGGTTTGGGACCGCACCAGCGTGATGGACTTTCGTACTTGGATCGTGGAGTGTTGATGCCGCTTCTTGCCGCCGTGTGTGTGGGGAGTAGAAGTCGAGCGCTACTCCAACATTATCGCCTAGGTCACTTATCTTCAAAGTTTACGAGGTTGCAAACTGTAATTAATGGACAAGGTAGATAGGAGTACACTTGTGTGTGATGCTTGTGAGTTTGGCAAGCATACACGCTTCTACTTATTCTAGTATTGGTCTTCAAGTGTTGAACCATTTGCTCTTATTCATTCGGAGATTATGGGGACCTTTGTCCCGCTATTTCAGCAGTGGATCTGGGCCGTTTGCTTTCTATGACCTTTATTGATTGTTATTCTCGCATGACTTGGATTTATTTGATGAAACACAAGAGTGAGGTGCTTTGTTTTCAAGACTTTTAAATGCGTGAAGACTTCAGTTCAATGAAAAGGTTCGAGTTGTATGGACCGATAATGGAACCGAGTATGTTAATAAGGAATTTGCATCCTTCTTGTCACCAGGGATCTTCAGTATCGCACATCTCGCCCAAATACGCCCGCCCAAAATGGGGTGGCCGAACGCAAGAATAGACATCTCACTTTGGAGGTGGCACGCCTATCATGTTCAATGGCATGAATGTGCCAAAGATCCTATGGAGCGAGGCGGTAATGATACCGCTTATCTCATCAACCGCATGCCTTCACGAGCGATGGGAATGAAGATACCACGTGAAATGCTCCCAGGGGTGAGAACAAGTTTATCATCCCTCCTAAGGTGTTTGGTCAGACTTGCTTTGTCGAGAGATCATAGGCCTTGGTGAGGGAAGTTGGATCCTCAGCCGTGAAGTGTGTGTTTGTTGGGTACTCTTCTAGCCAAAAGGGTTATAAATGCCGGAGCCCACCGGCGTCGGCTTATTTGTGAGTATGGATGTGACCTTCGTGGATTCGGAGCCTTCTATGGTGAAAGATGGACTTGACATCTCTCTTTGAGGATTCCTCTCCAAAGACAAAGTGCTTGTTGGTCGAGAGGGGAGAATCAGAGATGTGGTTGTGGGGCTCATATACCGCGGTCCCGCGGAATGATATGGATCGTGGGCGTGTCAAGATGAAAATGTTGAAAATAGTAACCTGACTCCTTGTAAAGGAGAATTGAAGGTGCATTGCATGTATGAGGCGCACAGTGTCCGTGGGGAGCAATGGAGAGCAAAGCAGGTCAAGGAGAATTGAAGGTGTACAAAAGAAGGCGCATGTGTCCACGGGGAGCATGGAGAGTGCAGCCCAGCAGCCATGCTAGCATCTACACTCCCTACGCATCAAGATTGATGACCAGCCCACGACGCCACCGGCCCCTGTGCCTCTCCTCGCCCTTCCTCGTGTCCTTCCCGCTCCCTCCTCGAAGTCGGGTGGTAATGTCTCTATCTCTCTTAATTTGCCTATTGCTCATCATAGAGAACCTCGAGTCAACTGGAAAACCTCGCTTAGGTTTGGCTTTGAGAATGATATTGCTTAACTTTGTCTCTTATTCTTCATTATCTCCTCGCATACAAAACTTTCATCAGATCATTACAAATGCGCAATTACTGCGAGTGGTTCTAAGAAAACAAAACAGATCCTACAGGGCAAGCATATGCATTTAGGAACTCCAAGCCTTGGAGAAGAATGAGACATGGGAACTTGTATCTCTCCCAACCGGGAAAAGGCGCTTGGGTCAGAAGTGGGCGCATTAATCGCTAAGCAAACTCAAGGGAAGATTGATGCATACAAGGCAAGGTTAGTTGCAAAGGGGTATCGCCAAACTTATGGGATTGAGTATGATGAAACCTTTGCCCAAAGAGCAAAGATGAGCACGGTGAGGACTTTGATCTCATGTGCAAAATAACTTGGTTGGCCGCTACATCGATGGACGCCAAAAATGCCTTCTTGCATGGAGATCTACAAGAGGAGGCGTATATGGAGATCCCTCCCGGCTTTACTCTTTACCTCCAATGCATAGCAATGGCGGGAAGGTTAAAAGCGTAGGTCAAGTCTTTATACTGGGTCAAGAAATCACCAAGGGCAATGGGGTTTGACAAAAAGTTCTCGTGCAAATGCGCTGTGGTATAGGCTATATGCAGCCTAGAGTGGGGATCACAATCGTTTTCTACAAAACACTCCAAATCCAACGCCACAATCGGGCCGGTTCCATGCTGGATGACATTGTTATTACAGTGAGATGACGCCGAGGAGATCTTTCACCTAAAACGTAAGGTCGGGTAAAGAGTTTGAAGTTAAGGATCCGCCAACTAAGATATTTTCTTGGTATTGAGATTGCAGACGCATCTTCTCCAAGGAATAGCGCTTTCTCAGAGGAAGTATGTTCGACTTACTCAATCAAACAGAATGCTAGGGGCTGAAGTGCAGCTTCTACTCCATCGAAAGCAGTAATCACAAGTTATGTGCCCAATTTGGTAACTCTGAACAAGGAGCTTATCGAGACTTGTTGGTCGCCTTTATCTACTTATGCCACATCGAGACCCGATATTGCATATGCCGTAAGCGCAGTGGAGCAGTATATGCATGATCCCAAGGTTGAGCATATAGAGGCAAGATACGATTCGAGATACTTGAAGGGAAGCCTAGGGAAAGGCCTTGGTTTAGGGAGTCATGGACACTGGATGTGGAGGGATATTGCAGGCCGACTGGGCTTAACCGCTTGATGATAGGAGATCCACCCTCGTGTTACCGCGGTTCTTTGTTAGGGGTAACCTTGTGTCTTGGCGTAGCAAGAAAACAAGAGGCGGTTGCCGTGTCAACAAACCGGTATGCGCAGTACGTGGCTATGGCGACTCAGTTTATGTGAGATGCTTTGGATGCTGGAGTTTGTTGTCGAATCGCGACTCATTTAGAGGTGATGCATCAAGCTCGTGTGACAACAAATCTAAGCAATTAGCATTGCTAACAATCCCGCATAAAGATGATCGCACAAAAGCATGTTGAGATTGATCGCTTCTTCATTAAGGAGAGATTGGATGATGGAGTTTTGAAGTCAATCATGTTCATTCTACGCTTAACAACTAGCTGATTGCTTAACTAAAGGATTAAGTCCTCAAGAGTGTGTTAAAGCTTGTAACAAGATGGGAATGATTGATATGTATCGCCCATCTTGAGGGGGAGTGTTAAGAAAAGTATTAGAGTTAACGGATCCGGGTTAGAGGTAACGGATCCGAGTTATATGAATGTTTGTATATAAAGGGTTAGGGTTTGTAAAGTGTTAATTATGAATTAATGAAAACTATTTCCTGCAGCCACCATGGTAGCCTATAGCTTCTTCATCTCCGATCCCAACTCTTTTCTACATTAAGGCTAGGGTTTTCCATGGCTTGGTATATATAATAAAACTCCAACCAATAGAAATCCTACTGTTGAGATAATTCAACGGATAGAAATCCAACATATATCAAAAATAGTTGTTTAAGGCTAAGAGATAAGATAATAAAATAAATAAAAAAATTTGCCAGGAACCAAAACCACTAGCCAACCAAATGCATGCGGACACATATGCTCGCGTGTTTGTAATTGCCTAAAAACCCACCTGTGTTTGCGGGTACTGGATGGGCCCGGGTCGCCCACATCCAACAAAGACAACACCTCACTCATCAATGAAAATGAAGAGTGTGAGACCATTGATTAGCACCCAACGCCGATTAGTTTTAGGAGGCAAGAGGCAGTGTCCTGATGCCATTAGAAGAGTGAGAGACCTTTGATTAGCACCTAACGCCTCTCACCGTTGGCCCTCTCAAGTCTCTAGATGTACGGAAGATGGATGGTCCCCACCCTTTCTAATTCTTGCACCTCCTTTCATGAGGGGCGTATAACCATGAATCGGGTCGTCCTTGAATTGTTTTAAGCTCCATCTCAAATTCTGACCGAGCACCACTTTCAGAGCCATCGCAAGGGCATTTTCATGGATGATACCTTTTTTGGAACTCTTTTCCCTTTGATCATCTCACTATTGAGTGATAGTGAGATATGATGCACATATGGCTCTTTCTGGTAAGGTGTTCTTCTTCTCTAGTGAGCCCTCAGAGGGAGTTACAAGGCTTTCGCCCCTTTTCTTTCTCTCCCTAACTCAGCCAAGCATTACTCCTTTTATTCTTTTCTCTTCTCCCTTTCCCTTGAGCATTTGTCCTCCTTCCCCGTGAGATGGTGATCCTCTCAGCTGCTCCTCCACAAAGAACTGCAGACATCATAGCTTGTCCGCGTGACTCATCCTGGCTTTCTGGACGGGGTGGAAGTATTGCCCACACACCTACAAGGGGCCAAGGGGCGAGGAGCTGCCATGGAATAGCTCCCTTCCCTTGTTTTGTTGTCCTCAGCTATTCTTCGACATTGTGACGCCAATGAAATTTAAAATGGACTTCCGTCCATTCCTTCTTATCTAAGCTAACTTCAGATGGCTTGTATTGGGTTGTGAGGGCTGCATTAATGAAGCCCCCTCCTCTCACCGGGGGCCCTATCTTCACGGTGAAGCGTGGGTTCTTTGACGGTCTGGGGTTGGCTTTGTCGTCATTCCCTTAAACCTAGGAAAGCCCATTGTTTCCACACTTTGCCATTATCTTACCTCCTAGCGCTTGTGACTCCTGGAGCTCCGTCACATGCTCTGTGCGCCACCCAGTGTGCTTAAGGCAGTAATATTGAGAGTGAAGTAAAAAATTGAATCACTCTTTCACAATTTCATATCATAAGTTTTTATTCGGTTAAATTCCATACTAAGTTTAAACTTTGAATCAATTTAATAAATTAAAATTGTTGATAAAACGCTTACCTAAGTTTCCATTTTTGTCTAATGTCATGGTAAGAAAACTATGAAATTACTAATTTACATATTTATATTACATTAAGATTGATTTTTATATTAATTTTTTACTTCATAAGTGCACATGCTCTATTTATTTTCTATAAGGGTGCTGTCTCTTCTAACATTAAGATAGGTTATTTTATTTTCATGTGACCTCCAACTTCTAGTCATTCAATATCTATGTACTTTCAAAAAATAAAAAATTAAAATTAAAATTAAAAATTCACATCCTTACAAAATTAAATTTTAGCCCCCACATGGAATTGTATTAGCATGATTCTTGATGAAAAATATTTCCCGTCAAAAATTTTAATGGAGATTTGAGATGTAATAATAACTTACAGATGAAGCACCAACCAATGCATGAAAGACACAGCTATATTATCACTAAAACCTTTGGTTTAAGATTTCCCTCAAAACCAGCGACCATCGGCCTAGCCAGATTCCGATCTCGCCAGACGTAAGAATTCATTGATCGAATACGCCTAAGCTGCTTAATCCCCTACCAATAAAATGGAGTGAAATTCGAGCGGATAATTTACTCGATGAAAGACGAAACTCCCGTGATTCAGTCCCCTCAGATCAAAGGCAGCTGTGAACCCAACGCCACGCCTATCGAGGAGTGCTTTTATTACCTATGTCAAAAAAAAAAAAGAAAAAAAAAAGATTCCCCTAAAAAAAATTTAAATTTTTTTAAAAGTTAACCCTAATCTCAAGTGAGATATCCATCAACCAAACACCCCCTGACAGTCTCATTTACCTCTCTCATTTATCTACAAAGTATGTAATTTGTTTATATTTAGATTTAATATTTCCGACAAAACATTTAAACACTGAAAGCTTGATCATATATGAAAATGATCATCTCACATAATTAAGAACATCTACATGCTAAACATGGCCTGAAAATGATCTTAATCTCTAATGCTATGCTTTCATCAAATCAAGATATAGTTTGCAACTTTGTTTTAATGCTGTTTAATGCCCCTATTTTTGTTGGTTGGTTGAGTTGTTGGAAAAGGATTTATTAGAAATGGCCACTTTTATTTTGCAAACACCAAACACATCTCAATCAGAGGGTGGATGAGCTGGTGATCCATTCAGAAATTTAAGACTATTGGAAACCACTTCCACACTTCATTTCTCTCAACCTACTGGTCTGATTTTGGTCCCTGCCATGAATAAGATCAGATTCAATGTCTCTATTTCTGATCAAATACTTGAAATCTCAAAATGTTAAAAAATGGGTTGGAAACAAGTAAATGTTAATTAAGTTTTATCGGATACCTTATGTTATAGACGTATTTAGAGTTTGTTTGGATTGACTTCTCAAAAATTGCGAGAGTTTTTTTTTAGTTTTATGTAAATGCTTCTTCTACAAGTGTTTTTATATGGTCATGCTTGGATTGACTTATGAAAAATGTGTGTGTTTTTTTTCCAGTTTGATAGAAACTTCTTAAAAAATGGCTTTTTATAGTAAGTTAAAGTTTCCTGACATATTTCGTTTGGAGCACAAGTTAATTTAAATACTTTTTATACTGGTAAATTTTAATCAGATATATGATCCCAAAACCCAAAAATCTTTGACTTCCTTTTGCTTTCTCACAGCGTGCTTTTGAGAATTAACATTTTACAAAAACAACTTCTTCATAACGGTTTTTTTCTCAAAAACTACAAAATATTAGCTTCTGAAAAAAATTATTTTCAGTTTTTTCTCTTAAAAAGCAAATACAAACGGTTACTTTTTTTTATTTGAGAAAAAAAAATTGATCCAAACAGGTTTTGAGAAACCACCTAACAAATGTGAGGTTCAGGTTGAGTCGACACGCGCATTTTCTATCCTTTTTATTTGCTGAATTTATGTTTAATTGTTTTACTATTTAAGAATAATGTTAGAAATAGTCAATTATATATCATCATATGGTTGGAAATGTGGAAATGAATGTAGATGTCCTATTGTATCATCATCCCATTCTCATTTGGATAACATGAGACTGAGAGAATTTAAACTACACATAAGAATAGTACACTGACAGCATTGTGAAGTTTTGAGTTGTGGCAATCTGCAGGTTCAGTAACTAAAAAGACACCAACTCACATGAGTAAAGTGAGTTAAATGAGTTAAGATTGTGTTTGAAATAGTTGAAGTTTTGTAAATGGTTTCATTGAATGAGAAAGCCACAAAACCGGTGGAAAATTGAGACTAATTTCTTGAATGGGGCCTCACCTCATGTGAAGCTCTTCAATGCACTGTCGGCAAAGAAACGAAGTTCTATATATTGAGACATGAGAAGAGAGTCTCAATAGCTCACAACCAAAGTGTTTCCTTTGTTGTTCCATTATGGGGACTCTTCCCCGCAATGGAGGTTGTGTTTTGTATGTCTTTCTAGTTTTAATCGGCTTCTTCTTCTCGTCTTCCATCGCGGCCACGGTTGTGGGATCGACTGAATGTGTGGATTGCAAGCAAAAGAACATCGGGAACGAGCTTGCGTTCAAAGGTGCAATTTATTTTATTTCATTCTCTTGATCTTCTCTGTATATATATATATATCTTCGTCTCTCATCCTATCATTTTAAGCTTTATTTCAGGACTCCGAGTGGCCATAAAATGCAAGGCGAGCAACGGAGAGTACGAGTTGAAAACAAGCGGTGAACTCGATAAAGAAGGGAAATTCAAAGTTGAAATTGGACAAGAGGTGATCAAAGAAGATGAAGAATGCATTGCACAACTTCATGCAGCATCTAACCAACCTTGCACTGATCCTTCAAAGATAGTCACAAAATCAATGGACAATGGAAAACAGTCAATGAGCACTGTCCCAAAGTTAACCTTCTCTTCAACCTCTTGTGTTTCAGCCTTCTTTTGGCCTCCTATTCCCCAATGGCCACCTTTACACAAACATCCTTGGCACAAAACCTTTCCTTTGCCACCTTTCCATTTCCCTCCCAAACCTTACTACAAACCTCCAACTTCTCCTCCCGTCTATAAACCTCCCCCAACTCCAACTCCAACTCCGGTCCCCGTATACAAACCTCCCCCGGTCCCATCCCCGGTCCCCGTCTATAAACCACCACCGGTTCCCGTCTACAAGCCAAAGCCAAAGCCACCACCTGTACCAGTATACAAACCACCACCATTTAAGAAACCATGTCCTCCAATAGTTAAGCCACCACCAACTCCGGTCCCGTCCCCGGTCCCGGTCTATAAGCCACCCCCGGTTCCCGTCTACAAGCCAAAGCCAAAGCCACCACCAGTACCAGTATACAAGCCACCAACTAAGAAACCATGTCCTCCAATAGTTAAACCACCACCAACTCCGGTCCCCGTATACAAACCTCCTCCGGTCCCTGTCCCGTCCCCAGTCCCGGTCTATAAGCCGCCACCGGTTCCCGTCTACAAGCCAAAGCCAAAGCCACCACCAGTACCAGTATACAAGCCACCAACACCAGTGTACTCACCACCAGTGAAAAAACCATGTCCTCCAATCTTTAAGAAACCATTACCTCCAATCCCAAAGTTCCCTCCTATTTATAAGAAGCCATTACCACCATTTCCAAAGTTCCCTCCAATTCATAAGAAGCCATTACCTCCATTCCCTCCTATTTATAAGAAGCCATTACCACCATTTCCAAAATTCCCTCCAATTCATAAGAAGCCATTACCTCCATTGCCAAAGTTCCCTCCTATTTATAAGAAGCCATTACCTCCATTGCCAAAGCTTCCACCTATTCCTCATTTCCATCCTCATCCTAAGTACAAGAAGTATCCACCATTGCCACCTCACATTGGCAACTGAGACTGTGGTGCTATCATCTTTTCATCTTTTAAAGCTTCTATTTATATGCTAATGGCGTAATAAGGCTTGTTAAGAGTGTGTTGAGTGGAGTGGGAGGTGGCTTTATTAATTAGTTTGCTTGTCTTTTGGATTTGTTTTATGAATTATGGTGCATTACTTGCTTGCTGTAGAGTCACAACTACTTCTTCAATAGCCATTAATACAATAATACATAATTCAAGCTTCATTATCTCCTTATTTGGTTTCCTTTATAATTTTTTCCATATATATATAATATGCCTTATTCTCTGGCAAGTTCATTAATCAAATCTTGTGAAATTCATCAAGATCAATATGATTTTATTCATACTTGCAGTATTAAATATAGAAGATGAAATTATAGCAGACAAATCATGCCATAAAGCAAAATTTGTTAATGATGTTGTTGGGGTAAAATCGCTACAATTCACCCTCCACGGAAGCATCGATCACACAATCCTTGTTCAAAACAACCTGTCAAGCAAGATCTCCAACCACACACACAATAGGGCAAGAGAAAGAGAACACTCACAAACCAAACACAGGGAATTTACGTGGAATTAAGAAAGATGCTTACGCCTCCACTATGGGCGGTGAACAAGAGAATCACTATATGAGTAAATACCGATGGCTTGAACAATCCTCAAGCTCGTCGTCTCCCAAGAAGAAACACTCACTTAAAAGAATAATATTTCTCCTCTCAAGACTCTATCGGAACCCTAACAATTATCAACTATTTATAACAAGTCGTCTATTTTACATAAACCCTAACTTACGACCCGACAAACACGCCCATGCGTCAATCAGCACGCCCATGTCATTAACATGCAACATCTGGATACAGAGAAATAAGCGATGTAGATGTGCATTAACAAGACGACCCGTGCTGTGCCCAGTGCACAATGTTACCCTTGCTCGTGTGCCCATGCACACGCACGCACTGCGGCGCTTACAACATATTTCCCGTGACTCATCAACCGAGATGTGCACCGGCCACAAGACGCCTGCATTGCTTCTCGCATGCACAGGTAAATATATACACTGTGTCAGCATCTCATCAAGTTGTTGTCACTTCCTGCTGTCACATCATCTCACAGATGTGACATTCATATATATTTAGATTGATTATAATATCAATCTCTCAATAACATAGCTTGTGTTCATAAACTATATACGTTTACGAAAGTCTCACATATCTTACTCAGTATGTATCCTATTTTAGAGTTGAATGTTTCACCAACGATCTCTACCTATTAGTGGGGTCCTTTGTGCAAGAGTAGATGGTTCTGAGCATCCTGCGATCGAGCCTCACAACCACAAGGTGAGGGCAATAATGCATACTGGGGCCCGTTGCCTCTAACTTGACTTACCTCGCGGGAGGGCGCTTCACATTTATCAAAAAAAAAAAAAAAAGTTGAATGTTTCATTGGCAATATTATTTTAGAAGACATTTAGTCTTAATTCGTTTCATTTTTAAACTAGTGTTATCAATCTAAGTGTGAGTAGTTTGTTTGCCACTTGTTTAATTAATTTATATGTATTGAAGATCTGTAATAATCCATACAATTAATAAAGTAATTATTGATATTTTTAGCCTGTTGTTTACTTAGTAATTAAATGCTTATATTGGTATCATTCTTTATCAACTTCAATTTTTTATATAGTCCATGTGGAGCTGATATAATTTGTGATAGCAACTCTATCAAAATCTTGACAGGTTATTCCATGGCAAGTTCATTAATGTTGTTTCATGAAATTTAGTTATACTTCCTATTCTTAATTAATTGATGATGGTGATCCTCATCAACCTCCTTCATGATCTCAATGATGCAAACTTGTGATATTTTCCAAGCTATGCCTTTAAAAATGAATTCTCTTAATTAAACATGAAAGGGACAACATTAATTAGTGTTGGTTTTATTCTTGATTTAGAGGAGGAGAACAGACAGAAGGATAGATGGTTTTCTAGAAAAGGCTTATGAAGCTCTGTTTTGTTTTCCAGCTAAGTAATCTCTGTTATGGATTACAACCCTTAGAAGTCCTAGATACATTACCCATGTCATAATAGATAACAACAAAATATTAAAGTCAAATTGTCAAAACACCTATTTGACCAAAGAACACACATTACTTCTATAACACTATCATGTGTTGGTCTTGAATTCCCATTTGCTCCCTGAAATTCAGAAATTTTCCTTGCGCGGTATTGCGGTGAAAATATTTGCAATTTGATGTTTAGACTTGTAGTACTCAAGCTCAATTAATCTCTTGTTATTCTATCTTTCTAGAACAAAGTGATGCTTCTGATGTAAACTGGATTTTTACCATAGCAATTGTTGATTTGTTGTCACAAACAATTATTGTTGCTTTCACTTATTTTTCTCTAACATCTTCTAAAATTCTTCTTAGCCACACAGCTTATGAAGTCGTCGTCATTCCAGTTGATACATATATTCAGCTTCAGCAAAAGATTGAGTAATTGATTTTTGCTTCTTTGATTGCCGTGAAAATACTTGTGAGCTAAGTGAAAAAAACAAAACCGATTGTCCTTTTCATATCATCTGCAGAGCTAGCTCAATCATTATCACAAAAGCCAATCAGTTTAAGCTCTTCACCTCTCCAATACTTAATTCCATATGTCAAGGTTCCTCTTATGTGTCAAAGAACTTCGATTAGCTGCTCCAAGGTGAAAGTGGGTGGGATTTTACAGAATATGGACAACAACTAGAAGCAAACATATTATTTGGTCTAGTTGTTGTAAAATACAATAAGTCCACATTACTTCTATTCAAAGTGCTTCCAAAAGCAACACCTCCATCTCAATTGTATACAAATCGATAGCACTTTGTATAGAAGTATTGTGGGCAGCTTGTTGTATCTTACATCAACTAGACTAGATATTATGTTTAATTCCACTTTGTTGTTCAAATTCATGCAATATCCCAGCCACTTTCACCTTAGAGCAACCAAACGAGTTCTTCAGTACATAAGAGTAACCTTAACATATGAAAGTTAATTCAAAGCTTCTCCTTTTCTTCATTTTTATGTTTGCTACAAATTTTATCCCTCGCTTTTTGTCATATATAGGACAATCATCATCTTCAAAATGGACGACATATTCATTCTCTAAAAGTTGCCCAACACTAAATAAGTTCTGATCCAAGTCTAGAACTAGCAACACATCATGAATGAACTTTGTTCCATCTTTTGTCTAGATATGAATTGTGCCTATTCCATTTGATTGAACAAAAATACCATTACCCATTTTCACTTGAGCATTTATGTCAACATCATTTCTATCTCTATGAAGACACTCTTGTCACCGGTCATATGATCACTGCATCCACTATCAAGCAACCAAACATCATTTCTTTTTTCATTTTCTGCTTGACAACTTGCATAAAACACACTCCTTTGTCCATCTTCTTTTCCTTTAAGAACATTTTCTTTTGTTAATTTATTCTTCAATCTACAATCTTTTATGAAAGTGCCCAAACTTTTTACAATTGTAGTACTGTGGCTTCCAGAATTAAACCAACAATCTTTATCAGTATGGTTACTCCTTTTGCAAATGTTATATCTTTGTTTAGAACTTTCAACACCTAAGTTACTGTCAAAATTACTTCGTTCTTTTCCAAATCTTCCTTGAGCTCCTAAGATGATGACCTTTTTGCTTTTGCTGCCATGTCGAGTTTAGATTGAAAAGCACTTTTAACAGACTTTAATTCTAGAGTGTCTCAACAACCTTTGCTCATGAGTGTGTAATGATGCCATCAACTCTCGAGTACTCACTGTAGAGATCGATCTCTTTTGTTTCTTCAATTACAGACACCATAACATCTTATTTTTCATGAAAGATGGTGAGATTTTTTTTTCAACTTCCTTATCTATAACCACTTCACCGTATAAGCCAATTTGATTAACTACTTCAGTAACTCTGGAGAAATACTCTTTCAAACATTCAGACACATTCATCTTCATGTTCTCTAATTCTCTTCTAAGAGTTTGAAGTTTAATAGCTCTTAATCTTGCATTTCCTTAAAACTCCTCTTGCAAAACCCTCCAAGCCTCTTTAGATTTTGAAACCCTCATGATTCTTGGAAACAAATCTTCAATAACAGCTTGTTGAATAAAAATTAGGGATTTTGCATCTTTCTTCTTTTTTGTCCTTTAAGACTTCTTTTTGAGCATTTGAAAGATTTATTGTAGATTCAAGTTCTTCAAAACCATTCTCAATTAGTTTGATCAACTGTTCAGTCAAAATTATCTCCAAGGTCCTGGCAAACAGACTAAAAGGGTTCCTGGGTGAACTGGTGGAGGAATCCCAAACGACATTTATCCAGGAGCGGATGATCCACGACAATATAATCGCAGCAGAGGAACTAATACACAAGATGAGGACAGGCAGCACAAATGGGATTCTTATCAAAATAGATCTGGAAAAGGCTTTTGATTCAGTAGATTGGGACTATCTACTCGACATCCTCCAGGCAAGAGGATTTGGGCCTAAATGGCTAGGATGGATCAAATGCTTGCTCACATCCTCAAAAGCGAGATTCCTCATCAACTGTACTCCATCTGGATATGTAAGAAGCAAAAGAGAATTAAGGCAGGGCGACCCGCTATCCCCCTTACTTTCGTTCTGGCCATAGATGTACTACCCATGATCCTCTCAAACGCCACCCAATCCAACATCTATCGGGGTATTCCCATCGGGCCGAATGGCGAAAACACTATCTCCACACTGCAAGATCTTTGATGACGATTCTCGTGCTTTTGCACGGAGGACTAGTGATGCACGTATGTGGAAGCTAATATTCTACTTGTTTGAGGGGTTATCGAGGTTAAGAGTCAACTACTCTAAAAGGGTGGTAATCAGCATTAAAGCAGCCAGATCATAACATAGAGAAGTAATTTGTACAAGTGCTAAATTATGCAACCGCTAGTGTCTCCCTATTAAATACTTGGGAGTCCCACTTTCCGGTCGACCAAAAAAAGAAGATTAGAATACTCTAATTAAAAAAAATTAGAACGAAATTAACATCGTGGAAAGGGAAATTGTTATCAATGGGAGGTAGACTCACAATGCTAAACTCAGTAATTTCCACAATCTCAATCCATTGGATGTCAGCCTTCCGCCTTCTAGAATAATGGGTCATAAAGAAGATTGATGGAATTAGAAAGGACTTCCTTTGGAGGGGGGTGGACAAGGAAAGACACTCCTACCACCTAGTGAGTTGGGACAGGATATTCAGGCCCACGAAAAATAGAGGTTAGGAATCTTAAACCTTCGAGCTTTCAACGGAGCCCTGCTGGGGAAATGGTGGTGGCGGATCCTCACTGGACGAGTAGGCATTTGTCAGAAGATCTTCCAGGATGCTTATTCAAGGAAAGGCTACATCGACCCTCACAAGCTAGCCTCTGGAAGGGCATCCACATACGGAAAGGTCTTTCTTAGAGAGAAGGCTCCCAGTTCGATCAACATTAATGTCGACTTGGCTCGGGTAGAAACACCAACTTCTAGATGGACAATTGGTGGCGGGGTACTCCTACGATGTACACCTACCCGGGGATACCTGAACTAGCCACAACAAAACACCTAACCATAAAAAGTGCGAGAGTCGAGGATCCAAAGAGGTGATTCGGCCGTTCTTAGTAGGGACACCTAGCGGCTAGGGAAGCGGAAGAACTAAATCATATTATCAACACTGACACCGGACAATTACATTGGCGGATATAAGCGATACTAAGGAATGGAAGCTCACCGCCAAACAAAGTTGTTCATGTCAAATCACTCTACCGCTTGAGAATTAGATGGAGGTATAAGAAGTGATCTTAAACAATGCTTACGAGGCGACCAATCGCTTAAAAGAAAAACTATTTGCATGGTCGGGTAAAGAGAAAACAAGATCCTCACCCCTTGATAACCTACACAAAGGAAGTGGAGAAGCGACCGCATCTACATGCTACTTGTGTGATACGTAGAGGCGTAATCGATTCAACACATACTTATATCTTGTCCATATGTAAGACAAATTTGGGATCACTTTGAAATGTTATTTGGAGCTCGAATTGGGAGGGAAGATCTTCAGGCCTTATGGGGCACAAGGAACACCCCGTCCAGGGTGGACAATACCCTACGGGAGGGGTGAAACCTTCTTTATTATATGGCAATTGTCAACAGAGTATCCGGGAGAGAAATAGATGGTATTTTCGAGAGGGATAGACAGCGTGTTTACTTAAGAACTATTTATAATATTTCTTTCCTCATTATCTCTTGGTTGGATCCAGACTCTAAGAAAGCGAAGTTGGAGGTAGCTTGGCCAGAAACGCAGGTGAAGCGTAACGCAGAATTCACATCCACTACGCGGGGCGGGGACTGACGATGGTGGAAGCACCTCCCTGGGTGGTGTGTTTCCCGAGCTTGAAGAAAGAAGGTGAAGGAAGGGGAAGGGAAATGCTTATCGTCAAGGAAGGTGTACTAAAAGATGTATCTTTTAATTCTTGTTATGACCAAGCATTGTAACGAAACCTTTTATCTAAATTAAATAAATTTGTGGTTTATCCACTTAATAAAAAAAAACTAAATTGAGATTGAAAAAGGGTTTTCATCCTCAAACTCCAAAAACCATAATTTGCCCCATTAAAGATAGGATAGATGGTTGTTGAATGCTCAAAAGTTGATTGTTTGTAGCAGCCATCCTTCTCCTTTCCAGTGATGCTTCACTTTCATCGATTGCCTTCCTATTGACAATTTGCTTCCGCCAAGCTTCTTCACGCCCAATTCTTGTTAACATCCAAACTTTGATACTACTATTGATTTTTAACTAATCTCAGCCATGAATTACAACACTTGGGAGTCCTACCAACAGCAACAAGGCCTATTGGTATCCGGGTTCCTTGTTAAGAAGAGGGATTCTCACCCGAGATCGAACCCCCACTCTTTCAAAGTGAGAGTTAGGAATGGTGATGTTCTCCTGTGGATTGATTACACGGGATTGAGTTGCCACATCTGCGCACATCCTTTGACATCCTTCGTGGGGGGCCTTAAAAAAAAAAAAAAAAAAACCTAAACTTTTAGAGTTCTAAATACATTACACATATCATAATAGTAACAACAAAACATTAAAGCCAAATTACCAAACATCCATTTGACCAAAGAACACACATTACTTCTAACAATTAGCAACATCAATACAAATGAACCAACATTTGAAAACATAAAGTGATTATTTCCTTGTTGAGTAAACAACTCACATACATGCACTCACACAAACACACACATATCTGACCTTTATTTTGGAAAATGTTGATGCAAATAACTGCCAGTACAAATAGGTAGTTAATGAGAGCACAGAAGAATAGTTCTGATAAATGATAATAATACCATTTGATCATCAATCAGTTGAAGATTCGGGCAATGTACCCATCCATGTTGGAGGTATCATCCCTGTTTGTTCATGCACAGTCTTGAATAACGGCGGTAGCATCCGATAAACTCCGGCAAACTCCTTCATTGCTCCTCCCTCACCCTTTTCTCCATCATTACTAGTCCAAACACTGATCTTTGGTTGAAGTCCTTGAATTGCATTTGCATTGATCTTAGCTATGTCTTGGTACATTCCCTTGTTTATCATTAAATAATCCCTCAATGCAGCATAATTTCCACCTAAAGCTCCAAGTAATGTACTCAAGTAGGTGCCTTGAGCTTCTGCAAGTGATACCAACCCTTCAGCCTCTTTCCTCTTTGCATAGAGTTCACCATCAGCCTCTTGCCGGCGAAATGTAAAAGTACGCCTCCCGCTATATACTTTGTCCATCGGCGATCTTTTGTTGTTCGTAGAGTAATGCTTCAGCTGCCTTCTGCTTTTTGTAGAGCCCCCAGTTTGCTTCTTGCACCTGTTGTTTCACCCCCCTCAGATTTAACTCATTTGATATTCCACTTCTTATAATTAAATAAAAAAAATATGGTTTATCCACCCTACTCACCACAACAACAAACAAACAAACAAACAAAATCTCATTTGATATTATGTCAAAATTGATGAGCTATGATCAAGTGACAAAAATATTAAGAGTACACTTCCTAATCACTCCTTTTGATCATAGTCAATCATGTTTTTCAAAACTTATAAAAATTTGATCTAGAATAGTAAAAATAAATTTTTTGATAATCAATTTGAATATAAGAAAACATAATTAAACCATTCAAATAAAATTCATCAAAATGTATGCACCTTCAATTATATTTTTTCCTTGTATATATCCACACAAAAATCATATTCAAATGTGTACCCTATCAAATAGATGTGTGTTTGTCAAAACTCAACTCTTTTTTTATCATTATTTATTTATTTATTTATTTGTGATTAATATCTTTTGGTGAGACCAAAATTAAGTTGATTTTTTAAGAGGTACACACATGATTATATGGATAATTATAGTTTTTGTTGATGCATTTATGTATATATATAGAAGTATATATAGGCAAGGCTGTAAACAGGCTAAGTTTTTTTGTAAGTTTAAAATTAACTAAGCTCTCAATTTTAATTTCAAAAGCTTGAGTTCAACTCAAAGTTAAAATCAAATTGATTTAATTTCAAATCTAATTCGATTTAATTCAAAATTAAAATTTCATTTATAACTTCTATACTTTTAGTCAATAAAAATAAATGAATTATATAATATTTTCAATAAATAAAAAATATAATTTATTATTTTTAAAAATAAACTTTTAAATTAATAATTATATATATTAAATAATTTAATAAAATAAATTTTCTATTACAATATATTAATAAAATATATAATATATTAATATTTATAATTTCAAGTTTTCAAGCCAAGCTACATCGAGTCTGGCTCGAAATTAATTTTTAGTTTGAAATTTCAAGCTTAAGCTTCTCTCAAAAGCTCAAAATTTCTAGCCGGAGTTCAAGCTGCATGATCATTTAACACCTCTCAAGATATATATATATATATATATATATATATATATATATAAACCACATGATTTCACAGACTTGCAAAATAGGGGTAATTTTTTTTTGTTAAAACTTTGTGGTTTCTCCAAAAAAAAAAACAAATTGTCAATGGTGTTAACTCTTGTTTAGTTGGCATGAACATTTTTGACAAATCATATAAAATAGATGCAGATGTGACATAAAATAATTTTTTTTTTATGTTTCGCCAAATCAAACAGGCTTCTTTGTTTACGTGATTGAATGAAAATCTGCCGTACTTAAGCAGAAGTTAACAGATTATATTTGTTTCTTTTTTATTAACTGTCGAAATCATAAGGTTTTTTTTAACGAAAAAAAGCTTTGTCCCTCTTTTACAAATCTTGAAACCACATGATTTTTTTATTTGAAATTTTCCTTATAATTAAGTATAAAGCTTCTTTAGTAGTTGTGTGTCTGTGTGAAAATAAATAATGATAGTAAAAATGAGAAGAGAATAAAAAAAGAAAAAAAAAAAAAAAGCAAAAGGGAGAGAGATATATATATATACCTTCATTTCATAATCAACAATGGCTTTACTGAGCTGCTGTGCCTTGAGCTTCTCCGTCTCTCTCAACGCATTCCTCCTCTCCACCTCCATCTGCAACTCCGCCTCTCTAATCGCCACCGCCTTCGCCGACTCCACCTTCGCCACCTCCGCCTCCCTCTCCCACCCCGCCTTCTTCTTCGCCAGCTCCGCATTCGCCTCCGCCACCTCCGCCTCCCTCTCATTCTCATACACCTTCACCTCCGCCCTCACCCTCATCTCCTCCTTCTTCCCCTCCCCCTCCCTATTCGTCTTATATATCTTCGTCTCCGCGTCGATCTTCGCCGCATTCTGCAGCGTCTGCCCGTCCCTCTTCTTCGATCCGATCTCGCCCTTCATCCTCGCCTCCGACACGTCCACCTTCGCCTGGTTCGCCGCCTCCTGCTGCGTCTTCTGGCCGAGATACGAGAAGTACTCGTGGCCTTGCACGTCGACGAGCTGCTTAACATTGGCGTTGTAGATCAAGAGGCCGAACTGGTTGAGCTCCAGCTGAACCTGTATATTGGAAAATAGTAAACTTAAATATTTAGATCTTTTTCCTCTCCCTACTATCTCCTTAGCAATAATGTCGAACACAACCTTCTCAAAGACTTCTTCTTTGAAGGACTTGGTGCCTTTGAAGATCTCCTCCATGGTCATGGAGGCGGCGAGGACACGGGTCTCGCCTTCGATGACGCCTTGGACGAGCTCTTTCACGTGGTGGGAGAGCTTGTCGTGGGGGGAGATGAGGCGGGCGTACTTGAGGAGGCTGTTGTCGTTGTCGGGGGCGTCGACGCGGGGGCCGATGGTGAAGACGGCGGGGAGAATGAAGGGGAGCTTCTCGGCGCTCATGGCTTGGACTTCGAAGGTGTAGTTGACTGGGGAGATGTCGAAGACGGTGCATGATTGGCCGGGGAGGATCCAGGCCTTCTTGGCGAGCTTTATGTCTTTGATTTTGAACCCGGTTATGGCTAAGTACTCTGATGCTCGAGCTACTCGGTAGAAGAACACCATTTTTGTTGTTTTAAACTTTTTAGTGGATGATGAGACGAGCGTGAGTACAGTGCAAGCTTGTGTAGTGTTGTTCTGATCTGTATGTATAAATAGAGATAGAGAGAAGACTTTGGGAATTGAGTAGGGTTCTGATGTTGGTTGAGGAATTGCTAGGAAAGCATGCTGGAATGAGTTGTTGATTCATGAGAAGTTGGCAGATAGTTTCATGTGCATGACTTGTTCAACTAAAGACTTTGATTAACACGCCATGTCAATGAAAATATAGAATCAAAACATCACAAACTATACAATATTTGATAAGATTAAAGATAAACACATAGGATAAAAAATATATATTACACTAATTAAAAATAAAATTAAAAAAAAAAGGTTTAAAATGGTTTAGACATATGCGTCATAAACCTTCATATACCCGATTAAAAAATATAATAGTTTAATAATATAAGATACAAAGAAAAATAAAAATAGGTCTAAGATTACATGGAACAATAGTATCTAAAGAAATACACATAAAATATTGAGACACGTCTTTATGCTTTTGTCCGATATGGAGAAGAGATTACTCATATATAACCAGCTCATACATATGAAGTTAAGACTTTAGTTGTTGTTGTTGTTATTGCTGCTGCAAGCATAGTCAGGAAGGTATCATGGTTATCTGAAACAAAAATTAATGATAACATGCAAGTCAATGGGATGTAGAGAGTGTTTCGTTTGACAGGGTCCAGGAATACAGAACATGGAGTGATTGTCTACAGAGTAAATATTGAAATATGGAGTATTTCTCTGAGATTCCAACCTCAGTTGATATTTGGAGATGGTCTATCTGGAATTTAAATAAGAGGCAAAATGGCCTGTATGTAACACATTAAATAATACCGGTATTGCGAAGATCTGAATGAATATGATTGAGTACAACCAATAAGGCTGCTTTTTCATGGATTTAAGGCATTTGTGTTTCTTGTAACTGCCTAGCAAAGGTTGCGGCGACCAACAAAGGGAAGGCAATGGTTGCGTCACAATGAACCTGAATGAACACATCAAATCCTTAGAATCGCCAAAGAGGAACAACAAATAAAGCAGTTGGAAAAACCTACCACAATGTGTGTGTGTTAGCCTAGTAGTTGCTTTCTTATACGTAGTATTCAGTAAATACTTCACTAATGAATAGGCTCAAGTTATAGAGAAATTACTTGTTACAAGCACATGATAACGGGGGAAATAAAATAAAATAAAATAAAACAAAACATACCTTTACGGGTTTGGCGGAACCTCTTATTTTTCCCCAGGAAACAGCCTCATCAGGCTGTGCCCCTGAATCACTTCCATCAAATTCTTGAGCTGTGTTGATGTAAACAGCATAATCCGCACCATTGCGCATCATGTTGGCATTACAGATGTGGTGCTTTGGGAGCCCTCCACCAAGAATTATAACCCCTGTTTTCCTAGGGCTTGCATGTACAGCTTCCCCATTAATCGCCCTTATATCTGTGGATAATAGAGATACCCATATGACTATATGAGTATAAATTAATAACTAACGCAATTACTAGGGCACTGCCACCGCAAAGGATAAATATTACCTTGGACAATATCAACAACTAAACCAGGACTTTGGTATGAATGGAAGTACATGTCCCCAAGAGATCCATCAGTTAATGCTGGGCAGAAGACAGGAATGCCATTCTAATAAAAATTGAATTAGTAAAGTATTGGAGTTTTAAAGAAATCTAAACAATCATAACTATTATGTTTTTTAATTTTCTTCAAGAATCGAGAAAGTAAGGAATTCAGAAAAAAAAAAAAAACAGGTTCCAAGGCACAAGTAAAGATTGTTGGCCATCTAACCATATATACAGAAAAAGAAAAGATAACAAAATAATGAAGTAATAGAGACTTTGAATCAGTTGAAAATCATTGTCTCTAGTTACTCTTCCACTCGATTTTCCCATATCTTCCTTTTCAGAGTGTTGGACAAGATGTATCTACACATCTGGATTATTCCTAAAATTTCTGGTCCTTTGTTGCAAAAGTTTATATTGCATTTTGAATTTTGGATTTGGTTTAATCAACAAGGCTGAGAATACTTCCAGAGAATGTTTCTAACATTCCTACAGATATAACTTTCTCATGACTTATATCATTTTGTGGTACTTGGAAAAAATAACAAAATGGTAATTATACTAGATAAGCTGAAAAGAAGATGGATAGAATCATCATCATTGGCAATAACCTCCTCCTCGAATTGTTGCCTTTTCATATATCCACTTTTAGCTAATGACAGCCAGAAGATTTAGAAAGCTGCTAAACAGGTCAAAACCCACATAGGCGACATGATGCAACAGAAGATCAAGGAAACAATTTCAAAACCGCCCACTGAAAAAAGAGGTAGTTAAATCAAATGAAGAAATAAAATAAACCTCAGTAAATAGATCATCTAACAATTATGGAGAAGAAGATTGTTGCCTGAACTCATGATATATGATATCAGAAGTATATAGGATGCATGCTTCTTAAACACCTGGCCCTGTTATTCCAAGATATCATCTTACGGAAAAACACACTTATATTACAATTGAAGCCTAAATTCATTTCCATCAGGAAAATTCTAAGGATATGTGCATCTGATATTTTGAGATCATATTAGGTTTTACTTGTCTAAAGAAAACAAGAAGAATCAATAAAAACTTAAAAATATTTAAATATAAATAAGAGTGATACCGACATTGCTCAAAGGACAATTTTAACCAAAACTACAAATTTAGAACAGGTAAATAATTATAAAACAAACCCAAAATGATGATGGCAAACAGTCCTCAAAATCATTTTACCTATGCTCATTGAGGAAGACTTGTACCCATAATAAGTTAATAAAAAAGTATAATTAAATTAAGTACCTTATATGCCCAATAAAGGTATGAGCTTTCATCATTTATTTCCTTCCCAAGGCGGGCAATGACTTTTGATGGTGTCCAAATCACATTCTGACAGAAAAGGCATTTGTATAGTGACTCCATATAAAAATGAAAATTCATTGGAGAAAAATACAATGCTCGGGTCAAAAGTAGGTTTTGATATATCATGGCTTAACTCAGTTAATTAATAAAATTAAAATAAGCATAAATTCTATACTGGTTCTTAGCATAATCACAATGAATAAACCATTTCCTCTTAACACTATATTAACCATATGGTCCCCAAAGAACAAAAGCTAAAACCAGCCAATATTCACAATTAAGCCAGAAGGAAAACTGAACAGTTTTAGTTTAGTGAACAATTTATTCACATATTTGTGAGCACAAGAGCAAGCAAGTTGACTACAATCACAGAACTTTGCTTGAAGCACTTATAACAAATAGATAGCGCATATATACCAAAAGAAAAAATTATATATATATATATATATATATATAATTCTAATAAAGATAAAAGGTCGGACAAGCATTTGTTTATTTAAGGTCATGCTCAGAACATACGAGCGGTATTTTAGGATTTCCGTGCCGTATGAATGGAAAGAGCGTGAAAAATAAAAATTTAATTGTCGATTTTTCATATGATTTGAAAGTGTAGGTGCTTCAATCTTAACGGGTGAAAATTTATAGAAATCTTACCGATTAATTTCACCATTTAAAATGTAGGCCTAAGCACCTGATGTATTTAAAATTGACACAAACTTACCGATGTTCTTTCTATCTGTATTGGATTTCCCTTAAAACAACGATACCAAGTAAACGCTAAAGCAGGCGACCGCACTTGGCGATGATGTTAAGGGCGGCCGCATAGTATCGCGACTATATATATATATATAGATCCTGAAAGTCATAGGCAGGTCGTCCAAAAACATAAGGTCTATGATATGCTTAGAATGGAGTAACAAGCGAGGGATAGGTAAGAGGGGTGTGGAAAGTGTGTGGGCATCAATTTTCTGAGTCCCAAGGAAGGGCCACTATCAACTTGCTCATGATGACATTATCATAGCATTAAACTCCTATAAAATGACAGCAAAGATTACCTTTGTAGACTGTTCTTGTAACATCTGATCAAAAATTGGAATTATCCAATCCTCAAATTTGCATTAATTGTCATTAGGCACCAATAAATTTCCAATTGATTCAATCCTTTTTGACCGCTTAAAGTAGCACCCGGCAGAGAAAATTCACCTCTATAAGTCGGAGCTAGGCATTTGATAATATCTTCTTCAATGCCACCAGCAGTTGTCACTAAAACATAGACCTATACATCAAAAAGTATCGATCACATATCATGTTACACTCAAAAAATTAAGATGGCAATAAACAAAAGGCAAAGAGCAGGATCTTAAGGATTTCATATTCAGAATACAATCCACACAGAACTCATTAAATAAATGAAGCATCATTGTAGAACAAAATTTCTTCAATCACTACCATGGCAGGCGTTTTGCAGAATGTGACCATTAAGAAAGTAAATTCTACACTGAGTTCAATTATTGAAGCCAATCAGCTACCATAATCTGCACATCTGATGTTGGTTTAGCAATTGATATTCTTTTCTTTTAATTTCTAACAACAATTTTTATATATGATGCAAAAGATGCAAAGCTAGATTTGAAACTTTTTAACTAAGGCTTTCAAATATCATTATATGTATTTATATAATTTTAGCATAACAATACTAAATTAAGCCATAAAAAGGTCTATCATCACCAATTTTCAAGAAATATTGATTTAGAGCGTAAGCATTTGACTAACAAATTAACAAACCACAAACAGTCCGACATTTAGCACATCATATGTGCTCACTCTTCTGATGTAATCTTATGGCTTGCTACCAACTAATCCTAATAACTGCATCCATAATCTATACCAAGGAAATTTTTAGTTAACACAGGTTTTCTAACAAATAAAAGTCATCATCATGAGTAAAACCACTTCACAGCAAGATGAGATAGCCTAAGGTCATTACTCCTAAATTGAAAACGCTTTATAAAAAATTCATCACTAGCGGCTACTTAGATCACAATACCACCTAAAGCGAAAAAAATCAAGTAAAAAAAGTGAGGTCAGCTTCGGATCACTTGCCATTTTATGCTGAACAAGAAACCGGATCACATCCCGAATGCCAGGCGACACAAGGTTTGAAGTGAACCCTAAAAAGATTTTGCATCTTATAGACTCTCTATAAGCAGAACTCCGCTCCTCTTCGCTGCAATCTTCAGCTATTGCCTCATGAGACAACCTCCAGTCTAGCTTCATTCAACCAAACAAAGAAACAAATCAGAACACATATATTCAAAGCATAAAACCCAAAAAGACGATATCTAATTAAAGAGCTCACCATCTGATTAACGACATTGATGGCGTCGCCGAGATTGGATGCTTGGAATCCAGTGGATGCCATCGATCCAAGAATTCCCATCAAGTCCACTCCCTGATTGAAATCATAACCTTGAATCTTCTGAAACTTACCGCTCATCAAGGACCTCGGATTCTTTGAACACCACCGACCTTAATGTCTGGAGAATCTCACTGTCTCCTTTGCCAGCCGCATCTCCCATGTTTCAAGGTTTCTCTATGCCTGAAATCACTTCAATCTCACCAAGTTCATCACTCCGACCACCGGCACCACCTGGCAAACCATCTCAAGAGCGAGAAGAAGAGATGTGAGAGATGGAGGAAGCTCACCTGGATTCCTAGTAGACCGCCAGGAGACTAGAGAGCTGAGCCAAGAAGCACGCCGGAGACCTGAAGAGCTGAAGCCGCACGCCGGTGAGAACCCTAGGGCACCAGTGATGGAAGTCGAAAAGAAGATCGCAGCCTTTTTTCTTTTTGGCGGTTATTCGTTGGGTTTGGCCCATCAGGCCCAAATGGTAATGTTGTTATTTTCTTCATTTTTCCCCCTTTTTAAATAATTAATTTAAAATAAAATTAGAAATATAAGATAAATATTGAAAATTTTAGGTTAAAAAATAAAGTTTTTTAGCACTTGTAATAAATTATTCATCATTATTTTTTACAGTTTTCCTTTTTGGTTTAGCCCATGTGACTATTGCTGCTGCATTATTGAAGCGACAGCAACTGAACTGAACTGATTGATAATAAAGTGAACAAATTATTCATTTAAAATTCATATATATATATATATATATAGGTTTTTTTTGTAAGTGTAACTTTTTTTATTTTACTTGTACTGCTGCATAAATTCGAGGAGTAGCAACCTCACCTGTGCTCACCCCATTTACTTTCTTCAATTTGGAGCAAACAGGCAGTATGATCCACGAGAGCTTTAGAAGAAGAATTTTCAAACGACGCCATCTAAATTGCATAGTTTACCGCTAAGCCTAAACATAAAAGTTGATTCTGCTAAATGTAGTCTCTGCAAAATTGAAATTACCACAGGTGCAGTCTCCTGAAAAAAACTCTAATTGCATGTATATTTCCAAGTTTTTGGGTTTTATTAGTTACCTAATTATATTATTCATCGGGAGTAAAATTGGTTATTTATTGATAATTTTGATTTAAAAATTAAAAATAAGAAAAATTAGATTCCTCCTTTCCGAATTTTGTTTAGAATTCTTAGATTTCTTTAATTTTAAAACTTCATTACAACTATTTGAGAAATGACACCTTTTTAAACCATATTTGTTAATCTTCAGAAATTTATGATTATCCGTTATCCTGTATAACTATTTTTGTTATAAGGTACATACTTTGGATTTAAAAATCAAAAACAGAGAAATTAGATTCGCTTACTTTTCAATTTTTTTTTTAGAATTTTGGATTGTTTTTAATGTGAAAATCAAAACAACTACTTCAAACAACATGTTTTAAATCAATGTTCGTGATTTGGTAGTTGTTAACTAATGCAAATTATAATTATCCTATATAACTTCCTTTTTTATTTTTATGAGAAGGTTCAGTTCTAAGCAACACGAGGCCATTTGCGTCATCATCATGTAGGACATTAGATCCAAAATTTGCCTCAAGTCGAAATTTGAGTGAAACCAACACGTGGATTACACGTCCGCGAGAGTGGGCACTTTGCCTCAAACTTTAACTTGCCGAAGAACATACCGCTCCGAGAAGCAATGAGCCATTATAGCGAAATGCGAGCAGTGTTTGCAGTATACGTTTAGCCCATTTCGGTGGAACCGAGTCCACCAAATCATCACTTATATACTCCTAAGGTTAACATAAAGGTAAATTAACAAATGGTAGCTATACAAAAAATCATTTATATATATCCGTGAAAAGTTTAGCTTACTATAAATTTACAAGGTATAAAAGTATTTTCTTTAGTCCATGATTTAAATTTAACCATAATTAAGGCTATAGGTTGACAACAGTCAACATATTTTAATAGCATAATATATACATAATTAGGATAATTTTGAGAGATATACAAATAACTTTCCAGATATATAAATATATATAATTTTTAGGGGATGTCCTTATAAATTTCACAAAGTGTATATATAAATATAAAATCTAATACCCTAATACACTGAGTGAGTAAAACTTATTATCACAGAATGCTACCGGCTTTGAATTATAGCTATGACGACCTTTCATGGTCTTCTTTATTATAATACGAGTCACGGATTCTACTTTATTTTCAATGATCAAAAAATATCACTTCCCTCTCTCTTTCAATTTTGCAAGCAAGACTATGGGGCGCTTTTGGGGTGACGATATTTAGTGAATGGGACACATTTTTAATCGCGGCGAAAGTAGGAAGTGAATCCGAGGCTTCATTATAATAATAGGACTAATTTGAATATTGGCAAGTAAATATAATTAGGAGTTTTTATAGGGGCATATATAGTAGAAAAGTGGCAAGTATTATGTGTATTGATGGGTGAAGATGAGAATTATATGTCTGATTAGGCAGAGGAGGTCGTTCAACATTT